>OY986049.1:11255932-11716425 GCA_963920205.1 Stenodema calcarata
CAATTTTGCATAGGAAAAACTGAGTGTTGTAGCCACCAAAAGAGACGAGTGTTGAATGTGAATATCCGCGTTCAAAATGAACTTCACGGCTTGAACATTCACGGTCTATAAAATCTAATCTATGGAAATAGATGGTTGAAAACGTCATGGGTTCTTGATATTCATTTAAATATGAATGACGAGTTCCATGGATGACATTTTGTTCCAAAATAAAAATTCTACAATCATGCAGCATGGCTATAAGAGCGAATTTTGGGAGGAATAACCGATTTTATGTAAAATTTCTACATTTTACTGGTTTATAACCAATTTCGTCTTCTTTTTGCCCAGTGACACCACTGTTTATATAATTTTCAACGCTGAACACGATGGAGGAGTCAGTACGGCAATATCTCATTCTGTTATCAAAATAGAGCAGACTAACCATAAGAACATCTCAAGTATTCAACGTTTCTTCATCTTCAAAGTGCTCTAGTTTAAGAATCGAATTAAATATCGCAATCCTGATTTCACCATCGTGTTCAGCGCAAAAAACCTTCAAAATCAGGGGTCGCTTGTTAGACGTTTTCATTTTGGGGATTAATGGGTAATTTTTCCACCCTAAAACTTCCCAAAACCCCCCTTAGAGTGGCCCGATTCTGACCATCTACGAACGGACTTTCGATTGCCAAGACAGATTTTTTGTGCAAATTTGAACTTTTTATCTGAATTCTATCGAGAGTTAATATCTGGATTGACACACACATACAATTTATATATTAAATATACAAATAAATAAACATATAAATATATAAATATATAATATATATAATGTATATTAAATATACTATTAGGTATACTAAATTATAGTATATATTATATGTATATTGTACATATAATTTTTGGTGTCTTTTGGCAGTGGACTCTGGATGGTCTGAAACAAATTTTAGTACCTATACGATTTTTTTTTTGGAAATTCGAGTTTTAAACATTTTGGACCGAGGACAAATTTTGGAACGACACGTTGACACATGAAAACCATTTCCATTGTTCTGCAGGCCTTTCCCCGTGAAGTTTAAGGGTAGTGTTCTTCATAAATGTATGTTATTACTCTATCTGATCTTCACAAATGAAAGTGCTGATGGTTGAGAAAAATTTAATCGAAGAATAAATCACCCCCACTGTGAAAGTGCTTGGTTATGCGACGACATGCCTTCGAGAAATCATCTATCAGGACTCCCATTCAAAGGAAAACCAATTAGCCTCCGTGATTGAATCGATTGTTTGCAGATTTACATCATGCTTATAGAAAGCACCATCGTTTCTCTCATTCTCCGCATTGAAATAACCGATCGATCGAGAAGTTTGATGTGCCCAGGTCATACGTAACCAATTGCCGTTAGACGAACTAAAGCGCGTAAAATTGATTAGGGATTGAATAACGATCAGATGGCGGAGATATCAACTGAAATTGTTTTCAGTTGCAGAATACAACAGCTAGTGCGAGCATTAGAGATCCTTACAAAATGGTGCCAAGATGCGTTCTTCGATAGATTTAATGAAATACACGAAACTCATTTAGTTATGCTTTGTTCTCAAATACCCGCTGAAATGAATCTGCAAAGATGCTGCTGCGGCAGACTCGCTCAAACCCTAAACTTACTCAGAATTGTTAATGGTGATAAAGAGGCCACTACTGACTCAGAAAAATGATGTTATCTTTGTGACTTCTGGAGAATAATAAAGTGAGTGGAACACTTCGTTGATTAGCACTCTTCAGCAGTTATTCAATTATACAGGGGAGACGAAAGCAGAAAACAAATTTATCATTAGAACAAGATGGACACATGAGAAACAATGGATAGGATCTACACCAATTAGCTATACGACCATAAGTCTGTCGGGGTTATATTATAATCAATCCATATTAATTATACTATTTTATGGGAATTGATTTAAAGAAATAGTTTAACGGGTAGCTGACATTTGTGAAAAGGAACCGCACCAGAAAATTGCTCAATGAGTGGAGGGCACGAAAGAAATTGGCGACATTCTCGGCCACCTCCATGTGACCATACTCTCTTTCGTGATGATGAAGTCGTTATTGATAAGATACGTTCGTTTTGTTACATTATCGTTTACAGACAATGTTTTTCTAGTAAGCAAAGTGCCATTATTGACGAGACTGGACTGCAAGCAAGGGCGGATTCAGGATTTTCATGAGGGGAGGGCGGAAGGGCAGATTCTTAAGCAAGGGCGGTTTTTAGTCCAAAAACATTAGAATATATCTTGAATAAAAACAATAACACATACTTTTAGTTGTATGATTGTGTCCACTATAAAATTCGGCCGAAAATCACTTTTCTGGGTGAAATTCGGTCGGTACAAAATTCTTATTAATTAATTAGACGATTAATATTTAATATTAATCTTTATAATTAATTTATAAGAATAGGGAATGTGTCAGTATACTCGTACGATGGGATTTTAACAAGAACGATGAAACTACGAGTTGTCAACATTGACCACGCACATTTACTTCTATCTCTGTCTCTCAAGGTTGTGACATCCGACTTCCTTATTCGGATACCCGTCCGATTAAAAAAATATATATTCAGGGGTAAATGGAGTAAGTGGGTTCCATCCTGGGCCTACATCCCTTCGAACTTAACGCATTCCGTCCTTGAGCCCGATTAACTCAGTTCTGATGTGGTTTACGGTCGTGCACTTATCTTGCTGATGCTGGAGCCTTTTCAAGACCTAATGAGTGAACGGTGGTTAAGAATCCGCTCGAGGGTCAAAGATCGTCTCCAGGGGTCAAAGATCGTTTACAGGGGTCGACCAGTGACGGGAAAAGTGACTGGACGACCTTTGTCTTCTTCGAAATATTTCGAAGGAGTTGCAGATCAAAATTATTAGGTAATACAGGGAAAATTGTAATTTTGCTGGCACGAAAAACTCTGGGCCGTACGATGAAAAGTTTAAATAATTCACATTAAATGATGTTTTGCTGTACCTACTTATTTTAGCAGTGATATTTGTTGAACTCTTTAAACGCTTGAAATAAATTTTATTTCAAGCGTTTAAAGAGTTCAACAAATATCACTGCTAAAATAAGTAGGTACAGCAAAACATCATAGTCTAATCGTATATCTTGAATTCATTTTTACGCCCTTACGGTGGTTGGTGATGTAAACATTCTTTCACCCTTGTCCTGTCCTTGATGTAGACCTACGAACCTTGACGAATCGATAGGTTCTGCTCATCGCCGTTGAGACACAATGCAACCCAATCCGTCTTATATTCATGGAGGCATGCTACAATTTATTTTTTTTTTTTCCATAATGAGGAACAACAGTTTAAAATTAAAATATTATCATTTACGTCGACAATTCAAACTATCCTAGCATTGGCCGAAATTGAAAATTTAATGACAGACAGAGGGTGAAATGTCGAAGAAGAGGCCCTCCCGAAATTAGAAAATCAATCAGAGTAGAATTATAGATTTCACTGCTGCTTGGTATCAGTTCGTCGCTTTCTCCAATTCATCACTATCAGCACTAGGTACCACACGAGTAGAATTATTAATTTCCAAACCATTATGAAGCCGAAAGATTCCGACATCCCACGCATCTACCATATTTTATACAAAAGGCGACATCCTTTGACACATCAACGACCTGTTGAAGACCTGCGCCAAGTAAGCTCATCTTTCATTCTATCTTTACCACCATTGCCATTCTTTCAACGAATTGGTAATTTAATTCCCAAGAGTCCCTCATTGCCTATAAAATCATGTACACTTCATATTGATCACCGTTAGAGACTTTCATAAATGTCAAAGTCCCAGATCGCCACAAACTTCAGTCGTTTTAACAATTTTTAGGAATACTTTCTTAATTTTGTCATACTTAACATTGGTACTTATTTGAGTACGATACTCATACTACTAATCCTAGTACATGGCATTGGTCAAACTATCCATACCGTTCCAACGTCCTCCGACATTGTAAGAAAGAACTTTAGTTTATAATTTTTTCCCAGTGCAATTTGTGGGCGATTGACATTACTGGCCCAATTTTACTGAATAATACGCATAACCACGCTGGGCTTTAGGAATCCACGTTGGGTTTTTCTGGTTCACAAGACAGTGTTGAGTAATCAAGTTGTCTACTGTTCCCACAATGTTTATGCATTGCGGGTTAGATTGGCCTGTGAATTCCTCTTCCTCATCCCGCTTGAGGGTCGACGCATTATTCGGGGCTAATTCGATTGCAGTATTCTCATTCTGCTGTAAACTAATTTCAACGTTTCACTTTGTTCTTGTACCCCTCGGTGGGTCAAAATAATACAGTTATCTTTCTGTGTAGCGTCAGAGATCAAGCCATTGACGGGCAGTGGAGAGACCCCACAGTCAATTCCGTGATTCGTACACTCTGTACGGTTCACCATTTTCAGATTCGAACATCAAAATTGTTGATTGCCAACAACGCACCATAAAAATATTATTGTTGTGTTGTTCCGTTTAACTTCTTGTGCCCTGTCGGATGATGCAGACCTTAATGAAGAATAAGAAACGTCAGTTCAAAATCATTTTCACTACCAAAATCACTGTTATAAACTCCATATTCACTTCAAAAAACAGAATGGTTGGCTATTACGATTGCACATACGTAGGCAAACGGACAAGAAACGAAATTTGTTCAGTAAAGTGAGAAACGAAAAATGTAACTGGAATATGTGAACCGTGAAACTCGTACATGTATGTTGATGTATGTATACAACCAAATATATAGGATACCCACATCAAAATAATTCCTTAGAAAATATTCTCCATAAGAAAAAAGGAATCACTGCTAAGCTCATCGATGGTGAGGGACCGTGATGATTGGTAATGACGATACCTTCACAACTCAGGGCATCTAATAATTTTTTCTCATTTTCATCCTGTAAACATGAAAATTGGTGTCATCACATTAAATGTGTTGAATAGTAGGATGATCGGAACTAATTCAAACCAAGGCTCAATTTTTTCCCTCGAATATATAGAGAGAAGTACGTGACGGGGTCACAGGAAAGATTCTGTAGTTCGCATAGCGTGAACGAACAGAGGTGATTACCTAGTCCTGCCATAAGTTCTGTTACAGACATTCGACGAACCGTGTAGCTCTAGCGAGTGCACGGCGAGACCGGCCTTTGGAATCGGTGTTTATCTTAGCTTCTTGTTTATTATTTATATCGGCGAGACGTTGAGTTAATGCGAACAAAATCGTCACGCAGTCATTGCCCTCCATGAGGCAGGCAAGTCAAATTCTGAAATTTTCCAATCCCTGAAATCGTTGGGTAACAGCGGACTATTGGTCATTTCACATCCATCCAGTCTGTCGAGGACAGGCCGCGATCGGTTCGTCCTCGCTCAGTAAGGACGAAGAGAGCCATCAAAGCGGTTCAAAACAGAATTCGGTGAAATCCACTTCGAAAGCAGAAAATCATGGCTAGGGAGATGAATATTTCTCCCCGATCCGTGTCCCGGTTCATCAAACATGACCTCAAGATGGGTGCCTATCGAAGAATGACAGGGCAAAGACTGACGGTGGCTTTAACGGGCATCGTAACATTTTGTTCACAGATGAAAAGATTTTCACGATCGAACAAAAATTCAACTGCCAAAACGACAGAGTTTATGTCCGTAGCTCTTGAGAGGCTCTGGAGGCTCAAGAAAAAAATGGTAGGGTCGAACGAGGCCACCATCCCGCATCGGTGGTGGTGTGGTGGGGAGTCTGCTTTGATGACACCACAGAGCTCCATTTTTGTGAATAAGGAACTCAGGCCAGAAACTACCAGGAAGATATCCTTGAGCGAGTTGTGAAGCCCCTGAGTGACAGATTGTTCGAGAGAAAACATTGGGTCTTCCCGCAGGACTCTGCTCCATCCCACAAGGCTCGAACGATGCATCTGTGGCTGGAGCAGTACGTTCCTGAGTTTATCCGGAAGCCCAGATCTGAACCCATCGGACTACCGGCTTTGGTCCCATCTTGAGCTGATGGCTTGTCACAGAGGGCACCATACTGTGGAGAGCTTGAAGTCTTCTCTGGTATAAGCCGTTCACAATTTCCCTCAGGAAGGGCTGCGTGCTGCCATCAATGATTGGCCTCGTAGGTTACAAGCTTGTGTAAAGGCCAAAAGCGACATTTTGAGTGACTCATCGTCTTTCCATCTTATAACCGTTTACTATGTCCAAATAAAGTATTGGCTTATCCGGAGCCCTAATATACTGTTCTTGGATTCGGATTTGGATCGGTTGTTAGTAATACTACAAGTAACACGCTACAATTTCCTCCAGACATATACCTAAATACCAATTTTCAATATGTAAGCATGATAGGACCAAACTAGGTAGTTACGTGTAATTCGCGTGAAAAAATTCAGGAAAACCTGAAATGGAAACTAACCTTGAATAAGATTAGTGCTTAGGTTTAACGATAACTCCTGATTTTTTTCTAATGTTCGATAAAACCGTGTAAGTCTTCACCTTACAAAGGGCCGGGATAGGGGTTGAGGTTTCTGATAGATGTTTAGGTAGCTCTGAAGGTTGCAGTAAGTGTGAGGTCTGAGGGATGTTGTTCTGGTAAAGGTTTGGGCGAGTATTAGGGCTTCACATCCTCAATCCTCTTATTATGGGATTGGTTTAGGTTGGCCGACCGGGACACAGGTTTCAACACTCGCAGCCTTTCTCCTTCGTTCACTCTTCACTTGTTGGATTGGGACGGAGGTGATTTTCGCATTAAGGGCTTCTGGATTTCTTTGAGCTTTTCCGGCACATCTTCTGTCGGCAGTACTTAAGCTTACGTTCGAGTTGTTCTCCTGAGGCTTGACGTTTCAGTAGGGACACCTAAAGGCCCTACAATTTTGGGGTGGCCCAGGTCGATACGAAATTAGGTTATATGTTACAAGTAATTGACGAAGATAGATAATGTCCTGCAAAGTTTGCTGTAGGGCGTTGAATGATAACTTTATGATGGAGTTTACAAGTTGGGGATTTACGATAGCTTTTCTCAGCGATACCTCACACATTTCTGGCTTTTGTTTCTAATATAAATGCCCAATTAACCGTTAGAACGCGGCAAATCCTTCCACAACGGTTGATCGTACAACGTGATCCAGGTGGTCTTTAAAAACATTCAAATCAAAATTCTGAATCAAAATCTACTCACATTTGTAAAACTTCCAATATAAGGCATTTTGAAAAATTTTAATGACATTTAATTTAAAGACATTTAATGTCAAACTCTGACATTGTTGTTCTTTACAAAGCTTTAGTTCTACCCCTCCTGGAATATGCATCCCCGGTATGGACACCCTGCTATGCAGTGCACAAATACACGTTGGAGAGAGTGTAGAACAAATTTCTTCGATATGTGGCGTATAAGCTTGGCATTGCTTCTACCGATGTGAACTATGAATACCTACGTGGAGTTTGCCGTTTGCTGCCCCTTGAGAAGCGTCGTTGCATGGCTGACCTCACTTTGCTGTTTAAACTCATAAACAACCTGGTCTCCTGCCCTGTTCTTCTATCCAGAATTAATCTCCGGGTTCCACGGTTGTCTGCACGTTCTCCGCCGCTGTTTGGTGTTCCTTTCTCGCCAACAAATTACCAGCTCAACCGCCCCCTTCGTCGTATCCCAAGAACTGCAAACCTCTTGTTGAACTTGAATCCCGATTTTGATTTTTTTAATGACTCCCTCTCGAAGTTGAAGACTGTAGTCTGCAATACCCCTAGTGCCGTCCTATAGTGAATTACCCATGTCTCTTATCCGTGGTGCCTAAATTGTAAAGTCTTTATCATTTCTTCCTTTTTCATAATCATATTTCAGTTTTGTATAATCTGTCTGTATCACTGACCGTTAATGTAATTGGGCTTGCCCGTAATAATGAAAAAAATAAATAAAAAAAATAAATAAACTCTAATTAGCAGCCCTTCCTATTGACCTAAGGTTATGAAAAGTTTCAATAATAATTATTATCATCAACCTGGCCCGCAATCTCCCCTTCGCCACTCTGAGCGACATGCCCAATATTTTAGCTCGTCTCTCCAATTATTTCGGATACTTCGTGAAGGAGCATATATATATATGTTCCTTCACGAAGTATCCGATATATCGGTCAACGGAAGGGTGATCTTTGATTATACAGAAAATAGTAAACCGTTGCGGAAAAATTTGGAAAAACTCCTATGGTCTTGAAGTTACCAAGTGAGGAGTGAAAAGTAGTTTATAACAAAAAATAAAAGAGCTTTTGGTTTAGTATCTTTGATAATGAACCATTGGAATCGACCAAGGAAAAAAATTGTTAACCCCTTAGTTCTGACTCCTATGTCCTATGGATTGTGGAGTTTTGTTTGTTGCATTTGCCACCGAGTTTATTTATTTATTTATTTTTTTCCGTGATTTATTTATTGCAACTGAAACATAGTACAATTCATCTAGCAATATTTCATTTCATGATAAGCTCACTAGGGGGGGGGGGGGAGGTTTACAGCAAAACCTGGCCCATACTTGTATCAAGAACAGTTAAAAACACTGGATTACACTTGCACTATTTGCACAGCACAATTAGGTCCAGAGGTTTATTTCTCTTGAGTCGCCGAAGCTCTCCTTCGTTGTTTAAAACGTTGAGCATCTCCAGGTTCTCGTGTTTGTGGAGGCGATGTTCGTGATTCCTTGCATATTTGGCGATAATTTCGGTGACCGTTTCTACCCTCAAGTCTCGATGAATATCATCATTCCGCATGAACCAGGGGGCCCGTACTATACTTCTCAATATTATATTTTGTCGGGTTTGGATTGTTTTAATATTTGATTTTTTCGCACAACCCCAGAGCTGTATCCCATAGGTCCAGATGGGGCACAGTATCTGTTTATATATGAGTAATTTATTGTGTAGTGAGAGATGGGAGTTCCTTCCCATCATCCAGTACATCTTTCTGAACTTGATTTTTAGTTCCTGATTCTTTTTTTCAATGTGGTATTTCCAGTTAAGTTTGGAATCAAGGTGCATCCCTAAGTATTTTACAGTGTCAGAGTATGGAATTTTATTTGAATTGATCTCAACTTCTGGGGCTGAGATTTTTCTATTAGTAAAGTTGATGTGCTCTGACTTTGTTTCACCGAGTTTATGGCGCGCTATCCGAGATGACCTCGTACTGGATAGCGGTGGTTCTTACAGGCAGTCACGACGCGCTAAAAGTTCCCTCACTAACTGTGGCATCGATACGACAGGCGTCAATTTGGCAAATCTTATAGGTAGAGCCAGTCGCTAGGTAACGGCACCCTGACCGACGCTCTATACCTTGGTCTCCCTGAGGTTTATTACCCCAAAAAGGAAATACCATCAGTGGTTTCTTTTCATAAATAAAACCCTGAGGCTTGCTGATTTTTTTACAAGGAGTTGTGAAGGTAGAAGGAATGATAACAGCACTCTATGGTTTGAGCTCATAACGTGTTCCAAGAAAGGGTTCCAAACTGTTTGAAAGCTGAGAATATTGAGTCGTTTTTCCTGAGAAATCGGCATTTTTATTACTCCCTCCTCTGCCTCCCTTTCTTCCGGTTAGGGTAGGGGGAGCGGTCTGTAGAGCCGCCCTATTTGTGGTGTGGGGACCACTCCGACTCGCTCTGAATCCGGTCCCTCTCGCGTCTCATGTTTATTTAGTTTATTATTATTTGCGTTGATTTTATAAATAGGATGCTGGGAAATACCCCCCCCCCCCCAAAATTATGATGGCTTACGTTTCAAGATGCGTGGATTCAGAAAATCGAGTAAACCACAAATCCGTCCGTGCGCCCTACGTCGTCCGCGCCACTGTTAGCTTTTTGCTAAAATTACGAAATTCGGTTTACGGATTTGGATTACACCCACGATGATCCTTGGAACTTTTCATAACCCTAGGTCAAGGGGAAGGGGTTCAAAATACATTTTGATACATTAAAAGCTATAAAGTAGCTAGAAAAACGTTGCCTCGCCTGACTTGCAAATCCTATTTATACCGTAAATAACGTTGATTTAAAAGGAAAGGCCTTACCAGAGACATACAAGTGATGACAAAGGTGGCTCAGAAACACTGCCTCACCTGATGGCTAAAATGAAAATTCCGTATGGCCAATAATGAATGTAGCAATTGCAAAGGAATTTGGGAACAATAAAGTTTAACAACTTTCAACACTCGGTCTCTGTACAGCCCGGGTAAGTAATGGTATTATTCGTGTGACCCGATAGTTAATGGTTCAGAAAAATTCGTTCCCAGTTCATAACACTCCACCCGTGAAATTGCTGATATGAGCCAGTTCAAGTTTCTCATCTCCGTTTTGAGGCCTTGAAGGTGGTTACCAACAAGTTTCTAGTTGTCTCTCAAACCTAGAAGCATTTCAAGTGATTGCAAAATGAGTGAGTCGCTTCTTTTTTTATGCGAATCTGGCAAGTGAGCGCCTACAATGAGCCTGACTGCACCATCCACACATTAGCAAATCATATAATTTGCGTAAAAAACTCCTCGTGTTTTATCTCTTTCTCGGAGCCAAGTCCAATGGAGGCCTTACATTGTGTTGGAAATATCTTGAGGCCCAATGAATGATATATTCGCACCTCAATGTTAGTCATGTTGCACGAGGCAGGCAGCTAATAATCGCAAATCCACCGAAGGAATGGTAATCACTAGTCCCCAAGATGAACCTCCTACTAGTAGCGCAGGCTAGCGGTTTAGATTCTTGCACGCGCTTGCTCATCAAAATGCACGATCCGTTCACCTGCAAACATCTAATGGGCCTCGTGGTCCCACAAATTTCGTCACGCTCCAATTTTTTTGGAAAATATCTTTTATCGTCAGGAGATTCACGACTGATAACCAAAATGCAGTACCTAAGTAATTCGTACAATTTTCATCCCCCGTTTCTCCCTTCTAATAAATAATATTATAGTAATTATATTATACTATATTATAGTAATTCTCAACGTTTTCGCCCATAACATAGTCGATTGAGAAAAGAATCGTGAAAATCAGGTGACAATTACAGCGTGGGCACTCAAATTAGGCCACACGTACAATGAAAATTTTTAGGGTCAAGGGCCTTTTGAAGTTTCCTGGGATGCAAATCTTCTCTAACCTGTTGACTGAATGGATTTCTTTAAATGGAATTTCAGGACTTTTATCATCATCACACTGTCTTCTCTCAACATTTACTACTCGTACAATGCACTTTTCGCCTACAAGAGGAGGTGCCTTGATTAAGCATGGAGAACACCATCATCATCATCATCAACATGACCAGATCAACTGAACTCCACTGTGGCCCTTCCCTGTAAGATTATCATTTTGATTGTACTGTATAATTCTCATACTCAGGGATTAAGATATTCAACGCCATTCCCAAAACTATAGTGACCCGAACGTCTCTAAACCGCAATTCAATTTCCTGTTCGGAGTGGCCTATTTGGTTGTTGATGATTATGATATTTGATGGCTGTTGTATTGTTTCAATTGGTTTGTTACTAGCAACACTGTATTGTCTATGGTCTCCCAGCTCCCTTGGCTTTGGGGAAAACTGTTCTAAATGGTCGCCTGCCCGACAATTTACGGAAGTGGCCAAATTTTGGTGTGTACATCCTTATCGGTCACTCTTAAGACCGTCCTAAGCCAATCTACATGACCTTAGTAGCTGTCTTCGCATTTCATACCTATACGTTGACCGTACCTAGAGGTGAAAACAAGATTTCAACTTATTTGTTAGTACTTATTCTCTTTTGATTTTCGGAGTTGCCTCTTTCGGAAAAACGAAAGAGGTGGCACTCCAAATTTAGAAGCTTACCTTTTATGCCCGCCTTAGCTTCTGCCCCTAAAATATAATACAGTTGGGGTTTTGGTATCTTGAATTTCTTTTCATTAAAGGGACAACCAGATGATAAAGGCACCGGAAAATAAAGGAGTTTGTATATAGCTCAGTCTAGACGTTGGCAGTGTTTAGAGGACCTGAGATGCGACGGAGATCACGATAGTAATAATTGTCATATAGTCCTGAACTTTCTTTTCCATTGTACCCCGCACCTCACCACACCAACCCATTCCACGCCATTCGGAGTTGCTATGAACGAACTAGAAAGTTGCCCGTGAACCACAAGGCGTGGTCGGAACTGGAGCTGCCAACAATGCCATGCTCATTTAAAGATGTGGGATAATCGTATAAAGTGAGAGAGATTTCAACCTCCGGGACTCATCATAGATTTTGTGTATTCACAGCTATTAGAATTTTTCATGACTGCAGCTGAAGATGATTCAGCTTTTAATTCCAACAATTCCGCACGAAGATGATTCGCTCTACTTCGAATGACGCACTAAGGTTAGGATGCATGATATACCTAACTCTTATATGAACCTCTGAGAGTCATTTGACGCCCCTTACTCAGTCAGGTTTTTTGGAATGTGGTTTGGCTAATCGAATGCTCTAAATAGCACGACACAAATTAGATGATTTTAATAGGGAATGAAACTAATTAAATTATTTTTACTTGGATGTTCAAGGGTCTACTCACGAAGGAGATTAAAACAGTAAAGTATTTAAGCCATTGGCGACTTTATTTTGATCATAAATTAAGCCTCTGATTCTTTATGCCATTATTTATTTCTCCGACATACTCGAACTCATTCCTACTAGAGCTATCAATCAATTTTCAAGGTTATCTTAAGGAGCAGTACAGCTGGGAAAAGGTTGTACCTTCCGCTGGTTCAACGATGAGAAAAGGGTTGATAACTTATTCTTGAGAGCTTATTCTGGAATCTAGTTCTGCCCTAGTTGCTATCGAATTTGAACTGAACAACGACGAGTACTTTCCCTGTTCTAGAGCAATGCTCACTAGCCTTCTTTATTTTCAACATGAAACTCTCCAAAAATCTGTGACTTTGGAAATTGGGATGCCGATTTGGATGTTTGTTCTCGCATCGAAAATCCTCTACCAAAAATCAATCATCTCGATGAAGGTCTAAAGTATATTTCGATTATGATAAAACCTAACAAATGTGGACTTTTTAAATTAAATTATACACATTTTAAGGAAAAGGATTTGGAAGGATTGTACGTATCTCGAAAATTGAGCCCACAAATTGTGTAATGGGGTTTAAAAATGTAGAGATGATGTAGAGATTCCAGTAGAACCCAATGGTTTATAATTAAAAATGATGTTTGGTAACAAAAAAGTTCAAATTCGTAGTTCTATCTCAAAAATCCTGAAAAAATGAATTTTGTAGTAGGAAATTAGTAGGTTTATATTCCCCCACCGACAATATCAGATATCGTCTTACACGACGAATAGTCGTACAGTGGCATGACGGAGTCATGTTCGCATTGGGGTGACTTCCAACTTTCTGCAAGAAACATTATGTATCGTACTTTGAAGAGTCGTTCTTTGGAGGAATACCACCATAGCAACCAAAAATGAAAAACATTAATTAAATTTTAGTATAACGCTACGGTATAAAAAACTATTTCGTTGTCAAGATGCTTCAGTTGTACAATTTAGTCACATTTTTAGCAATTTTCTACAAAGTAATCTTTACTATAAAAATAAAAATAATAATAAAAACTCTGCAAATTCTTGACACAACGGTTCATTATCTTCTTTGTACAGATCACCCTTCTGTCTAGATCACTAGGTCTAAATGTCTAGATCCTAAATGTTAGATTAATTATTATTATCAATTATCACTAATTATTAACAATTTTATCAAGTACCTACTGAAAATTATTATAATTTATTGTTAGGTATTAATAATTCGTATTTATTAATAATAATAATTATTATTAATTATGATTAATTAATACGATATAATTCTGAGGTTTTTAATAATACGTCGGTAATAATTTTTCTATAAAAGAAGTACCTACCAACAAACATTCGAAATTACCTTCATTTCTGTAGCACGAAACGCACCTCAGAACAACAAACTCGACATCACTTAAGCCATATGAGGTTCCAAAGAGCTTGTTAGTATGAAAATGGACCTGTATTTCAACAGTTTGATACACGATCGTGTTGTGAGGCACAATCTTTGAGCCGTCATTGTGAACGAACGGCTGGTTGTACGAAGCTGCGGATGGTCTTAAAAAATTCTACGGAACAAACTCTATCTAAATATGAAATAAAAAAACATACCGTTCTACGAGTATATGAATTTTTCGAGACGCACTAGTTAGCCTCCTGCCAGCCGTCTTACGTCATACGCTCGTGTGTCATAGGCTCTGACGTACTTGTTGGCCTCCTGCCAGTCGTCTAACGTCATACGCTCGTGCGTCATAGGCTCTGACGTACTTTTTGGCCTCCTGTTAGCCGTCTTACGTCATACGCTCGTGCGTCATAGGCTCAGACGTACTTATTGGCCTCCTGCCAGCCGTCTTACGTCATACGCTCGTGCGTCATAGGCTCTGACGTACTAGTTAGCCTCCTGCCAGCCGTCTTACGTCATACGCTCGTGCGTCGTAGGCTCTGACGTAATGGCCCGCCGGTCGCTTGTGTTCTGACGTGTACGGCGTACGGGTGACGGACGGATTTTTTTAATTCGATTTTCTGAATCTACGTATCTTGAAACGTAAACCAACAAATTTTGAGGGGGGGTTAAAATTTTTTTTTCTTTGGGCGATTCCAATGGTTGGTTCATTATCGAAGATAATAAACCAAAATTAGAGAAACGCTGAAAATTCTAACCTATCCAAATCTTCTGCTTCTTATGAGATAGTGAATAAATTGCTAGCTTTCGAACTAGATGTGTTGCTATTGCATTGAGATGTATTATGATTATACTTATTAATTATTGATTATCAGTCCTAGTCCAAAACAAGTAATCATTATGTACTATGGTTAGCCACAAACTGACTTTGATGCGCTAACGCAAGTGATTTTAACGTATGCACATCGCAGTTATATCCCTAGTATGTAAATAAATTTCGTGATAGAATTTCATTGTTTTCAACAGAATAACCGTGGAAAAACACATAGAACCCAAATGAAGATTAATATTGACTGACTGCTCCTGTTTGGTTCTGTTTAGCTATCACATTACATCAACGTTTTATACTTTCTTCCTGCGGTCAGTTATGTGACAACTAGACTATGATTAGAATAATATAATGTCCTAACGGTAGGCGCATCACGTGTGGTTCGGGTCTCAGCTGGATGAACGTCCTTCCTGCATGTCGACGAGGGGAAGAAAGCCACGGCAACTAGATATAAAATCCACCCCTCGAGCTTTCATTCTCGTTTGAGTAATCTTCAACAAGCATGTGCGGCTTATCAATTGACAATGGACGGACCAGACCTTCTACAACGTTTCAGGCACATCGCCAACACTTCCACGCAGCGAATTGAGGGCTCTCGCAACCTGACGGAAGTTGCCAAACGTTCATTTCTTCTTGATAATTACAGGCTGCGTTACAACAAATTGTTATGAGATTATCATTTTGTACGCCGCCGGGTCATTCATTCGATTCCAATGCCATCGTAAGATTACGCTTCTGCCTCACTCATTTCGCAACTCTGCAAAACATCCGAAGAAAGTGGCCCGGTATCCAACGAGATCAGATTATTGCACTATACTGAGTATTGCACGACCGGGAAACGGTAGATATTGTTACATTGGAAACGCTGCGAAGCAGAAGATAATGATACTACTTAACCAATTTGATGTCCTCACTTCAACACCTAAAATCGGCAATTTTCGCCAAAAATTATTCTCACAACGGATGTGTCAAACTAGGTTAGTTCAACTGAAATTCAGAAGGAAACTTGTACTCGTAATACGACATAAACCATATTGTCAGTCAGCCATACTATTGTAAGCTGACACACCTGTAGCGTGACCAAAAATGGAAAAGTGACTGTGCGTCAGTTACATAAACGCCAACACGGGTACGGGTGACGAAAGGAATAACACTTGTAACAAATAAATGGAAATATATTGAACTCAAGAAATACGAAATATGAAACAAATGAAATATACTCAGCTTGGTGTAACTTAAACTAGAATACGTCTCAAGTGACTGGTACTTGGAACCGTACTTGTCGTGACCGTGCAAGGTCGGTATCAAGTTAGAGTGACGTTAAATGAGGCCAGGGCTGTCCATATGAACAGGTCCCTGGGTGAATAAGCAAATAGAAAGATATGAATGAAAGATTTACAAAGGTAAACGTAACCGTCCTACTTGGGTTACGTGTAGCTTAATGGAGGTGACTCCTATGTGTACTCAACGTCCCTATCTGGCCAGAAAAGGTGTAAATATAACTCACAGTACTGAGATCTTGTAACTGCTAGCACTCGGACGGGCTGTTCTTGCAGTTCACTGTCTGTACGCGTAATGTCACTACTGTCGTCGTAACTGACGCTTCTACTCACAATCACGCTCGGAGGGCGTCTGTAAAACTGAAAGGGATTCACAACTGCTAGCACTCGGACGGGCTATTATCGCAAGGAGAGGCTTTGCTGGACTCTGTTGTTAGCCCTCAGCGCTGGGCTTAAATAGGTCGCTGGAGGGGGAAACGTCTGGAGGCGATCTGTGGTGGGGGTCGCCTGGTAGCCCTCATCCAGTGGCGCTCTTCTGGCGGCCGCGCGGTCTATTAGTCTGACGGCTTACACTCCCCTCCCTCCTGGGAGCCGGCGTCCTCGCCGGTAACCATAGATTCCCCGAAGATTGGTGTTGTCGTCGATCAGTGCCCAAACAAGTGAGTTGAAGCGAGTTAAATTTTAACAGGAAGGTTAAATCAAATAGTTAAGTCGCTAAATTTAGTTACAATTGTTAAATTGTATAAGTATATGCACAAAAGGTAAGTACTTTTTACATTAAATTTGGTTATAATTAACAAGTTTTACAAAAAAAATATGCACAAAAGGTAAGTAAAAGATTACAAGAATTACAAGAATTGCAGGTAGCAGAGTAAGATATAAATCAGCAAGTCAAGGTCCCGAGAGTAAGCCACACCAAGCAGTAGATAGCTTAATTTCTTAAAATTTTACTAAATTGTAAAGTGGTTCATATATCAAGAAAAAGGGTGTATGTGCGTGTAATTAATTACAAGAAGGTATATGTTAATTAAAAAGGTGAAAAAGGTTAATTAAAAAGGTGGAATTAAAAAAAGGTGTATGTTTGTGTCATTAATTACTAGACAGGTTAAAGGTTACCGTCTTCCCTTTTCCTTCCCCGTAGTCTACGGCGTCCCCTTGGGTAAAAAGTGTCCCGTGTAATTAAGTTGTCGCAGCGTTGTATGGCTTCAGGGTTACGCGTAGTTGGTTGCGTACCCTGCATCACCGGTTCGTCATATCCATGTATAGGTGTAGAAGTATGCGTCACTGGGTGCGTCACTTGCGTCACCGTCACCACCGGCGTCACCTGTGTCACGGGTATCTGGGGCGTGTAGGTAGTTCTTTGGGTTGGCGTCACCTGGGGCGTCACCGTCGTCACTGGCGTCACCTGTGTCACGGGTATCTGGGGCGTGTAGGTAGTTCTTTGGGTTGGCGTCACCTGGGGCGTCACCGTCGTCAATGGCGTCACCGTCGTCACCGGCGCCACCTGGGGCGTCACCGTCGTCACCGGGTGCGTTACTTGCGTCATTGGTCCTTGGTAGGGTTGTATCAACTCAGGAGCAAGCGTCACCGGGTGTGTCACTTGCGTCTCTGGCCCACCATGTGTGTGTGTTGGGTCAGAAGTGACCGTCACCGGCACTCTGAGAGAAAAACCTTGAATGGACTCAATAACCGTCGCTAAGCATTCTTCCATCACCTCCTCGTTGGCTGGATCTTGAAAGGTGATGCTTGCTGTTGAGGCTCGTGACTGTGGGCGTCCTCCTATGGCCAATGGTCCAGTTGACACGTTTCGTACCCCAGGTGGATGTGAAATGGGTAGAAGGCTCCGTTTCTTGATACAGTCAATCTCGAGATGTTCGTGTACCCCACAGTAATTGCAGAAGATAGTCTTCTGTGGGTTGTGACTGCAGTCCACGGGGAAGTGTGACATGTCCCCACAAAACATGCACGGGAACCTGGGGTTAGGTCTTGGCGTCTTGGCGTCACGTCGTCCCGTCATTGTCTTCTTTGGGTCCCATGGATCTATCTCCATGACCATAGAACGCGGTATATTCGTCCCCCTGTAATCACTGGCGTCTGAGTGTAACCTGGGCCCGTGGTCAAACAGGCGTGACAGGCGGATCAATGTAGCATTGATTGTGTCCAGTACGTCGGGTGACGAACCGTTCCCCCCGTTCCTCTGAATTCTGGGCATAGTGAAATGTGTGATTTAAAATGAGTGACTGAAGTTATAGGGTTACTGTCCCCCCTGTTGCAAAGTAAGATTGTGTAGTGTAACAAGGAAAATGTGTAATCAAAAATACGTCAAGGAAATGACGGTGTATGATATTCTGTGTGAGTGACTCTGTTGTTGTTTTGCTTTCTTCTCGTCACCTCGTGTCGGCGTAACTGGATTCGTGCCTGGGCTTACCAGACAAAAATCCCACAAGCTGCCACCAATATGTAAGCTGACACACCTGTAGCGTGACCAAAAATGGAAAAGTGACTGTGCGTCAGTTACATAAACGCCAACACGGGTACGGGTGACGAAAGGAATAACACTTGTAACAAATAAATGGAAATATATTGAACTCAAGAAATACGAAATATGAAACAAATGAAATATACTCAGCTTGGTGTAACTTAAACTAGAATACGTCTCAAGTGACTGGTACTTGGAACCGTACTTGTCGTGACCGTGCAAGGTCGGTATCAAGTTAGAGTGACGTTAAATGAGGCCAGGGCTGTCCATATGAACAGGTCCCTGGGTGAATAAGCAAATAGAAAGATATGAATGAAAGATTTACAAAGGTAAACGTAACCGTCCTACTTGGGTTACGTGTAGCTTAATGGAGGTGACTCCTATGTGTACTCAACGTCCCTATCTGGCCAGAAAAGGTGTAAATATAACTCACAGTACTGAGATCTTGTAACTGCTAGCACTCGGACGGGCTGTTCTTGCAGTTCACTGTCTGTACGCGTAATGTCACTACTGTCGTCGTAACTGACGCTTCTACTCACAATCACGCTCGGAGGGCGTCTGTAAAACTGAAAGGGATTCACAACTGCTAGCACTCGGACGGGCTATTATCGCAAGGAGAGGCTTTGCTGGACTCTGTTGTTAGCCCTCAGCGCTGGGCTTAAATAGGTCGCTGGAGGGGGAAACGTCTGGAGGCGATCTGTGGTGGGGGTCGCCTGGTAGCCCTCATCCAGTGGCGCTCTTCTGGCGGCCGCGCGGTCTATTAGTCTGACGGCTTACACTATCTTCTTGTGTTGTGGGACCGTCCGTTCAAACTCAAAGCTTACAGTTGAGTTTCCAAAGGTTTCTCTCAACATTCAGGCTTTATTTTTGTTTCTCGACAAATTTGGATGGGTTCTTCAAACTTATGGGTCAACTAATTGGCTTGGCTCCCAAACTCTTCATTGTTTCCCACCAGTCCCATTAATGCTCCATTTCGAATTTCAACGTTTTAGATTGAACAGGAATGAAAATAGCTTCTGGAGAACTCAGTTGATCGTGTTTGCCCCCAAACTACTCTTCCAGTTGTACTGTTATTTGCTTACTCCTTAAGCCTTACGTCATCACCCCATATCATCACAAATTTTGCAAGAATACCTAGTTATCAGGGGCGTTTTAGATGACAAGCAAACCGAACTGTGAAGTAGAATGTATAAAACAATTTTTTGACTATCCTAAAAAAACAGCCAAATTGAGGGTGTGGATTGTTGACGATTTTTGAAACAAACCTATTCATTACCTACAACATTATCTGTGGCTCAACACATTAATAACTTTCATTAGTAATTATTGGAACCTCGACGTTGCCAAATTATTTTCAACCTTACAAAAAACACAACTGTGTCCATGAGCATTGTCAGGGAAATTGGGAAATGGAACCTGGGGCTATCTTCTAGCTTATACAGCTGTTGCTACATCAACAACCACAACCGATCGTTGAAGACCCGTTAAGAACTTGAAGAAGTCATTTCCATACTGTTACGTCGATTCTAGAACAATCTACCTTTTAATTTTGACACCTGGATTGAATAGAGAAGGTCGACAACTATCTTTTCTTCGTGTCGTGAGCATTCGAAGTGTTGATGACAGCTGTACGATCTGGATGATCGATCGCCTAAGGTTGTAATAAAATGCGCGACCGGGAGAAAATGTACCTCTTGGAGTTTCCGAGGTTACTTTCAGAAGACCAAGGTGTTTGTATTTTACGGAGGGTGACCTCAAAGAAGGGAAGAACACTTTAAAACTGTTATAAAATCGTTATTTAGTAGCAGTGACCTCCGTTTCCGGAGATGAAGTGATGCAATGTAAATAGAGCGGGATGAGTATGCGAGGTTGCTCTCTCAAGAGACTCCGCTGTTCTGGTCAGGGGCAAGAAAATAAACCACCTCAAGGTTTTTCCCGAGTAGCGGGGTCAAATGTTTGGAGAGGTTACAGTTGTTTTATCGACGGTTTAAATAATATGATCCGGTCACCATCCTTGAGACTTTTAGTCAACATATTCGTTGGAGCAACTTTATAACTTATCGTGTTCAATAATGTGGTAACTTTGTGAGGATTTTTGAACTCCACGGGAAGTAGAAGTAGAGGAGTATCACATGATCGACTATAGATCCGGATATACCTTTGTTGCCATGTAATAGATAGGGTGAGAGTATGACAACTTACAATGACAATAAACAGCCAATTGACGTAGTTGAATAATGCGATATTACGAGTCGATTTTGTAGGGGTGAGGATCGTACCGTAAGTCACCACAGGAGTTGGGTCTCAATGATGTATGGTATACATTTATGTAGTACGATGAACAAGAACAGCACTGTTAAACTATTTGGAGCATTGAATAAATTCCTATGGTACCTACTAATAATCTTAATTATTAAGATGGCATGGAAGTTTGGATTTCTGCGTAGAAAGTTATTTTGGTACCTTGTTGTCGATTATCACAACTTATGCTCATTGGTTGCTATGCTCCAATTTCTCAGACAGGTGAGGGATGACAAGTCATAAGTAAGGACCGGATTTGTATGCAATCGCATATTCATTTCGCTTCATGTAAGGCGAGCGCAAATTCTTCCTTTATCCGAGTTACCTTCTGTAGATGCTTTGGTTTGAATTGTCTTCTGCATATTTTTGCATATTCGGACGTTGCTGCATATTCTTGGGTATTCGGGGAAAAATCGTAATGTGGATATTTTATAGATAATCAATGACGTTTGACGAGTTTTGACGACGGAAAGAAAATTAAATAAAGTTCCTAAGTACGAAAATCGGACGGAGAGATTGGTTTTGATCACTTGGGAAGGATCACAAAGTGTTTAAAAAGTCTTGAAATGGGTCCGGAATCCCCGCGTTTTCCGCCCACTCAGTCTTCATCAAATGTCACTTGTCTTTCATACCTTTGATACTAACTAAGTTAGAGGAAGGTGGTGTTGAGTTGAGACAAAGTTTGGAGTTGATCGAGAAATTCTCCGCAAAAATGCAAGCGATTCCTGGTACAAATGGTATAAAATTACAAGAGAAGTTGTCCACACTCTTGCAGAAAAATAATGGTCTAGAAACATTAAAGAACTTTAACCAGATTGTAGTAGTAGAGGATGTACCCAATGAACTGACGGAGCA
This sequence comes from Stenodema calcarata, assembly GCA_963920205.1. Lineage (NCBI taxonomy): Eukaryota > Metazoa > Arthropoda > Insecta > Hemiptera > Miridae > Stenodema > Stenodema calcarata. The sequence continues at coordinate 11,277,643 of OY986049.1, forward strand.
TTCTAACCCGTCAACGGAGCAATTTTCCGTCTACAAACACCTTCTCTCGGACCGTCGTCACAACTTTATTCAAGACAACCTTGAAATGTGTATTTCTTTAAATATTAATAACGAAAAACTCTGCAAATTCTTGACACAACGGTTTATTATCTTCCTTGTGCAGATCACCCTTCTGTCTATACCAGACTGTGTTGCAAATCAGCACCATACCATATTCTACACACGATCTTAGCCAAGAGGCCGAGAAGCGATATCTGTCTCATATCTGAGACGCACTTCACCAAAGAATCTTTCTGCAGACTCAAGGGGTACAAATGCTACCATGCCATTCATCCGAGCAACAATGCCCGTGGTGGAAGTGCAGTGATCATCAAAGAAAACCTGGCCCATCAGGAGTATATCAAAATTGAAAATGAAGCAGTCCAGATGTGTGCTCTTGAGATAAAAACTAATTCATTTCTGATTACTGTCGCAAGCATATACTGTCCACCTAAGTACAAAACTAAATATGAAGAATACAAGAACATCTTGGCCCAACTTGGAAATCGTTTCATTCTCGGAGGCGACTTCAATGCAAAAAACACTGACTGGGGATCGAGATTAACCACCGAAAAGGGACGCAGACTCCATCAAGCAATTATTGATGACAACTGTGAGGCACATTCTACTGGGAAACCAACCTACTGGCCCACTGACCCAAACAAAACTCCAGACCTGATTGACTTCTTCGTTGTAAAGAATATCTCAGCAAACTACCTTCTTGTAGAGGAAAACCATGACTTGAGTTCAGATCATTCCCCAATTGCTCTGACGCTTAGTGATCGAATCATACAGAAGCCACACAAACCCTACTTGGTCAATCATAAGACAAATTGGGAACGTTTCAAACAAGACATTTGCAGGTATATTGATTTGAGCAAGCCTATACACACGCCAGATGATGTGGAAAGTGAGCTCGAACATCTCGTTTGCAGCATTCAGATAGTTGCATGGGACAACACACCTGCAATCTCAAGAAGGCTCAAAGGTATCAATTATCCACGAGAAATAGTCTCTGCAATCAAGAAAAAACGAAAGGCCAGAAAACGATGGCAAGCTACCAGAGCACCACATCACAAGTCTGAATGGTACAAAACACAAAGTGAACTGAAGTCGCTGATGGAGGAGATCAATGAAGAAACTCATGAACACTTCATCACAGAGCTAACGAGTCATCGTGATACCGATTACTCACTTTGGAAGGCTACACAATATCTCAAGAGGCCTGTTAATCATGCTGCACCTATTGCGAGTGGAAACGAGAAATGGGCAAGGAGCAACCAAGACAAAGCCAATACTTTTGCAGACCATCTTGCGAATATATTCACTCCGAATCTCGCAATGGCGGATGAACCGCCGCTAGAGGAAACACCTCCACTTGATCAGGACATTGATATCCCATTAGTTACCATTAAAGAGATAAAACAGGTGATCAGCAAGGATATCAACCCAAAAAAGGCACCAGGCTATGACCTTATCACTGGACAAATCCTCCAGCACCTACCGCGTAAAGCTATCGCAAAAATAGTCATGATCATCAATGCGGTAATCAAACTTCGAAGCGTCCCTCAGCTGTGGAAGATAGCAGAAGTCATTATGATTCCCAAACCAGGCAAGCCACCAGGGCAACCAAGTTCATACAGACCAATTTCACTTCTACCAGTGTTATCTAAACTATTCGAAAAATTGATACACAGAAGACTAATACCAATTATTGAAGAACGAAAGCTGATCCCACGACATCAGTTTGGATTTAGGCAGAAACACTCAACAATCGACCAAGTCCATCGGATAACACACATCATCGAAGAAGCATTTGAGAAAAATAGAGTATGTTCTGCCATTTTCCTTGACGTCACTCAGGCGTTTGACAAGGTCTGGCATGAAGGACTCAACTACAAGCTGCGTAAGGCCCTGCCAATAAAGTATGCTGAGTTGCTTCAATCGTACCTCACTAATCGTTACTTCAGGATAAAGCAAGATGATGCATTTTCAGAACCAAAACCGATATGTGCAGGAGTCCCGCAAGGGAGTGTACTTGGCCCACTCCTGTACGTCCTGTATACCAGCGATCTCCCAGAAATTGAAATGAACACCACAGCCACTTTCGCAGACGATACAGCGATATTGGCAGTTGGAGACAGCAACATTGAGTCAATGACCAAGTTAAAGCGGTCAATATCTAGCATACAACAATGGACAGCGAAATGGAGAATCAAAATGAATGAAACTAAGTCGGTACATGTCGATTTCACCAATAAAAGGATCGACTATATACCGGCTTATCTCAATGGCAAAGTGATTCCTCATGCCAATGAAGCCAAATACCTCGGTATGACGCTTGATGCCAGGCTTCGGTGGAAAGCCCACGTCAAGAAAAAGAAGGAGGAACTTCTTCTCAAATTCAGAAAAATGTACTGGCTAATGGGGAGGCGGTCAAAACTGTCAATCCAGAACAAGCTTACGCTGTATAACCAAGTCCTTAAACCAGTCTGGACTTACGGAGCTCAGCTGTGGGGCTGCACGGCTCAATCAAACCGGGAAATAATCCAAAGATTCCAGAACAATGTGCTAAGAAATGTTGTCAATGCACCATGGTACTTTCGAAATGAACGACTCCACCATGAACTTCAAATCGAAACCATAAACGAAGCCATCAAGCGGCAAGCCGTACGTCATTTTCAACGGCTAAGGTCTCACGTCAACGAGGAAGCTGTCCGACTCCTTGACACGAGTGATATCACCAGACGATTGAAGCGTACAAAACCGCTCGAGCTTGCTCACGGGTGAAGCAGTATAGTGAATGCAATATCATCATAAAAATGAACAAAACTCAGTGATGTATCTAAGCTTTGAATAGTATGTGCCCTAGTTTCAAAATAATATTGTTAATAAGTTATTACTTGGAGCAATAAAATCTTTCAAAAAAAAAAAAAAAAAACCATACCATATTCTCACCGTACTCATACCATTTCTTTCCTATCATACCGTACTGTACTATACTAAATCATACATACAATAATATACCATACCATAGTCATACCATGTCGTACCAAAATTCGTTTTGAACCCCTTCCCCTTGACCTAGGGTTATGAAAAGTTTCGAGGACCATTGTGGGGTTGGTCGAAACCCATAAAAAAAAATTCGTAATTTTAACTCAACGCTAACTGGGCAAAGTGGCGCGGACGGCGGACGGCGTACGGCGTACGATGTACGGCGGACGGCGTACGGCGGACGGACGGATTTTTTTTTATTCGATTTTCTGAATCTACGTATCTTGAAACGTAAACCAACAAATTTTGAGGGGGGGTTAAAAAAAATTTTTCTTTGGGCGATTCCAATGGTTCATTATTGAAGATGATAAACCAAAATGAAGTACGAGGTACGCGGTGTGGGTGTGGGAGGGGGCGCAGAGACATAAAAGGTCTCGTCGTATGACGCACTAGTTGGCCTCCTGCCAGCCGTACTATGTCATACACTCGTGCGTCATAGGCTCTGACGTACTTGTTGGCCTCCTGCTAGCCGTCTTACGTCATACGCTCGTGCGTCATAGGCTCTGAGGCATTAGTTGGTCTCCTGCCAGCCGTCGTACGTCATACGCTCGTGCGTCATAGGCTCTGACGTACTTGTTGGCCACCTGCCAGCCGTCTTACGTCATACGCTCGTGCGTCATAGGCTCTGACGCACTAGTTAGCCTCCTGCCAGCCGTCTTACGTCATACGCTCGTGCATCATAGGCTCTGACGTACTTGTTGGCCTCCTGCCAGCCGTCTTACGTCATACGCTCGTGCGTCATAGGCTCTGACGTACTTTTTGGCCTCCTGCCAGCCGTCTTACGTCATACGCTCGTGCGTCATAGGCTCTGACGTACTTATTGGCCTCCTGCCAGCCGTCTTACGTCATACGCTCGTGCGTCATAGGGGTGACTTCCAACTTTCTGCAAGAAACATTATGTATCGTACTTTGAAGAGCCGTTCTTTGGAGGAATACCACCATAGCAACCAAAAATGAAAAGCATTAAATGCGTTAAATTTTAGTATAATGCTACGGTATAAAAAGCTATTTCGTTGCCAAGAAGCTTCAGTTGTACAATTTAGTCACCTTTTTAGCAATTTTCTACAAATTAATCTTTGCTATAAAAATAAGAATAAAAACTCTGCAAATTCTTGACACAACGGTTCATTATCTTCTTTGTACAGATCACCCTTCTGTCTAGATCACTAGGTCTAAATGTCTAGATCCTAAATGTTAGATTAATTATTATTATCAATAATTGATAATAAGTGATAATTTAATAAGTGATAATAAGTAATAATTGATAAGTGATAATTATTATCACTAATTATTAACAATTATCAAGTACCTAGTGAAAATTATTATAATTTATTGTTAGGTATTAATAATTTGTATTTATTATTAATAATAATTATTATTAACTATGATTAATTAATACGATATAATTCTGGGGTTTTTAATACTACGTCGGTAATAATTTTTCTATAAAAGAAGTACCTACCAACAAACATTCGAAATTACCTTCATTTCCGTAGCACGAAACGCACCTCAGAACAACAAACTCGACATCACTTAAGCCATATGATGTTCGAAGAGCTTGTTAGTATAAAAATGGACCTGTATTTCAACAGTTTGATTCACGATCGTGTTCTGAGGCACAATCTTTGAGCCGTGATTGTGAACGAACGGCTGGTCGTACAAAGCTGCGGATGGTCTTAAAAAATTCTACGGAACGAACTGTATGTAAATATGAAATAAAAAACTTACCGTTCTATATGAATTTTTCAAGATATGAAATTTTCAAAATTTCAAAATTCGTTTTGAACCCCTTCCCCTTGACCTAGGGTTATGAAAAGTTTCGAGGACCATTGTGGGGTTGGTCGAAACCCATAAAAAAAATTTCGTAATTTTAACTCAACGCTAACTGGGCTAAGTGGCGCGGACGGCGTACGCCGTCTTACGTCATACGCTCGTGCGTCATAGGCTCTGACGCACTAGTTAGCCTCCTGCCAGCCGTCTTACGTCATACGCTCGTGCGTCATAGGCTCTGACGTACTTGTTGGCCTCCTGCCAGCCGTCTTACGTCATACGCTCGTGCGTCATAGGCTCTGACGTACTTTTCGGCCTCCTGCCAGCCGTCTTACGTCATACGCTCGTGCGTCATAGGCTCTGACGTACTTATTGGCCTCCTGCCAGCCGTCTTACGTCATACGCTCGTGCGTCATAGGCTCTGACGTACTAGTTAGCCTCCTGCCAGCCGTCTTACGTCATACGCTCGTGCGTCATAGGCTCTGACGTAATGGCCCGCCGGTCGCTTGTGTTCTGACGTGTACGGCGTACGGGTGACGGACGGATTTTTTGGTTTATTATCTTCGATAATGAACCATTGGAATCGCCCAAAGAAAAAAATTTTTTAACCCCCCCTCAAAATTTGTTGGTTTACGTTTCAAGATACGTAGATTCAGAAAATCGAATAAAAAAAAATCCGTCAGTCCGCCGTACGCCGTACGCCGTACACCGTACGCCGTCCGTGGCACTTTGCCCAGTTAGCGTTGAGCTAAAATTACGAAATTTGGTTTCTGGGTTTGGACCAGCCCCACAATGATCCTCGAAACTTTTCATAACCCTAGGTCAAGGGGAAGGGGTTCAAAACGAAATTTAAAATTTCGACGATGTCATATCTCAAAATATTCAACTGAATCGTGTAATTTTTAGTTCACTTTTGAATGACCTGAAAAATTACCAATCATTTAAGACCGATTGGATTTTTGTGCGATCAGCCGTTCGTTCACAGTGAGCGCGCAAAGGTTTAGGAAAAACACTAAACTTTGGCGTCGAAAACGGCCGTTATGTGACCCAACCTCCAGACGCCCAGAATAAAACTACGTTTTTCATCTTCCCGGTAAACTACAGTCTAGAAATTTTAACCGTGAGTCGGGGATAGACCACATTGCAATATTCACTCGGTTTCTCATCTGTAAAATTGTTTAAATAATACCTTTTTGTAATAATACAAATTAAATTTTGATGATGAGCTGTTGACTTGAATTTTAAAAATAGTTCAGAACTGGATCACAATGCAATATTCACTCGTTTTCTTGTCTGTAAAATTGTTTAAATAATACCTATTAGTTTAAACAAATTAAATTTTGATGATGAGCTAGATACTTGAAATTTTAAATATAGGTCAGAAATGGATGACATTTCAATATTCACTCGGTTTTTTTGTTTTCACGAAGTATTTGAGTCGACAATTGCTCTTCTTGAAGGTCCATTCGAACTCAAATCAACACCTCGAGTCGACATGAAGTCAACTTTTTTTCGTTTTCACGAAGTATTTGAGTCGACGATTGCTCTTCTTGAAGGTCCATTCGAACTCAAATAAACACCTCGAGTCGATATGAAGTCAACTTTTTTTCGTTTTCACGAAGTATTTGAGTCGACAATCGCTCTTCTTGAAGGTCCATTCGAACTCAAATAAACACCTCGAGTCGATATGAAGTCAACTTTTTTTCGTTTTCACGAAGTATTTGAGTCGACAATCGCTCTTCTTGAAGGTCCATTCGAACTCAAATAAACACCTCGAGTCGATATGAAGTCAACTTTTTTTCGTTTTCACGAAGTATTTGAGTCGACAATCGCTCTTCTTGAAGGTCCATTCGAACTCAAACAAACACCTCGAGTCGATATGAAGTCAACTTTTTTTCGTTTTCACGAAGTATTTGAGTCGACAATTGCTCTTCTTGAAGGTCCATTCGAACTCAAATCAACACCTCGAGTCGATATGAAGTCAACTTTTTTTCGTTTTCACGAAGTATTTGAGTCGACAATTGCTCTTCTTGAAGGTCCATTCGAACTCAAATCAACACCTCGAGTCGATATGAAGTCAACTTTTTTTCGTTTTCACGAAGTATTTGAGTCGACAATTGCTCTTCTTGAAGGTCCATTCGAACTCAAATAAACACGTCGAGTCGATATGAAGTCAACTTTTTTTCGTTTTCACGAAGTATTTGAGTCGACAATCGCTCTTCTTGAAGGTCCATTCGAACTCAAATAAACACCTCGAGTCGATATGAAGTCAACTTTTTTTCGTTTTCACGAAGTATTTGAGTCCACAATTGCTCTTCTTGAAGGTCCATTCGAACTCAAATAAACACGTCGAGTCGATATGAAGTCAACTTTTTTTCGTTTTCACGAAGTATTTGAGTCGACAATCGCTCTTCTTGAAAGGTCCATTCGAACTCAAATAAACACCTCGAGTCGATATGAAGTCAACTTTTTTTCATTTTCACGAAGTATTTGAGTCGACAATTGCTCTTCTTGAAGGTCCATTCGAACTCAAATAAACACGTCGAGTCGATATGAAGTCAACTTTTTTTCGTTTTCACTAAGTACTTGAGTCGACAATCGCTCTTCTTGAAGGTCCATTCGAACTCAAATAAACACGTCGAGTCGATATGAAGTCAACTTTTTTTCGTTTTCACGAAGTATTTGAGTCGACAATCGCTCTTCTTGAAGGTCCATTCGAACTCAAATAAACATGTCGAGTCGATATGAAGTCACCTTTTTTTCGTTTTCACGAAGTATTTGAGTCGACAATCGCTCTTCTTGAAGGTCCATTCGAACTCAAATCAACACCTCGAGTCGATATGAAGTCAACTTTTTTTCGTTTTCACGAAGTATTTGAGTCGACAATTGCTCTTCTTGAAGGTCCATTCGAACTCAAATCAACACGTCGAGTCGATATGAAGTCAAGTTTTTTTCGTTTTCACGAAGTATTTAGTCGACGATTGCTCTTCTTGAAGGTCCATTCGAACTCAAATAAACACCTCGAGTCGATATGAAGTCAACTTTTTTTCGTTTTCACGAAGTATTTGAGTCGACAATCGCTCTTCTTGAAGGTCCATTCGAACTCAAATCAACACCTCGAGTCGATATGAAGTCAACTTTTTTTCGTTTTCACGAAGTATTTGAGTCGACAATCGCTCTTCTTGAAGGTCCATTCGAACTCAAATCAACACCTCGAGTCGTTATGAAGTCAACTTTTTTTCGTTTTCACGAAGTATTTGAGTCGACAATTGCTCTTCTTGAAGGTCCATTCGAACTCAAATCAACACCTCGAGTCGATATGAAGTCAACTTTTTTTCGTTTTCACGAAGTATTTGAGTCGACAATTGCTCTTCTTGAAGGTCCATTCGAACTCAAATAAACACGTCGAGTCGATATGAAGTCAACTTTTTTTCGTTTTCACGAAGTATTTGAGTCGACAATCGCTCTTCTTGAAGGTCCATTCGAACTCAAATAAACACCTCGAGTCGATATGAAGTCAACTTTTTTTCGTTTTCACGAAGTATTTGAGTCCACAATTGCTCTTCTTGAAGGTCCATTCGAACTCAAATAAACACGTCGAGTCGATATGAAGTCAACTTTTTTTCGTTTTCACGAAGTATTTGAGTCGACAATCGCTCTTCTTGAAAGGTCCATTCGAACTCAAATAAACACCTCGAGTCGATATGAAGTCAACTTTTTTTCATTTTCACGAAGTATTTGAGTCGACAATTGCTCTTCTTGAAGGTCCATTCGAACTCAAATAAACACGTCGAGTCGATATGAAGTCAACTTTTTTTCGTTTTCACTAAGTATTTGAGTCGACAATTGCTCTTCTTGAAGGTCCATTCGAACTCAAATAAACACCTCGAGTCGATATGAAGTCAACTTTTTTTCGTTTTCACGAAGTATTTGAGTCGACAATTGCTCTTCTTGAAGGTCCATTCGAACTCAAATAAACACGTCGAGTCGATATGAATTCAAGTTTTTTTCGTCTTCACGAACTATTTGAGTCGACAATTGCTCTTCTTGAAGGTCCATTCGAACTCAAATAAACACGTCGAGTTGATATGAAGTCATCTTTTTTTCGTTTTCACGAAGTATTTGAGTCGACAATTGCTCTTCATGAAGGTCCATTCGAACTCAAATAAACACGTCGAGTCGATATGAAGTCAACTTTTTTTCGTTTTCACGAAGTATTTGAGTCGACAATTGCTCTTCTTGAAGGTCCATTCGAACTCAAATAAACACCTCGAGTCGATATGAAGTCAACTTTTTTTCATTTTCACGAAGTATTTGAGTCGACAATTGCTCTTCTTGAAGGTCCATTCGAACTCAAATAAACACGTGGAGTCGATATGAAGTCAACTTTTCTTCGTTTTCACGAAGTATTTGAGTCGACAATCGCTCTTCTTGAAGGTCCATTCGAACTCATATAAACACCTCGAGTCGATATGAAGTCAACTTTTTTTCGTTTTCATGAAGTAGTTGAGTCGACAATTGCTCTTCTTGAAGGTCCATTCGAACTCAAATAAACACGTCGAGTCGATATGAAGTCAACTTTTGGTTTATTATCTTCGATAATGAACCATTGGAATCGCCCAAAGAAAAAATTTTTTTAACCCCCCCTCAAAATTTGTTGGTTTACGTTTCAAGATACGTAGATTCAGAAAATCGAATAAAAAAAAATCCGTCCGTCCGCCGTACGCCGTACGCCGTACGCCGTACTGCTGTGCACTTCTATGGTACATTGTATCTAGGCCATGGGGCCCATGAAAATGTTTTTCAGGCTCTTAGGCTTTGGCAGACTTGTTTTTGGCATTTTCAATGCCAAGCACAGCAGCAGGTCCCCCTTTTTCTGCCCCCTCCGGTCTTAGTCAGTACGCCGCGGCCGTACGCCGTCCGCGCCACTTTGCCCAGTTAGCGTTGAGTTAAAATTACGAAATTTTTTTTATGGGTTTCGACCAACCCCACAATGGTCCTCGAAACTTTTCATGACCCTAGGTCAAGGGGAAGGGGTTCAAAACGAATTTTGAAATTTTGAAAATTTCATATCTCGAAAAATTCATATAGAACGGTATGTTTTTTATTTCATATTTAGATAGAGTTTGTTCCTTAGAATTTTTTAAGACCAACCGCAGCTTTGTACGACCAGCCGTTCTATCACAATGACGGCTCAAAGATTGTGCCTCACAACACGATCATGAATCAAGCTTTTGAAATACAAATCCATTTTCATACTAACAAGCTCTTTGGAACATCATATGGCTTAAGTGATGTCGAGTTTGTTGTTATGAGGTGCGTTTCGTGCTACGGAAATGAAGGTAATTTCGAATGTTTGTTGGTAGGTACTTCTTTTATAGAAAAATTATTACCGACGTAGTATTAAAAACCCCAGAATTATATCGTATTAATTAATCATGATTAATAATAATTATTATTCATAATGAATACAAATTATCAATAATACCTAACAATAAATTATAATAATTTTCACTTACTTGATAAAATTGTTAATAATTAGTGATAATTGATAATAATAATTAATCTAACATTTAGGATCTAGACATTTAGACCTAGTGATCTAGACAGAAGGGTGATCTGTACAAAGAAGATAATGAACCGTTGTGTCAAGAATTTGCAGAGTTTTTTTAATTCGATTTTCTGAATCTACGTATCTTGAAACGTAAACCAACAAATTTTGAGGGGGGGTTAAAAAAAATTTTCCTTTGGGCGATTCCAATGGTTCATTATCGAAGATAATAAACCCAAATTGGCAAATCTGTAAAGAAGATGAAGAAAATGGAAATTTATTTTAAAACTGTGGTTTCCCATTTTCACGTTGTACTTTTAGTTCTAAGCTACAAAAATAGTAGAATTTGAGGCAGGTAATTTTGATTGTAATTGAAAGAAGTAGGTATGTACCTACAGAAAAGTTGAAAGACACTCCAACTGTGAATATTCCTACTCGTGTTACTTCGAAATGATAATATGGTGAAAGTAACATGAGTAGTCATTGTCACCGATTGTGAGATTTTGTTACGTACGAATAGTGTGAACGCCGCAAAAAGTTGTTAATAGTAAAACAAATGATGTTCTGTAAGACCAGCAATTACAAAATATTTTTACGAAATGAGAATTTCATTCAGATCATTCCTTATTGAAACTTACTGGTAGAGTGGTTTTTTCAAGTACTGAGACTTAATTTCTCGAATTTTACAATATTTTTGTTGCATATTTTTCGCATATTTAAATAGTTTTTAATGCATATTCTATGGCATATTCGGGGCATCTATGCTGCATAGAAATCCGGTCTTTAGTCATAAGACTAGATCTAGAAAGTCTATAGAGGTGAGAGTTCTTAGCATATATTCGATACTAATCCAAACCACTTAGACATATAAAATTAATTAAGATACCAAAATGGTTTCATGATTCTTTAAATCTCCTCAAAACTATTCACAAATTTGTTAATGGTCTAATTAAAACTCTTATGAAGATAAATAAATCGCCTTCACTGTAAGAGTCCTTCACTAGTGAATACAGTGAATAGCTATAAGGGTCCTTCACTTCAAACCATAATTATGTATTACATAATTTCGATTCCAAACAAAATCTAAATTAAAAAAAAAAAAAAAAAAAAAATGCGGGAGCCTGGTCCGTTGCTGAGACTTCGAGAAGCTAAATATAATTTTGTTTTTTCGGAATTTCGAGATTTTCAAAATATTTGTTCAGAAAGAAAGGATTTCATGTAGGTAGGTACTGATCTTTTTTCCTCTGAAACCTGGACGGAGAAAGATCTGGAGAATTTAGTGGGTCACAGTTATAAAATCGTTGCACTACCTGCTACGAGCAGAGATCAATATGGTCGAGGAATGAAGGTAATAAGAAAAGTGAACATGTTTGTCCACAATCGGAGCCATCGCAGCAGTGCAACTCTCACAGAGGACCTATTTAATGAGCCCTTATTTATCTGGCCGTCAGGGCACAGCTCTCCGTTGGGTAACTTGTACATGAGCGTTACTCGCGGGAAGTATCACGTTTTCTGGTCCTTATACGGCCGGATATGAAGTCAATGAAAGGGGAGACAATGATTGTATCAATATTCTCTATTGTTTGGAGTAGAATTATCTCTTGAGCCTTCGTTGTTATTACTTCGTGTTACTTCTTGTTCTCTGGTGATTTCTTGAATAGCATCTACGACAACAATGCAGCTATCGTCGAGACTGTTGAGTGTTGTAGGAGACCATACACGGCATTAGATTGAAATATCCATCGCATCGTGTAATATGGATCCCCTGAATTGTTAATCTATGTAGGTGGAGTCATGAGGTGAGATGAGCTCCCCTCTCAGTAAGTCAGTCCTTATTGTAACGATAATCATTAGTTTAGTGATAAGGAATAATCGGTTTAGTGAGAAGGAATAATCGGCATTCCATCAAAGACACGGGCAAGAATGCCAGCTTGACGACATCCAAGGAAAACGACAAACGAGGAAAATAGCGTGATATAAAGATTCATCTCATCTTCTGCCTAGATCATTGTAATAAAAACGGTACCTATAGTAATTCATACAAATTTAGATAAATGTTGATTTAGAGCATTTTTTGAGGCAACCATGTTGTAATTTATTGTTGTATTGAGCACGTTTTATAATTGTATTGCATTTATATCCATTAAGTCGTTACAGATTTTGTTGGCAAATGGTAGAGACCACACTGAGCTAGTGCCATCAGGGCTAGGAAATAGTAGCACCAGTAGGTTATAGTTATCTAAAGTTGGATCCACTAACTAGTTTTATAATTTGTATTAAATACAAATTTTGTTTTATATAATTTTTTGCACATCCCCTTGACAGCATTTTTCTTCTTCATACTACCTAGGTACTACTATTGTCTCTTTCTGAAAAGAATAAATTCATAAATAAAAATAAATAAATGCAATAAATTCTCTAGTTGAATTTATTGAGTGTCATTCGTAATGTTAACCTGAATTCATAGATATCCATCCCGACATTTTCAAACACACTGTTTACTATTTCTGCCCAATTTCTCTTAGGCAGCTCCTAAAGTTTTGCTGAATAGGGCAAGGAGAGTGAAAATAAATTAACAGTCGCAATCTAATTAGTCATGCATCGGAATCACTTAGTTTTCTCATTTTCAAGGTGGCAAAGCTATAAGGAATTGATGGAGATCACGATTTCTCCTCGAGGCTGAAATGGTTGTTCGTAACATCGGTTTTCGGTGTGAATAGTGACTGTCGATAAATATTTAAATTGCAGGGGTAGGAAAGGAACGCGATATTAGAAAGATTGTGAAGGCTCTAATGCCACACATTCAGTTTCTCCCAACTCCTCTTTGAGGCCAAGTTTTTAATTAGGTCCTTCCATGTTATTATAGACAAGGTCGTTGACAAGATTGTCAACCAAATGTGTTCCACTGGAAATGCGTTCTTGTAACGCTATTGTGTCAACAATCAATTTTTATCCAAAGGTCTTTCACGGAAATTTTGGATGGATATCAAAGAAATAGATTAAAAAATGAACTTTCACATAAGATTTGTATTCGAATCCAGCATTGTCAATGAATACAGTGAGATAATAAAGAAGGGGTGTTGGGTCATAAGAAATTGAGTAATATTGAATGATTTGTGAAAATCTCACCTGATTGTGATTGGGTCTCTTTCAAAATACTGAGGATTGGCTTTTGACAGTTTCAGACTAATTTCTCCAGTTGTCTCAATTTCATATCAAATTGATCATAAGGACAGCGTCTGGGCGAATAGAGAAGTGATGTTTACCTACCTACGTTACCATGATTTAATATCGGAAATAAAATTCAGAACAGCCATACAGAAAGATGATGCCTATAAAGAAGGCAGACATTGGCGGAAACATTAGCCCCACGAGAAATGCCTGAGGCTGAACAATATTTTGTTGGTTAATTAACCAAAAAGGAAATATATTTATTGCTTACCTGTAATGTGGAAAGATGATCTTCTGATACCGAGTCAGTTTTTCCGTGATTTTGATCGTATGATGCCTTGTCAGTGACATGTATCGGGTTGAATGTAATGCGGTTTCTATCCCGCGCCATCTGTAATATATCGTTCAATAAAAAGGTAGATTTGAATGCGGGTTTTTTCCTTTATAAATATATAGTAAATAATAGGGTGGATTGGAATCCAGTAATATTAATCCACAATTAACAGCTCATGACCGAACTACTGGACCGGTTTCAGGGCGGTTTTTGTTAACAAGAAAACTGTAAGTATAAACCTTGATTTGAATGAGCGAACAGAGCAGGCTTTACCGGTGACTGAATCACTATCACCTGGTACCTGTCCGCCTAATTTGAAATGTTCACGAGCTCTCGTCAGTGAGTGATTGATGAAGGGCTATGGAAGATCTGTGACTAAAGGTGCTCCCAAGGCGGAAGAGTGAAAGTGATGACTTTACTCAGGAGGCATGAGGATGGAGTTGAACTACCACGAATTTAAGGATAACCGCTCCACTCCTCATCATTCCTGGGTAAAAGTACACGATAAACATAGTCTAGGACGATGATTGGTACGTGACGGTGTCGGAAGTGGCATCGTGGGAACCCTGTTCGCAAGCTCCCCTCTAGGTATTTCGTTTTGTCAACCGCGAACTTGATGTTTACTTTCAACACAGGCGTGACGAAAGTGAAAGAACGAACAAAGTAGTTTCATTTAGCTTACCAAGGAGTTGACACTAACTAAGAGTGAATAAAATGGTTCTCTAGAGGATTATGATATTTCTATGGTAGCTATACACCAGTCATAACTTTTACTATGGTTGCTGTACATCAGACATATCTTTCTATGGAACCTCTTACGTGGTTTATTATACTATTAGGATATTAAATATTTTAGATATATAAATTTTATATTTATTATATTATTAGTTTATGATTTAGAACTGCTTGTACTGTGGATTTCTTGTCATTTATTATTAATTATTCATTTGATAGAATACCCATTATCGATAGTATAGACTCCTGAAGAATTAGGAGTTCACTAACAAAAAATGTAGATCATCGTCATTGGTATTGACCATAGTGGGTACTAAAGTTATATCCAGATTGAAATGGGCGATTTGATAATTGCAGACTGAATTTTCATCTCCAAGACCAAACGCCTGGGATAGCAATACATTTAAGATAATGTTGTAAGAGTATTGTAAGATGTTTAAGATAATGTTGTAAATTACAACAAATTACAAGCAAATAAATAAATAACCTAAATAATGATACAACATTAAATGTTGTATCATTATTTAGGTTATTTATTTGCTTTGTTATCAATCCACTCCTTTTGAATTTCTTCTTTTTTTTGTTAGGAGTCAATCAAAACATGTTAAGCTGGGTTCACATGGATCTGTAACGTCCGTTGGGCCACCTGATTGGCTGGAGCAAGGGTATGGAGTGCGGGGACTCTTGGAGCAAGGGTATGGAGTGGGGGGACTCCTTCAGATTCACTTTTGGAGGGGATGAAAATATCTGAAAAAATTAGATATATGACGCTACGTAAGAGTGCGCAATAGCTTCTGCGCACGCCTTATCACCGTTATCGCCGTTATCTCTTGTAATCTATAGTTTTTCGTTGAATCTCTGGACTGTTTCCCCACGTCCTGCAGTCCCCGCTACTACTCCACGACCCCCTCCACTGCTTTTTTCGGACGACGTATTACGGAAGTTACGGACCCATGTGAACCCAGCTTTAGACTGAGAAGTGTTATTTGATACGGGTTACCAAAGGTAGTTAAAAATAGCAGATGCATTAAATTGAAGCCAGTACGTTAGGAAATCGTCGCTTAAGAAGCAACACCCACAATTGGGACAAAATGAAGTTGAAACACTATCTTATTCCAAATTTTGCGCTGGATGATAGTGTGGCGTCAAAAGAATTTTGAAAATGTTTTTGCCCACAATATAGAAAGGATTTAATAACCATTGATTTACAAAACTGGGTGGTTGAAGACCTGTAACAGTTGTAATAAGTCATTTCCTTGTGAGGCGGAACTGCAAATTAACAGGCTTAAGACCGGTGCAATTGACCGTGTTACTAGTTTCTCATGTTTAGTCTAACCATGTTTAGGATTTTGGCTCAGCAAAACCCTTAAATTCCTCATCTTTGTTTAATGTCTATAACTATCCTGTTAATAACATTTTCTTTTCTAGTTCAATAATCAGATGGTGTTTGATCATTCGAGATTGCAGATTTCAATAATTTCCAACAAGAAAATTTAAGTTGGAGAAAAAAAAACCTGATGCAACTCCACCGGTCCCGCCGTTTCTTAGGCCAACATCACCTAACCCTCACGATATTTCGATCTGAGCATCAGCTCATCTTAAATCTTCTGGGGAGCCCACGGAGCGCTGAAAGTAGTAATTTTAGAGTGAAATTAGTGGTAGTTATTGGATAATATGTAATTTTCTTATAAATGTTCCGCGTCCCCAAAGAGTTTTTGTAGCCCTTTTGGAAACAGCTGTTTTACAGGAAGTTCGTAAAGAGCTTCGGTCAGAACATGGCTACGTTCAACAGCTCATGTTCAGAGGTTTTGGAGAAAAAGACGATCGTAACTAGGGATGTTGCGATACCACTCAAGTATCGATACCAGTAAATTATTATGATTCCCACCGACTACTCAAGAATTAGAATAACTTATTTGAGTAAGTATACAGTTATTTGTTGAATTTTTTCCCTGAAATATT
This sequence comes from Stenodema calcarata, assembly GCA_963920205.1. NCBI lineage: Eukaryota > Metazoa > Arthropoda > Insecta > Hemiptera > Miridae > Stenodema > Stenodema calcarata. Next base: position 11,294,259 of record OY986049.1, read on the forward strand.
TATATTTATGAAATCGCCTAGGGTGTTTATCGAGTGGCCTATCGAGTCAAACTTTCAAGAACTTTAACCATATTTTTTCATCAAGTAAAGTGTACCATCGTGTACCTAACGTCTACCAAAATTGTAGCAAGTATTATAATAGCACACAGTTGATATCGAATCAATGAGTGGCTGGCAGAAGTCAGTGTTTTCGAATGCGTAATTTTTTATCTCGATCTATACTGCCAACAAATCAAAGCAATTCTGACGATCAAAAATATCTAAATTCATCTAGTTCAGTGAGATTTATTTCACTAGTTGTCACAATTACCTGGGAGGTCCTGTCAAGATTATAGTTGTTATTCCGATAGCGCCTGTATAAGGGATGCTGAGGGCATGCATTATGGAAATCACAAGCCGGGAAAGTGATTAGGTTCAAGTAAGCAGTGGCTTAGAAATGAAAAACTTTCGCGATTATGACAGTTATATTGACTAACCCACCGTGAGCTCATCACACCTTTGCATGACCAAGCGCTTCGGCGAAACTCTCTATTTGATAGTCGTCTACTCGCCCGGTTTTTAACACAGTTATTACACAGCTGGTAAAAGTAACGTTACTTTAAAAATGTTAGAGGAATGAAGAAGCGAGATAGCCGAAACATTAAGATTCACTATCAATAAAAGACTCACTATAACTATCACTACGTCCACATCGTTACACAATCTCGTCGTGTGAATCGGGTCTCATCCACGTTTTGCGTCGACGCCATGTTACTCGTGAAGTTATAATAATATTATAATATTATTATTATATTGAAATACATAATAATTATGTATTTCACAATCGACATTGACGAGTCGATCAATTAGTCGTGATTATCGAAGAAGTCTTTTGATAAACATCCTCGCGCGAGTAAATTGATTTCTGTCAACTGTCAATGAGTTGTAACGTGTGTGAGTTATAAACAGGTTCTATACCTATTGGGGTTTAATAGTCGTAAATAAATACAAACATTTTTGTAATCAACTATTGATCGAACCAGTATGACATCAACACATGGGGAACTGGAGATGTTTAGAGGATACTGGTTCATATACAATCCTACTACGATTATGGTGAAGGTCGTGAACGTATTAAATCAGAGAAGAGGTAGGAATAGGTCCAAAGGAACAAGGATCGATTTAAGCTACTCGGTAGGTCGAGAGTAGCCTTCTATCGATGTCTTTATCTATCGTTTTTTATTAATCGATAGTTTTTGTATTTTGAACTTCGGAATTTGTCGAAACTGTTTGCTCATCAAACACGTATACCTATGACGTTTAAAAAATATTTAAAAACCTGAAAGAAATAGCAGCTGAGGTTTTGTGATTCCTGGGAATGAATTTTGTTGAATTCGACTCCCCGATAAGTGGTATTTTAGAATTACCATATACATATTAAGCATGTATAATATACTATATATAATATACATGCTTAATATGTATATGGTAATTCTAAAATACTACTTATCAGGGAGTCGAATTCAACAAAATTCATTAAAAAGGTACAAAAACCTTATGAGCAACAAGTGAATCACCATGCAAATGCATTCTTTTCAGTTTTGCACATTTCAGAGGTAGGTTTGGAATCGCGAAGGCTTGGAATTGATGAGTTTTGTGAAATCTTTGAAATGTGCAAAACAGAAAAGAATGCATTTGCAAGGCAATTCACTTGTTGCTCATAAGGTTTTCGTACCTTTTTACCATACGGATAATTGAAGATAAACTGACATGACAGGTTACATAATATTACCATTGATATCCGACAGATATTCTCATTATTACCAATGTACGAGTATCATGAGGAGGAATTACTATAAGTCTGTAGTTACATCAGGTAGTAATCTTACCGGTTTTCTAGCTTCCTGTCAAGGATATAAATATACATTTCCTTAATCTTAAAAGGGTGTCAGATCCACTGATTCTACCAAGTAGCGGACTGTAATAATATACTCGGAGCATCGTATGTGCTTGAGGCTTCAAACAACGGTGACGTCATTAGCACTTACAAGATTAATTAAAATCAACTGTTGACCTCTCGTGGAAAACCCAAACAGGTATCGACTTCTCTCGAACTCTCGTTTCCACGAAGAAACAAATAAAGAAGAGTACACGGGCACACCATCCATTGCACGTACAGCCAAAAAAATAATAAATGAAGGCGAACTGAACGTGCGTTCTGATCGTGGTACCAGGATGTGCATAACCATCTCGTCAGCGCCCGGCGAAGGACATTGAAAAAATGCGTGAGCGAAGATCCGTGATGTGACGAGACCCTGGCATTGGGATTGGGGCGAGGAGGCCCGCGATGCAAATCCTGAATGTCGTAACCCCACCGATCTATCTTTTAAAAAATCCGCGAGTGTCATTGGAAGCTCATTAGTTTTCTTATGATGAACCGGAGGGCAGCATCCAATGTGGTACTTATGGAGCGTATGTTTAATGGTAGTGATTCAGTAACAAAAATCTCAAAAAACTTGAAGACGAATTATTAATAACAAGAATAATGCATCGAACAAATAGAAGAAGAAGAAGGAAAAAGTTTATGCACAAGAAATGAAAATCAAATTCTAAAAACAAAAATTAATAAACGTTACGGCATGGTTACACAACCTTCTGCCGAGAGTTCGAACTGAAAAAATGAAACTAAAATGAACATGAAAAAAAAGAAGAAAAAATCATTATGAATGCCTCTGGAGAACTCCTTGGTCGTTTAGGGGTAGTATTATTTCTAGGGGGAGTCGCTTGATTTCCTAAGCCGCGTTGTAAAAACTTCTCAATGTTTTGCTGCACCAATTGCGAATACCCCCGCTCATTTGATAACTCCATCGAACAAATACAAGGTTTGATGATCAAATCGTAGTTAAAGAGTGGAGCTCATATGTGAAATCTGGAGAAAAAAAGACGTAGATCACCTAAATTTGGTGAAAAAGATGAAAGTGGGCGTATTAATGAAAAATGAGTAGGTACTACTGGTAACTATTCTCAAATTTAATTATAGAACGATGAATGCATTCAAACATTTTTATGCATAACAAAGATAAAACCGAGGCCAATAATTGTTATGATCAACTCCCAACTCATACCCGCATCAAACACAGCTAAATATCTAGGGTGGTCGCCAGATGCCATTCAGAACTAGAGGTTCACAACAAGTCACTGCTGTACAAGCAAATTCTAAAACCAAATTTCGGGCTGCTCGAAAAAATCCAATATCAAACACTTAAACGTTCCAAAACAAAGTACTTAGGGGGTAGTCAATACCCAGTGGTAAATAAGAAAATACGACAATCGTGACCTGCCAATGGAAACCGTCACCGGAGCCATCAAGAACTATGCGGTGATGCATGGAGAAACACTTCACAGACATGTAAATCTAGAAAGATCCGGATCTTAGAGAACAGCGAAACGGTGCGGCGTTTGGATCGGACGAAACCCCCTACTTGGACGAAACCACCCAATGTATTTCGCGAAGTTGGGGACCAAAATGAATGGTCCAGTCTGCTTGTAATTGGGTGCAGATGAGCTGCAACACCATTAACATGTGATTTATGTATGCAAATGAAGTAGCTAGATGGCCTGTATAGCTCAGTTGTTATCTTTATATTTAATAAATAAAGAATTTGAAAAAAATATCATTATCTGGGGTCGTATGTAGGCGTCATACTTCTAAAGGCGATTTAGTCTCGTGTAAGTAGATGTGTTCTTGTGTAGATTGTCGCCGGTCGTTGTTATAGAGGTAGAGGGCGGCTTTGTACCTACTTGGATCTAGCACATCAGTAGGTTTAAGGATCAGTTGTTAATAAAGAAAGCACTTAGTAGAGAGAGAACCGAACGGGTTCCGAAATACAAATTTAATTTCGGAATAAGAAAAACCGTCTTCGTCGGTCGATTGTCACTCCAGGTGTTGACCTTACTGCCATCAGTACTGGTGTGACTTTCCATCGACACTAACTCGATAATGTTTCCCCAATCCTTACTCATTAAGAAATTGTGACAAGCATATCACTATTACAGTGTTCCAAAGTCACGTAAGGCATGATAAAACCACACGGTGCTAATTAGCAAATTTTAGCAATTAGAAATTAATTAATTAATTTTCACACAAGCATTCGCAAACATTTCAGGATTCTGATGTGTACTTCGTACGCTAATTCAACTTGTCACTGCATGAAAGTCAGGATGGTGAGACCTTGAGCGTGAATCTTGGATTCCACTATTCCTCAGCGATAATCGCTTCCTCAAGAAACATCGATTGTATTGCGAATGAAATTACTACTTCAAGGCCTACGGATTCGATAAACCGTAAGATTTACGCTTATCATCCAGTAAAGCTCGTCAAGAATACTAAATGTTCCTAAAGAACAGGATAAGAAGGCATAAACAACCCACACGTCCTCGAGTAGGTAGTTATAACAGGTAGTTGTGCATTTGGTCGACTCATATTAAGCATATTATAATATTCAAAACGTCATGTCTTGTCGAATGAAATGTAATTGATGCTCCAAAAATACACCAAGTAGCTCCATTGATAAAATAAAAGCGAAATTTAATATTTAATTTTAATAATTTCAATTCTTAGTGCATATAGATTTATTCTTAAAAGAGTTCGATTCTATTATTAAAAGAGGTCTCATTTGAGTGGCAATTGAAATAACCAGTGATGTTCAGTAAAATATCACACGTGGACAAGATCAAACAAGCTTCTCGGAAAACTACCTGGACAATAACATATTGGATTCAACTTATCAAAAACTTACTTATCAAAAATTGAATTGATTTTAGTTATGGAAGGTAAGTGCAAGTTCTTAAGTTGTCAATTAAATGGTATGCTGACAACTTAAGAACTTGCACTTACCTTTAGGATACAAATTTTGTTGAACTCTTATAAGAGGAAAAACGTACATGTTGATAGTTGATTTGAATCCGTAAATCATTTTAATAATATTGAAACTACATTATGCAATCTGCGGCAATGCAGAGGTTAATCATCCCGCTAATTACATGCATGGGATTCGAATGCTCCTGAATCGATTGAAGATATTCGGATCAAGGAGACCGATCCTCTGTCCTTCCAAGAGCTTGCTCAACACTGGACAATTGAAAACTCGTGATACTGATAAAAGAGAACATAGCGCTGAACCAATACTTTCAAATTCAAAAGCAAAATCCCTTTCGTGGTTTTTTTTTCGATTCACGAAAAGAGATTCAAGAATAAGATTGCTAGTATCAGGCGATCTTCATTCAACCCTTGAGAAACCATGGCATTCATATTAGTGCTCGTCTGTAAGCTTTCACGGCATTGACATTCGATATTTTCGTTGACAATGAACAAAGATCGGGCCACTGGGAGAATGGCATCTGTCACTGGTGTTGGATAATGTTTTCAAAGTTTCCATTATCACAAATACTGTCACTGTTGTATAACGAATGTTCTTCATGGATCAGAATACAGCTTCAAGTGATTAGGATATCAAAGACTAGGTAGTTTATTATTCAACCGGCCATGCCAGCTTGCCTCGCTTGCTCACCCAAGTAAAATCTTTAATTTCGGACGGTTTTTCCTTCGCTCAGCTGTACAGTATCAGGCGTTTTCTAGAAGGGTAATCAGACGTTTCAGGTTCAGATACTTAACCTGCCCTTGGAATGGAAATCGGTAAGACGTTTCCCGACAAAATTATACTGATGAGATATCTAACGGAGGCCAAACCAGTAATTATGATAATCCATGTACGATGCAACCTCTGTAAATAAGATAGTCACTCATTACAAAGAACGACTAAATACTGTGATTGAGGAGGTGAGCTATGAAATGAAGATAAAATAGATCTATTTTATATTTATTTCATAGCTCACCTATACTTCAATATCTATATTGAATATTATATGTATGAATTTAAAAATTTTAAAAAAATTGTAAAAATTAAGAGTAGGTACCTAACGATTTCAAAAATTATTTTCTGGGATGATGGAAATTCTTGATGGGTTCTTTAAATGGTGTAAATCTTATTAATCACTCCACTCGTGATCTGCAGGACTGAGGTGGGATCGCTGTGTTACCGAGCGATGAGCACTTTCACATTGGACCATCCCCAAGTCTAGTCAAGGGCTTCATTACAACCTCAAGATTAGGTACGAATTACGGTCAGCCCGGGGGCGGCTCTTCTGGCGTTTTACCTCAGAATCTTACGATTCAATGAACTGTCTGCTCAGAAATGGGTGAACAGTCCTGGGTGCCGTCAAGGAGGGTGGGTCCGGGTCCGGTTGTACATCCCAGCCGTCACTCGGTGAAAGGCTTTCACAGCTCCCCAGCTCTTACCCCTCTCCACTCACTAATGTATTATAATAAAATAAGTTCTACCTCATCATTACTACTTGAAGTTTGAATTTGATAACTCATTTTGTTCCAACTGCACAACAACAACAATATTGATTATGCGGTAGGTACGAGAGGTTGTAACTCATCTGAGCGTGGAATGCTAAGGGCCATCCGTCTCAGCTATCGAAAGCCCGAAAGGGTTCGTCGTGCTTCATCGGTCGGCTCCTCAGAACTTTCATTTCTATCGTCCACAAACCTTGAACTTGAAGTGTAAAGAAAACACACTGCCTCCCACTCTGTCCAACTCGCACCTGAGCCCAGCGATGATTGTGTAACGCAGGGTGACTGGAGGATGAGCGTGATCAGATCGTAATCGGATATCGAAAATCATTCGAAGACTCGGAAATAGCTGTAAATAACACCGTGATAGGCGCTCACTGCAGACAAATTTGTTAGCGTTAGCAGCAGTTCTGTTTAGGATAATGTCGTGGATTTCCGTGGAAAGTTTCTTCAATTGATCATTGCTCTAAGGGAGGCCAAATATAATTCCCGATTTCTCTGTAATGCCTCAATCAAATTTTATTCTGTACTTTATTCGGTAATTTCGCATGTTTGATGATAGGTACTTCTTTTATAGAAAAATTTTTCCGGCGTAGGTAGGTCGAATTACAAACCCTGGAATCAAATCGGTTCATTTTATTTGAAAATAATTCTTCGTTCTGAGGTAGGTACTTTTCATGCTACTGAATGATGGGAATTTCGCATGTTTGATGGTAGGTACTTCTTTCATAGAAAAATTTTTCCGGCGTTGGTAGGTGGAATTACAAACCCTGGAATCAAATCGGTTCATTCGAGTTTAAGCAAAATACGCCGACGTTTGTTCCACCCCACAAGCACTCACACAAAACTCGCTATTTAATTTTCACAGAGCTTATGACTAGAGAACGTTAGCAACTAGACTGAACTTGAATTAAAAGTGTTTTGACATGACATTGTATTATCTGAGCCAATTGGGTGAACAAAATAGTGCTACAAACAAAGGCGTACTCTAATCCTTTTCTTTCTTTACGGTGTTATGATCGGATAGGCAGATGAAGGCAGATGATTTTGGTTTATTATCTTCGATAATGAACCATTGGAATCGCCCAAAGAAAAAAATTTTTTAACCCCCCCTCAAAATTTGTTGGTTTACGTTTCAAGACACGTAGATTCAGAAAATCGAATAAAAAAAATCCGTCCGTCCGCCGTACGCCGTCCCCCGTCCGCCGTCCGCCGTCCCCCGTACGCCGTCCGCGCCACTTTGCCCAGTTAGCGTTGAGTTAAAATTACGAAATTTGGTTTCTGGGTTTGGACCAGCCCCACAATGATCCTCGAAACTTTTCATAACCCTAGGTCAAGGGGAAGGGGTTCAAAATGAATTTTGAAATTTCGACAATGTCATATCTCAAAATATTTAACTGAACCGTGTAATTTGTAGTTCACTTTTAAAATTACGAATCTTTTAAGACCAATTGGATTTTTGTGCGACCAACCGTTCGTTCACAGTGAGCGCGCAAAGGTTTAGGAAAAACACTAAACTTCGCGTCGAAAACGGCCGTTAGGTGGGTCAACCTCCAGACGCCCAGAATAAAACTGCCTTTTTTCATCTTCCAGGTAAACTACAGTCTAGAAATTTTAACCGTCAGTCGGGGATAGACCACATTGCAATATTCACTCGGTTTCTCATCTGTAAAATTGTTTAAATAATACCTTTTTGTAATAATACAAATTAAATTTTGATGCTGAGCTATTGACTTGAAATTTTAAAAATAGGTCAGAACTGGATCACAATGCAATATTCACTCGGTTTCTTGTCTGTAAAATTGTTTAAATAATACTTATTTGTTTAAACAAATTAAATTTTGATGATGAGCTAGATACTTGAAATTTTAAATATAGGTCAGAAATGGATGACATTTCAATATTCACTCGGTTTGTATGACATGGTATGAGTATGGTATGGTATATTATTGTATGTATGATTTAGTATAGTACAGTACGGTATGATAGGAAAGAAATTCGTATGGTATGGTATGAGTACGGTGAGAATATGGTATGGTGCCGATTTGCAACACAGTCTGGTATAGACAGAAGGGTGATCTGCACAAGGAAGATAATAAACCGTTGTGTCAAGAATTTGCAGAGTTTTGTTCTAATCTTTACTTTGACACGTCTATTTTGAGAAAATACCATCCCCATCCCGGAGGAAACTGGAGCTTTTTTGTAGCACTATCTTTTCAGAATGTTTATGGTAGTTCGTAACTTTGGTCTAGTTACGTGATGAAAAATATTTTTTTGACCGATTCGTCTTATGTGTGGCATATTTGAACATTCGAGAACAGGAATAAAACATTAGGAATATTACACAATTTTCCCCAGTTATATACCAAACTCTGAAAGTTAGGTGTACGTAATTTAACCAAAACTTCCACTATCTCGACTTTAAGCCTCAATAAATGGGGCTAAACAGTACTCCGGATGAAATTTTTACTATATCGTCGAGGAATCAGCAACACCACCAAGCTCGTTTTTCACAACTTTTCAGGAGAGAGAAAAAACCGATTTTTTCGTCCATCAAGGACTAGTTGACTGAAGTTTTATCTCGATATCCATGATGAATGATATCTATTCATCATGGATATCGAGATAAAAGTTGTGAAAAACGAGCTTGGTGGTGTTGCTGATTCCTCGACGATATCTCGATGAAGTGGCTAATGTACAACAAAAACACGAGCCAGATGATCAAAATAACGATCTACTGCCCCACTGTGCGCCGGCCAAATCTCAGTGTATTTACGTTGTTCTTAACACTAGACGAAAAGTAGTTAGGCTCTGGCCCTTCAACCCCAATAGTGAATTAATGAATGCGCATGCGTATACCACTCACATTCCCGTACATAATGATGATGCCTGAGATGCAACGGGTGTGAGGAAGCAACTCTGCCACTTTTTTTTTGTGGTGAAGGTAGGTTAGGCACCGACATTATGAGAGCGCTTTACAACGACTGGAAAGGGCGAAAATCAGGTCATAGATAGGCTCATTATGGATACCTCATGTAACCTGAGAGTCTCATCCTCATGGCAAATTAATCGACCTTTTATTCAAATTACGAGCCCGTCGGCCGCGCGCGGGTTAACTTCCGATTCCCCAAAGGATAGTTGAGGTCTCCATAGGGAATTACGTCGCCGGACTGTGAGGAAGCGAGTAAGAGACCAGAAGGAAAACCGTTGACAAAACAAAAGGCTTTTCGAAAGGGGTTTCAGACCACCAAACACCCACGGGGCACTCAGCACCCCCTGCCAGGTCTTTTGGCATTTCGTCTAACCATTTTCCAGTGAACTTACACAATAACTCAGTCTTTCATTTGAACGGTCTCATCCATGAATACCCGAGGTTTTTGTCATTCGCGATTTCATGCTTTCGAGTAAAAACCTTGTCACTTAACGGAAACTGTTTCACAACTTCTTACGTGATTGTGAACCTTTTTTGTTTGCAAGTAATAATTCTGAAATTATGCATAAGAACTGACTTGTCACACTTTGTGTTCCGGTATGGGATTGGTATTGTCTACCGATCAGTGTAGAAAATTGGTCATATCCGATTTTTCGGTATCGACAAAAACAATACAACAACATCTTGAATAACTGAAATCTCATGGAATTTTCCAATCTAGGTCAAATGTACAAATGATAACCCTACCAGTGCAAATATACCAGCGCGAACCTACTTACCAACATTTTGATGATGTAGTCATAATCGGGAACAAGCATTTGCTTTCTAAGTTCAAACGGAAGATATAAATAAAATTGTCAGCAGTAGTCAAGCAGAAAGCTTCAGGCAGTTAAATCCTAAAGTTTATATCCATCTTTTTATATACATATTTTTCTTTAAAACGTAATTGGTTTGAATAAAAACCATAAAATACAAAGACTTTTCAACAGAAAGTTGAGTGGTCGGTGGCGTTTCCCAGCAGGATTTTTGACTTTGATTTCAAGAACCGTTGGATCGTTTATGTTGATCCAACTCTCAAAGGGGCTTTGTTTAAAAACTCTCATAATGATCCTTCAAAGTAAAAAGTAAGAAACGAGCAAATTCTCTGAGGGATTTCAACGACTGATAAATGATTAAAGGACTTTCCCGTGGGATCTGACACAGCGCGAAGTTACCACATATTATGTACCAACCGTGATCGTGTTGAGTTAGTAGGTAATGGTTTATTTTATTCGTATTGTTCACTACTATACACCACCTCAACTGTTGCTTAACTCAATTCTACTGCGATTAGCGCTTATCTTAGTCCAATGTTTTTGGATCCAAAACTAATCCTTCATTATGCGTGAAGGGAATGAGTAGGGAAGGCAAAACATAAGAAATTTGCATTTCATAGCTTACCTCATAATACAATGAATAAATATTTGACATTGTGTATCGTTTGGTATCAACATAGCCGAAATGGCCATTCCGCTCCAACATCAACAGTCTGAGATACTTAGAAGAGTTTCACCTTTCAAATCCACGTAGAAAAATTCGCAGAACCTGTCTCCTAGCGAGAAAAAAGTCCCGTCGCGACGCGTCGTGAGGTACGAGTCATTTCTCACCCCAACAACCCCCAATTTCGCGTTAAAAAATCGGGTTTTCCGACGGGGAAACGACATTTTCTCCCTTATTTTCCTATGCTAATTTAAAATTTGAGGATACCGTTAGAAAGCCAAATTTTGCAGTAACAGTCCGAAACTTTCAAGTAGGATTTGTAGGTTTTACAGGCGATTGAAAGAACTGGAAATTTCCAAGATTTGACAAATTTTTCTTCTTAGGCTGATTTTTCACCCATTAAGCCTGAGCGAAAGATTTTGGTTTGGCATCAGAGAGATAAGGAATTTAATGTTCTTTCTAACGGTATCCTCAGATTTGAGATTACTTCAGGAAATAAGGGAGTTATGTCCGTTTTCGTGACGTAAGGTCGAAAAGACGAAAAAAAGTGAAACAACTCGGGTTTTAAGTGGAGTAAAAAATATGTGTCAGAGGACATTTTTAGCCACAAATTAGTTGTAGAATTCACCCCCGGCGGGATGTCTGCCCTTACGTGGGACACCCGATACGTATATTTTGCAATGTACAAGTTCATTAATAGCACCCATGTAAAAGTTTAGTGTAGATATCAGTTTAGTGTCTATTGTGATATCATCATTTTTATTCCTGTAATCACAAAAGTAAAATTTAGTATGAACTAACCTCTTTAAAAATTTCGGCCAGGGGTTAAACAAGTTAAATTTTGTAGAAAATCGAGCGGTTTTTCTGTATTGCCGGGTATAACGGCCGAAAATAAATGCTTCATGGCTGTTGCCTCCGGTTAATGCCAATTGAAGGGAAAACACCGTAAGCATTACCTACATAATACGGATTGTCAGCAAAAATCACATTGATGTGTATGATGGAGATTCACGTATCCCATTTTCGCAGCACCTCGAGATTGTAAGAAATCTAGGTTTACGCAGGAAATTCAGCAGCTGGCGTTTGAACCCACCATGCGTAAAATTAAAAGTTGGAGGCTCATCTCTGGAAAATATCAAGAAATTTAATTAGAGCTGCAGTCATTCTCAAGTTGTCTGTAAGGCTGCGTTAATTATATTTCATAATGAAGTGAATACACATCTTCAGTGGATATAGGTCTCATTGAAGGGGGTCTTGCTATTTTCATTACGAACAAACTTCAATCGGTGTGTTGCGTCTTTCAACAATATTCATATTGTTGTATAATGTTATTCAGAGCTTCATTTATGTAACAAAATCACCAACTGCCCTGACAGTTCTTGTGAAACAGACGGTAGGTATTTTCTAGTAAAAGAAGGTGTTTGTGAAGATGAACGTGCTCCAAGAATTATAAGTGACCTCCATTTGAACAATGGGCGCTGAACTGAGACATTAAGTGAGTCCTGAGACGCAAGAGAGACACAGGAGGAGTTTGCAGGGGTTGATGAAACGCATAGCACCATTCCGGTTCTCTTGTCTATCGTGGGAGTTATAGATAAACTTTGTGATTTGGACATCCAGAGAGACGGTCAGAAGTTTCGACATTTTTGTGATGAAGGGTGAGATTACGAGGATTACTTGTCATGTCATCCTGCCAGTCATTGATGAGGAAAAAATATGATGTGAAATATACTTCCCAAGCATAGATCCTAAATACTTCACTATCGAAGCTCATTACTCAATTCGGAGCCTTCGCGATCACCAAAATGTAAGTAATGATGATACTCGCAGTTGCAGTGCTATGAACGACAGTTATCATTTTTAGGTGTGTTTTCTACGTTTTACCGAATACGAAGAAAATGGTCCGTTTTTTTCTCGAAGAAAATAAAAATCTTCCTCCATCTTAGCTTTCATTCTGGATTTCAGATTATTTGAGTTTGTCACCTTAAAAATGACGAATTGAGGAGCTGACATGGGAATGCACTTAAGTCCATACGCCGATTATACTTGTTGGACATAATCTCTTCTCCATGCAAAGGTGTCACAGGGTTTTAGCGACCGTCGCCAAAACTAAACTAATTGACGGGAACATAAGGCTTTTCCCACCCCATTGGCGTGACCTCTTACTTGCATTTCAACGGAAATTTTTTTTTTAGATTTTTGGACTTAAGTGCATTCCCATGTCAGCTCCTCAATTACCATTTTCTAATTAGTTTTCAACAAAACTTTAGCCAACATTATGCCAGCCATGTGTGGAGCAGCAGTTGAGGAATGCAAATCGATTATCAATTAATCGGATAATCGAGAAATTTTAATCGATGATTAGCTACCGATTATTTTGTATTGATCGATTATTGTTAATGATTAATCGGATTGCGAGTACATTTGGGATTTTGAAAGAGCATGAGCAATGACAAAGGAGGTACCCTTCATCCATGGTGGTATCCTGTCTAAGCTTTTATTTTTACAGGGAGTCCCAAAAACCTACTTTTCAAGATTCATACTTTTCTTAATATCTACTTTCATACTTGATACTTTTCTCGGTGAATCTAATCTATGAATCTAATCCCAGGTATAAATTGTATAAGTTGTTCAATTTTTTGAGTTTCTTCTTCGATACTAACGTCTAAAGTAAAACTCAAATCCATGATTATAAAGCCAATCAGTAAACTGATGATGAGTATCAACAGTGTATATTCTATACTAGGTACATGCAGATACATCGGTAGGTCATGGATATGTCAAAAAAGAAAGAAAATATCGTCATTAGGTCATTCTAATTGTTCAGCATTGTGTGAGATAAATTGTGCCGGTATAATTGCCCGTTGCTGTTTATTGGTATCGTGTTAGTCTCTTTATTTTTTTTTTGTAAGCAAAATTTTTCATGACCCCAGCGGCCATTTCAAAACTATTTTATGCAATTTTATTCGTTTTGGCATTCCCTTATCTTCACTACCCTTGAAATTTAAAAATAGGCCGAAGAAACACCATTGACCAACAGACGAAGAAAACCATTGGATTTTTAGATAGTGAGAAAGCAAATAATTATTATTTGCTTTCTCACTATCTAAAAATCCAATGGTTTTCTTCGTCTATAATAATATTAAATAATTATTATTCGTTTGAAATAACTACTCAAAAATCGAAACCAAAAACCAAACATTGATTATTCAATATCGATAATCGATCAGCGTTTTATATGTTTATCAGCAATTTAAAAAAATGAAAAAAGTAAACTAAACAGGAATCTTCAAATCTAAAAGTACCTCTAAATTTACGTTTTAGGAAATCAAATCCACCATCAAATAGGACAGTGAAGCAACATCGGAACCAAATAATCGATTATAACATCAAATTATTAATCGTAAGCTAATAATTATTACAGTAGTTAGTCGTATTTGATGGATTTGATTTCCTAAAACGTATATTTTGAGGTACTTTTTGATTTGAAGAACATGAAACGCTGATTGAGGCTTTTGTTCTCGTTATTTTAAGGGGCAGTTCCATGACCGTCAATTTATTGTCTATATATTCCTCAATATATAATATATATTATATTATATGAACATCGTGAAATCTCTCATGAGAACTAAAAGTTTTATGGTTTGTTACGAGGACACTCCGTGTTTCAGGTTTTCCATTGCACTTTCTCCTAGCATCCTCCATCTCTTCCTATCCAACCACTAAATGTCTATCCAGTGGCGTCGCATAACCATGGTAAGCACAAAACGTGGAGTTTTACGTTGGATCCAGTAATTTCATGAGTGCTCGTCTATTACTCAGATTGGAACGAGGGGAAGATGCGGTTCATCTCACTAGTACTCACAGTATAGACTGTTATTAAGAAAAATCCCTGAAGGCGAAACTGTTTACATTCTTGGAGGCAGAGGAGCTCACCCGCGCCCAACGGATTGTGTAATGCGAAACAGGAAGCCGGGAAAGGACAACGACAAAGACCCCATTTGCTCTGATCATTCTGTCCGTCCGCGTTACAGTAACAGTCGCGTTCTGAAGGAGGGGTCACCCCGAGGTCCGTCGCTAACTTCATAATTAAGGGAAAGTGGACATTGTCACAAATGCGACAAAAGGTTTGATAAGGCCGCACCACTTCCGAACAGCACAATGAGCTTCTCATTCATGGAAAATGTACGATAGACCTCAATTCCAAGATCCCAATAAAGATTGAGGCTGTGAGTGATTACTATCACCACGTACGACCATCCACAACGAGAGATGGTTCCGATGGTGCTCATCGGATTATTCTGGCCCAAGATTAGTGCAGGTCGGATGGTTGCGTGAAGCTACAAGATTACCGAGCGGAATGTGTTATGGAAAATGATAGACGCTGCAAATTAGCCACATTGGTTTATTATGTTTGGAATTGATCACCTTTCTGTAAGGATCACTGAACTGGATATAATATCTTTCCAGAGGCTAAACTACTGTGGAGGGGTCGAATGTGTCAAATGGTTTGGTTATTTGTCCGAGGAAGTGACTAAATGCTCTCCCAACAAAATATGAGCTAGGGCCTAGTGTAGCAGACAAAAATTCCATCACGCAGAATTAAAACTGCCTTGTACCTATTTCCACCGTTTCACTCACACTCGACTTGACCATGTTTCCTCGGGTGTAACTTTGAGAGCTTATGAACAAATCGCTTTCCGTACAACGCTCCACGACGACGCAAAATTCTCTGAACTAAATCTATTTAAATTTGTATGGCATTACCTATAATTTCAAAACGCCATAATATGGCGACTGTCCTATCATAACTGTCAAGCCTCAGTTCGCACCTCTTTTCATAAACCCAAGGTTATAAAAAGCACCAAGGATCATATTTCAACGGCCTACTCCGGGCCCGAATTTCAACGCACTGACGTAAGTTATGGTCAAACCACCCCAGCTATTCTGACAACATAGGAGTTATTTATACTAATTAGTTTGTTATATTTACACAGCCTCATACAACATTTGTACACTTATTCAATACAATTATTTAATTATTTAATTGAACAATAGTATCTCTTAAGGAATTACTCGCTGATACTGTGACATCACGCATCCTGAGAGGCGGTTTTTCCGTCCGTTGCCCCTCTCATCCTCAGACGGTTTCTTGTAAACAACAACATATTTAAAGATTGACCTACATGGGGCACCCGCATCTCAGCGGCTAAAAGAGATAGCACTAGCCACTTTCACTTGTGTTGGGTTTGGTAAGGCCCCCACGATCCTTCACGATCATTCAGCTGTTAGATCCGGGCGGATTTAAGCAATTGGGACAGTTTCAACACTTTTTTGACACCCTTGAGTTCGGTTTCGGATCGTCACTTTTTTGTTTAAAATTAAATGTACCTACGTAATAAATTCGCGTGTTTTCGCACCAGTACTGATATTTATGATATTCTAATATTGGTTTAATTGTAGTTTCGTTATAGTCATGAATTCGTATCTCAAATATTAAGGATTGTGTCGCATAACCTTTTTTTTTGGTAGGTAGGCTTCTTTATACGATTGATCCTGTAGTGACGATCAATGAATACCAAACCTCTGAAAACATGCTGAATACTGAAGTTGGTCGTAAGTAAAATTCATTAATACTCGTATTTAGTTGTTTGTTACTACTCGTTAGTAATCGTATTGAATTTGGCATTAATATACCTACGCCAAATTCAATACGATTACTAACGAGTAGTAACAAACAGGTTTTTTCTTTTTTCTTTTTCATATATGCCTATCAAACTGGGTGGCTTATGGGCAAGATTAGGAGCAGAAGATGGAGGAGTAATCACCTGCCTACTGCGATTGAAGGGATTTTTGTTCACATTGATTCATGAGGATTAGTACTCGTATAATAATGTGACTGACTTTCATTGAAACCGGTGACATCGCGTTCTATTAGAACAGGGGTCTCCATACTACGGCCCGCGGGCCAAATCCGGCCCGCCAGTGTCCTTAATCCGACCCGTGACAACTAATAGCTTATTGTTGTTTTCATGAGTTGGATAAAAGAATTCTTCTAAAAGAATTCATTCTGTATTAATACAGAATGATAATAATTCGGTTTTATTTGTTTGCTAGGTATGCTAGTTCAGAGAGCGTACTAGCGACTAGTCTAGAAAATGTCTCATTTAATTATAGATACTGGCAGGAAAATTAAAACGGTGTTGGCCCTTGGAATTCGCTGCAGTATGGCCGCAAGGCTGAAAGGTTTGTTTTAGAAGAATGATGGATTTATCTGGGTCTTTGGGCCAAAGATTGTACAGCATGTGAATGTTCTTACACGGCATGTGGGAACTTGAAAAACTTGAAAAATGAGATTTTCTTATTTTACCTGGCCCTTCTGCCTTCTATAATTCAAGCAGCTACAATGCTAAGGTTGCACATTTTTCATTTTTCAAGATAATAGGAATGAAATCAAAACCACCACCACCAGGTCTAGTGTAACCGTGAAACGTTTATCGTTTGCCAATAATGAAAGGTGGCAGATGAAGAAAAGAATTTCGCACGCGTCAATACCTGATGAGATTCATCTATATTTGAACTCTCCACTCAAAGAAAAATTCAACAAAACCTCTAGGCTTTGAGGATTGTAATGAAGGATACATACCTTAACCTTCATGATGTAGTATTTAAATATGTTCAACTTGCAGTCGCCTCCTGTGTTCGTGCAGAGAGTAAAATTCACACCAAATACAGTGAATTTTAGTAAAATTGATGTAAGAAATTGGCATTTTTGTCAAATTTACAGTAGAAAGGAGAAAAGTTAGTGTTATTCATTCATAAATAGCAAGAGTCTATAAAATTCACATAAAAAAAATGATTGCGGGAAATTTCACACACACAAATAATAATAATAATAATAAATAAATTCTGGAAAATTCACAAAAAAAAGAATTTTTGTCGAAATTTTGTGGGATAATAAACTTTAATTTAAGTAAAATTCTTGGTAAAATAGGCAGGTTACCTAAATTTGGGTAACATACACAAAAAATACAGTAGATAAGCTTTAGTAAAATTCACGAAAAAATGTGAATTTCTGGGAAAATTCACAAAAAGATGTGATTATTATTCATATTCATATCTGTATTCGTACTATTCATATTCATATCTGTATTCGTACTATTCATATTCATATCTGTATTCGTACTATTCATATTCATATCTGCATTCGTACTATTCATATTCATATCTGTATTCGTACTCATATTCATATTTGAATCTGCCCATCTCTGCCTAATGGAACAATCTCTCTTCGCTACAGCACCTACTAATGAAACGTTTGACATTCGCGGAACGTAAATGCACTCGAGTTTTGCAGCATTGGACCGGTGTGTTCGGAATCGAAAAGGAAAGGAATCCTCTTCCCAGTAGGGAAGGTCCCTAAGCGAACTTGGACGGTGAGGTGGCGGGAACTTCCAAGGGGAGCATTGCCAGGGGAAGACTGTAAAGTGGGGGCCGAACTGGGACGCGGGGGATGTAGGACATGTATATACGGGAGAGGGCAGCCCTCGTGAATCTCAGTCCGTCCCCGACCAAGTTTTGCTTTCCTCTTGTTGGAGTTGCCAGAAGAAAACACCAGGTGAGTCCACTAGTCGCCGCCTCTCCAACAAACCTTCTCCAATGTCTTCTTCCACGATAGGAACCCGGGTTCGCTGTGTGGGCGGGACACGGAATGCCTTTCCAGTGACCGACGAGTGACGCCTCCCGCTGGTATCTGGGTCTGTTGTGATTTGTTGTCTCAGTCTACCGTGTTGTGCTCCGGTACCAAAATCTGTGTCAGTGCTTTGTGAAAACAGGTAGTTATTACATTTTTTAATGAAACTTGTAGAAATTCGTGGTAAACCTACACATCATAATTTGTGCATCCTACACAATCAGGTACCACATACTAAAATCAAAATATTTACCAGAAGTCATCATATATATTTCTGTGATGGGGTGCTTTGTAAAATCTTCTCTTTCCAAGCTTTTAGAAAATTTAGAATTCCTAATGAATAAAAAAGTTCATTTTGACAACAAAACACTCCTACGAGTTACACCCTTTTTTACTCCAGAAAAAGTCACAAACTTAGGATTTTTATTTGGCAGTAATGATTTTATTTTCATCCCAGTATATTTAATCTAATTTCAAAGTTGGTCAATAAATTTTAATTTTTCAAATGTTAACACTGCAAACAAAAAGTTATTTGATTATAAATGGGTTTTATGAAAAATGATAATATTTATATTATTCTTCCAAGTCCCGAAAATAGTAGTTGTCTTTCCAATAAGATTGAGAATTGATATTTTAATTGGCTACACAATAATGATAGTCACCTTGAGATTCTGAGACAATCCTAACGTGAAATCATTTCGAGAGTAAGGACTGAGAAAAGAAACGAGTCGCTATGCAACGAGCTACGTGGTTAGGTTTAACGTAATAAAATAAACCGCAAGATGTAACATATAAAAAACCATATATAAAGCCACAAGTAAGAATCAGGTGGAGGATGGTTTTCAATTAGGTAAAGAGGCGTCTTCGTATGGTCACTTCAGGAAGTCGTTTCGTAAGTCCACTAAAATTATTAATTAATTTTATTAGTAAATAACAAAAAAAAAAAAACTTAATAATCGACAGTGAAAATGGTGGTAAATTCTGGCCTTATTTCTAATGCATGCGTGGTTGATTGGGATATTTGAATATAAATTATTCTAATGTGTAAGACAGACATAAATATGACTTGTAGACAGATGTAAGTTGGGGAAACAAGCAGAACTCGTCTGGATCGGGAGTGAAAGATAAATTCAAAGTAAATGTATGATCGAATTGTCGACAATTGCAATACATTTTATGAGAACCTGATAGTTTTCGATATCTAGGAGCGTTCGATTATGAGCCACGAGTAATCAAATTCGATTTACGAAAAATTGAACGCTGCATTTGACAAGATAAACTGCCTAATCAACAAGTTTGAATCATCTGGGTTTTTCCCCATTTAATAAAATTATCTTTGAGTGAATTCAGTAGGTGAGTTCTCTACGTGTATTATTTTCATTAAAAACTTGAGTAAGTACTTATGTATTCAAGTTTCGGGTCGATCATGTTGATGTCATAATAATGAATTGAAGAGTGGTGTTAACATGGACAATGCTGCCTTGATCATGAGTGAGGAGTGCATAGAAGTGAATCCCAATGGGGTCCAATAATGCAGAACATGATTTTTGATTTTTTGGAAGAAGGATCAAATACCTAGCGATATGATACCATTGTGATAATGGTGGGGAAGTCTGGGCATTTCCTGAAATGATTGGGATGACAACGTAATTTGTATTCGTAACGTATCCCACTGCTTTCTTCAACTGCTGAGTGTCGATAACCGATGTTATTATGTGCACGCACCCATCCTTCGCAAGCATCAGATGTTTTCCCATTGTCCCTATTACAGTGAAAATGTGCGATTATTTCGTAATCCTCGTGGGCCCATACCTCTTATCCAATTATTCCTTATGAGAGCGGATATGGGAGAGTCATCGTATATAATGCTGGTTATTTTATATCGAAAAGCCTTTGATCTGATCACAACGTGAACCACCATTAAGATTAGACAGGTTGCAATCTGCACTTTCTTGCAACTCATATGGATCGAACTTACGACAAGAGATCAGATGTTTCTTGTAGTAAAGACAGAAAGTAAGCTGTTGCAAAATGCACGTTGTGGATCTAATGCACTTACACTATTCTCACTTCTCACGTACACGAAATAATGCTTTCTTCAACTATTATCGCGTCTGAGTACGCGGAACAGAAGTGCGGGAGGAAGGAACAGACAATCCTTCTAAGCTGTTAACCCAACAGTTTGAACGGACACAGTTACGGATCATTTTATGCTCGGATACTCTCCTTGGAATCTTTTCGTTGCCGATGGCTTACGGTACTTTCTAAACGAATTAGCTACAGTTGGAGTACTGAAAAAATGCTCCTGGGCTGTCCGTTACTTTCAAGTGGAGCCACGTCTCACTTTTTTTCTCGACAGGATAACCTTATTTTTCATTCCCTTACGAATAGGATGAATAAAATCATCGATGGTTCCGGGTTTTTCATTTACCTCACTTCATATTCAAGGGTGTCATATTAAGGAAGACGAGTGAGGTTATAATATCTATATTTTCAATACAGTTTTCAAACCTGCTGTCTCATGTATAATTCGAATTTGAACAAAAAAATTCAAAAACATATTCTAGATATCGAAAAACGTCATTTTCAGCGTTATACCGGTTCTATTCTCTGTTCCCAACATCAGAAAATCTCACAACTTTTTCCAAGTTGGTTGCGCCGTAGCCCACAATTTGTACACACAATCACAGCAGCTATAGGGCAGTGGCTGATTGAGAAAGGCAGATTAAGGTCAGAGCCGTAGGTATGGCAGGAACCAAAGTTTAGTAGATCAAAGGCAATCCAAGTTTCTCTGAGATTACATCAGTTTATACCCATACCAGTTATTTAAAAGTTATTTTTAGCTATGGCGACTTTGCTCAATAGATTCTTGTTTCTTGTCAAAGTTTCAATGGCTTGGACGATTTTTTACTTCGAAAAGTAGTCGAAACTGCACTTAATCAACGGTTTTGAGGAGCTTCCACTAGCACTAAGTCAGTGGAAAACCCGTTTGATTTCAATGTAATAATAGTTTCGAAAAATATGGAAGTTTATTTAAATATTTTCAAGTTTTTTAAAGACATTGATCGAAACATTTGAAGTAATCTTTATTTTTATTTGACACCTATGTTTATTTATAATTTATTTATATCAATTCTGGCTGTAAGGTGAATAACTAATGTCAATAAAGAATATACTTTTGTTTAAAACTTCCACTTGGAATAGTTTTAATAGTGTCACACTGAATTAGTTGGGTTGAAAACAGGAAAGACGTAAGGCTCAAGACACACAGGCAGTCTTATTGAGAGGTTTGCCACGTTCTTGTCCTACTAAGAGAGAAAAATGCCTTGTCCTAGTTTGACTGGCCAGGTGTTACAACGGGATGCACCTTTTTGAAATCATATCTATTCAGTACATCTGTGCTTCTTGTTCTTCGTATAATCGGGAAGATTGCATGAATGGGAATTTCTTAAGAATCTCCTGAGTAGCTCACCATTTTGATCGGTAATGGTGTGGACGAGTCGTTATAGCGAACGTCCATTAGAGTTCAACAACCGGCTATTAGAAGGGTGCGATAGAGGAGGCATCACATTGCAACAGCTAGAGGGGTTATGATGTCGAAAAAAAGGTTAGCTAGTAGCGATGGTCAACCAGAATGTCTGAAACAGCGATGTTGCGAGGCTTGCAAGCTTCATCACGTCCTCGAGTCTGTATCGCTGCGCGGTCAAGGGCAGCGCCCGTTGTTGGAGTCGAGAGTTGCAAAATTTTAACTCGGTGGCACTTGCAACATCGACCTCATGACCTGTCCGTTAATTGAATCTTTTCGCAATAGGCCAGCATACAAACAAGCTGCAGTGTTTCAAGATGGATGTGGATAGTAAGTACAGGTGATTGACTCAGAACAACTACAGACGCAATGTCAATTTCCTCGTGTATGGACATGTTGAACAAGTTGGGTTTGAGTACATGTGTGTTAGTTAATGGATAGAAAATTATCAACTGACTGGTAATTGAGCCGAGCTCAGGGAAGTTGGAGCTACAGGATGTGACTGCGGAGAAACAACTTACAACTGCGGAGTAAATGAATGATAATGATTGAAGGTATGTGGCATTGTATGGAGAGCGCCCACAACAATCTTATGCCGGATCCGTACGGACCCGATTACATTCGTTGCTTGGACCTTCATTGATTCGAACCTTATGCTCTTTATAGTCTCCAACACTATATTTGACTCGGGTTGAGCCCGGGCTCGGGTACGAAGCTTTCAGGTCATACCAAATGCCTTGTCTGCCCTTGTGAAAAACACAAATGAAATATTTTTGAAGAAAACGGAGTTATCCACTTTGGATTCTGAAGACCTCTCAATATGAGCAGTTAGAAGTCATAATATTATTATGTCCTCAATTGACTTCTAATGCTATTGGACCATCTCAGCTCATCCAATCAGTGAAACAACCCTGAAGTTCATGAGCACCTCACTAATAATATCTCTGCCTTTCATTTCCGGGGCTTAAGTTCCACAATCTCGGGGCTTGTAAATCGTAAAGTAAGGCCGTTTGAAGAAAGAAAAAAAACTTCCGGAGCACGTCAACTGTGGTTGGTATAATGACCCGAGAGTAAAACCACCGGGAAAGGTGAAGTAGTTTAGATGAAGATGATGAAGTATTTTAGTTGACTTCAAATCATCGTAGACTTGCAAATTGAAAGGTCAAGTTACGTTTTCTCATAAATAATACGATTTCCCTGGAATTTATTGAAAGAGTACTTGTATTATGTTTCACAGCCAAACGCCTTCCCATAAATTTTGAGAGAATTGACTATATTATAAATAAATCTCTCTGTTCTTCATTATTATGAATGATTATTAACTATTAGTACCTAAGTAATTTACTAGTTAGTAATTCATTAATTACTAACTCGATATCTTGTTGTTGTTTAATTCATATCCTCCTTGGTTGAATGTCCTTTATTCATTTGGAGGGTTGTCGGAGGTTTGTTACAGCCCTGAAGATGGCATATTATAGCCGATAATTCGGAACGAATTATTCCCTTTTTTTTACAACAAAACCTCCTACAACCCTTCAAATAAATAAAGGTAACTCGATATCTCAAAACTAAGTGCTGTTCGAATCAGCTTGGCCAGTAGAGCCGACAGGCTGTCGCATGATTCACCCTCATGTTGAAGACTTTGAGCCCTCACTGTGAACGAAATACTGGTCGTAAAAAGCTCCGGGTATGCTCACACATTTAAAAAAATTAAACTCTATCAATCAACCGTTCAATTAGAATTTTTCGAGATATGAAATTTTCAAAATTTGTTTTGAACACCTTCCCATTAACCTAGGAATAGGAAAAATGGAGTTGGTCCGAACCCGTAAACAAAATTTCTTAATTTTAGCACAAACTGGCATGAATAGCGTACTGCTGGATTTTTTCAAAATAGATTTTCTGAATCTAAGTATCTCAAAACGCAAACCAAAAAATCTTGTGGGGAGGTTTAACTTGGTTGATTTTGCAAACATCATCATACTCGTACATTATGACTTCATGTAGTTACTAATGTTGCCTCTAACGGAAATTGTCCGCTCTTTTTGTTCTGTATCTTCGGCCAAGTATTACATTAAATGTAGTTATAATGTACTTAATTAATGACGTAATTATAATGTTATTACGTAATTACATTAAATTTAATTATTACATTAGACATTTTCTTAGTATCGATCGTTCGGTATTGATCGATCGATAGTTCAATTTGTAGGCCGTACTTCAAAACTTTGGTCCACTTTGCTCCATAATCAAAACTTTCTCCGTTTCTGAACCAATTTCATTTCACAGCTGGATGCTAGCAATTCAGTCGTACTCTGCACCCACAAATCCTTACTCGCGCTTACCCTCATCTTTATTCACTCAAGTTACTTTTAGTGTGAGTTGTACAAATATCGAGAAAATGCGATGGACCAATTTTGGTCGAATGTATTTTCATGTTCTTGTGTGTGTTAAGCAGTGTGGTTTTTAGGTGCAAAAATCATTTAAACGTTTCCATAAAAATATCATTGCAAACGGGAAAAACCAGTAGCTTCTACGCACGTAAAAACATGCCCTAGTGAATCACAAACTTATCGATCGGATGAGTTAACACTAGATTTGTTGTTAACATCATTCATAATTCAGTTCTTTCTCCACTCATATTACTGAGAAGTACTTACTGTAATTGCGTACGCATCATATAAATTATGTAAAGCAAATAACGGAGCTGTTGTAATTGACCGTTAAGACCTACTTCCGGTGTTCAACGAATCTGTAATTATTTGTATCGGTTATTACTGGAGCATGACGCAAGGGGCTAAGAAACGTTAATTTTATCCATCACTGATTCCCAAGCTATTGAGCGTGACGCTGAGTTGTATGCGGGTATTTTGGAGCCACACTTTTATATCGCCCACCTCTGTAGCGATTCATCACCAAAAGGACCAGAACAAAGCTCGAAATAGAGCTACTCATGCTTTGTCTATTGAATATAGGATTTCCTTGGAATCGCTATACAGAATACCT
Source organism: Stenodema calcarata (assembly GCA_963920205.1). Taxonomy (NCBI): domain Eukaryota; kingdom Metazoa; phylum Arthropoda; class Insecta; order Hemiptera; family Miridae; genus Stenodema; species Stenodema calcarata. The sequence continues at coordinate 11,319,292 of OY986049.1, forward strand.
AATCAAATTAATTATGATCATTCATCATTCCAGTAAATAGGTACTATGGTTTTTCTAATCAACAGTTCACATTTATTCACACTTATCGGAATGAGCGGTAATTTTCTCATACGGTTAATAATACTCAGCTTTGGAGCATGAAGCATGACTAGACTCACCCTGCTCAACTTGGGGAGATAAATTGTAAGAAAGACCGTGGATCTGAAGGCTTTCTCCCGTCTCCCAGTGTCACGACCCGCCCTGAGGACACGGCTTGCCCTCTGGCGCAACCAGCCGAGTCGTTTTCCTTCGGTAGACAATGTGCCGCCACTGGTATCTACGATTCCCGTCTTCACTCCGCCTTATAATCGTGAAATCCGATCGAAGGGGGACCTGGAAAAGTAAAAGGGGTTGCTAACGCTTGGTATAGTAGTGAAGCTGGGTATGACCTTAAGCCCACATGTTCCTGAGGAGTTTTATTCTTTCTCACGCTGGGGTAATTGCTTAGATTCATCTACTCAAAATCAATCACGTTACGATTTCGTGAAGGGAGGTTCTGTTCATGTGAGCCGTTTCAAACTTCAGCAACTTTTATATCCGAATCCTTTAAATCATTCACGCAGATTCCGTCGAACCAGCCAAAATTTCTTTTTCGATTCTACGAGAATTGATCTTAGGATTAGAAAGAAAACAAAATTTGTATTTATATTTATATTTAATAGAAGCGGTACTGACAAAACATGCACATTTATAACGTTACCTAGCAACTTACCAGCAACTACCCAGATTGTAAAACCTCTTGTCTGAATCATCATAGTACATAACACATGTGTTGGCTCACTGCCTAATGAGGACAATACCATATCTCCACACTGCATGCTATCAAATAACATTCAGCAGAATGGTGAAGTTGATTTCAATTGTATACAATGAGACCGACTGTATTCGAAACATTGAGATAAAGTGCATCCTTCTTTGGAAAATTCTTCGTGTATGTTGTTTACTATGCTCGTGTCGTTTAAGAAATTAAGGAGAACCTTAGTCGATTTCAAAAGGCTTCAAAGACGGCGGATGAATTCAATTTTTTCATAGATGGATAGTGCCGCAGATGGTTAGGGATCAGCTATAGAGCTAAAGAAGGGATTTAAATTTAAAAATGTGTTAATTCTCAAATTCCAGTAAACATGAAAAAAATGAGACGTCACAACGAACAGTGAATTCATCGACGTTTTCTAATCGTACTGTTTTCAGTCATAGTTTGGTCACTGGGCTACATTTCTGCCAAAACGTCTTGCATTGATCATGGCTAGGGTCAAACCCATCAATGACGATAAAAAATGGGTATAAGATTCACTTAAAAGGCATAAGTATGAAGAACCGAAATTTAGGGCCGTGAGGGTAATGATAATCATAAACAATGTGTTGAGACCTGAAATGATTGTTTCAATGTCAGAACAGTTACTAAAAAACTGTGGAGGAAAGTAGAGGGATTTTGAAACCTTATTTTGTTTCCTAAGAGCATTATAAAAATAAAAAATCCACAGTCTAGGGAACTAACTGGTTTTATGTAAAATGTTTCCATTTTACTGGTTTTATGACGAACTTTGTCACCTTTTTTGCCAAGTACCTAACACCTCAATTTATACATTGTTCAACGCTGAACACGATGTCGAGGTCAGAATTGCGATATCTCATTCCGTTATCAGATTAGACCAGACTAACCATGAGGAACATCTCAAGTATCAGCCACGTTCTTCATCTTCAAATTGCTCCAGTAGGAGAACGGAATAAGATATCACATTTATGATTTCACCATCGTATTCACCGTGAAAAAAAAAACCTTCAAAATGAGGTGTCACCTGTCAGACTGTTTCACTTGGCGAATTTATAGGTCCCCCCTTAAACTCCCCAAACCACCCTCAGCCTATTTTTCAACGCTGAACACAATGGTGAAGTCAGAATGGCGATATGCCATTCCGTTATCACATTACAGCAGATTAACCATGAAGAACATCTCAAGTATCAACAACGTTTCTTCGTCTTAAAAAATATACATATAATTTTTGGTGTCTTTTGGCAGTGGATTCAGGAAGAACTGAAACGGATTTCGGTATACAAATTTTTCGGAAATTCGAGTTTTAAAAATTTTGGACGGAGAACAATAGCTTCCTTTTCCTCGAAAATTCGCTAATAAATATGAAAGGATTATAAATGATAGACAGTTCATAATTTATCACAATGCCGTTAGCCAGTGTTTCGTTTAAAGTGTCATTATTATTAGGTATCATGCATTTTTTTGTGGAAAAAAAAATAATACACCTCCCAATCTTCTGTTCGTTATAACCTTTTAACAACATATATGATGGTTTCCTCAAAGAAGGGGTTATGTTTTGTTGTGGCCACATGCTGAGCTAAATAATTTTCTATAATCTCTTCACATTTTCGGAATTTGGCGAATGTATGCTGTACGCAAAATTCGCAGGGACAGAAGGGTATCGTATAGCGGGGAGGGGGAGGATTCTAAAAACTGATATAGACTCTGGTTTCACCAAAAACAACAAGGTTCAGCAATTCACGATCAACTATTTCGGTGGGAAAACGTCGAAACAACTTAGTAGATAAAGAGCCATTGTGAAGAGAGTCTACGGGCTCTGGAAAGCAGAGATAATTCCGTCATCATCCAACCTATTCTTGTCAGAAAGGTCAACGAGCCGGGTCAAATAGCTCGAAAGTTAACGAGAAAAGAGAGGCAAAGAGAAAGGGGTGATGGCAAGGAAGGGGCACAGGTGTGGTGATTTTCGGGCGGGCCTTCCTTCCTTCGATGGAGTTTATGATTTGTAGTTGGATCAACGAATTCTCATAAATCCTCTAGACCAACCTCAGAAAATTGACTGTAAGACGATTCTGGCTGTATAATTAGAATCGGCCCAGAGGATTTAGTTTTGAATTCTCACAAACTCACGTCACTGAGTACAATACTAAATCCGTTTGTCTAACGTGATCGCAGTTCTGACTAAAAAAAAAAAAAAAAAAAAAAAAAAAAAAAAAAAAAAAAAAAAAAAAAAAAAAAAAACCAGTCGTTAGATGACATCATTGTAGTTCTATGATTTTTAATCATTGATTGAATGACATGTGTTGGTCAGGGAAATCGGGAAATATTTCTGAAATATTCTTTATATTTGGGAAAAATGTATGTATCGAAAATTATTGGGACATGAAGCCATTTTGGGACTCACCTGCGATCTACTCCGATATTTCTCTTTATTTCAACTGCAATTTTCCAAAGCTATTGCCGTTTAAGGGTAGTATTTATACTCTTGAGAGACGCGGTTGTATAAGCAACCACACTGGAAGAGCTTGCTGGATTTCATTCCTTTTCTGAGCATCAAAAAGAAGATTATAGCTGTTGGGAAGGGTGAAAGTAGATATTTTAGCCTTTAATTATTTCAGCCACGCAAACCCTAGCCACTTCTAGTGCTTCCGTGGTAATTTACAATGAATTACAACTTGTTTGATGATGTGGAGAATATTTAATACAGATAGATGTCACGAACTTCAGGTATACCATCCATATTTAAGTTACGTAATGAGATGTCACTGCCCCCTTAATTACGGTCCTATGATGTACACGGAGAAAGCGAAGGAGATACGAGTGCTCTGAAGAATAAACCTGTTTTTGGTGCAATTGTATGCGTTATACGCAACACGGTAACGATAAAACTCTTAGGTCATGTTCAAGTGAGTTCGCATAACAGTAAAAAAACTGTTGCATCCATTCGATTGCATTAGAACGGCCAGTGCGCTAGCCGTTGATTGCTGATTGAGAACGTAATTGGTAATTTCAGCTTGACTCACGTTGAAAGAGAGGTCGATGGAGCACTCCTGGGTCATCGCTCTTTCTGCCATGGCATTAGGTCGCCGTACCGTTGGTTTCTTTGGCGCGGAATGTGGTCATTATTCATTCATCACTCCTAGCAGCACGCCAAACATCTTTCGCGGTTCCCCTCAAATGAGCGTGTATAATGGAGTCAAGGCTACGCGAAACACAAACTCCCTGTCCGGTTCTTCAACTTCTTTCGAGAAGATCGCACTGAATCGCTCTCTGAATCCGATTAAGTTCTAAAGAATGTTTGGCAAACTTTGGGATCCCAGAGAAGATGTGGGATTGGGATGCTATTAGTCTCATGCGAATCATCGAACAGAATTGATGATTAATTGTCACAATTTTAATTTCCTCCGGATTTATATTATTAATATTATACTTATGACGAATCTATAGCTGTACTCATCAGATGATAACGATAACCATCCATGAGGAATGTAGAGGAATATAAATGCTATTGATAACATCGAGGCTTGAAAATCATCGTATGGTTGGGTGAGGACATTTTAACCAAGAAATACCCAGCAGATGTTTGTTTCCAATAAAAGCATCATGTATCTTTCAATGTGATAATTGATTAGTATTGATTCATTCAGTAAGCTTCATTCAGGTTGAGCTTAAAAAGGAATTTCAGGTCATCTTGGGGTCGTCAGTGTTCGAGGTCCCATGTCAAATTAATCGCTCGTCAATCAAAATTTATTGTAAAAACTCTGCGAATACTTGACACAACGGTTTATTACCAATTCTTATTAATTCTTATTATTTATTATTCTTAATTAACTCGATATCTGAAACCATGTGCTGTTCGAATCAGCTGGGCCAGTATGAACATTGAACCGACAGGCACGATTCACCCTCATGTTCCTCTTTTTCGATCTGCCCCAACTTTGAGCCCTCATTGTGAACGAACGGCTGGTCGTACGAAGCTGCGGATGGTCCTACAGAATTCTAAAAAATGAACTCTATCCAAATAAGTAATAAAAACTATACCGTTTTATCTGAAATTTTCCAGATATGAATTTTGAAAGATTAAAAAAAAAAAAACAATCCGTGACGGATCATGCAAAGAGGGGGGTAAAATTTTTTTCTCTTTGGTCGTTTTCAATGGTTCATTATCGAAGACAATAAACCATAATCAATGTTACCGAAAGAACCTTCGAACGAATTGAACTTTATCGCGCAATCCAATTTATCTAGCACAACCGTTCATATTTTGTTTCGACTGTCATTGAAATTTAGTTATTTTTATTGTTCTAATATGGAAAATAGGATTCATAATTTAATGTATATCATCATCCCACTGGTATTCAACTTGACCGATCGACGAGTGGTAGATGAGATACATTCAATCTGTTCGCTTTCACTTGATATGATCGAGCAGGTCGGGTCTCAGTTCGTACCTTGTACATTTGGTCGGGATAAGAGCAATTATGCAGTTGACACATGCGATACATGAAATCCATGTAACGCTCATCTTGGGTTTTAGTCGACTGATTAGAGTGAGGTACGAATGCCGGAATGTGGCTACGAGTACTTAGCCTCGGGCACGTTGCAGCGTGACTTCTTCTAATCTTTTAACAAAATGATGACAAGGCGAGCTATATCCCACGGAGGTTGAAACAAGAAACAGAAACGAATCGAATGCGGTAGAAAGTACTGAATATTAAGGTAAAGCCGTGTCGTTTGAGATTGGAAAGCAAAGGTGTGTCCCGAGTTCCATAACCGGGTACGCTGGAGTGACTCATTCCTTTCACCCAAGTCAAATACGTGGCGGAGAATGAGGAGGCAACTGATTCCGCTCAGAGAAGAGAATGCAAAATTAGAAGGCTCCTTTGTGTAACAGGAGATCCTTGCAATTTTTACGTAGCACTACTTTCCCCGAATGAATTTGTCGTTAGAAATTAACGCTTATAACTAGGGCTGGCAAATGGCATACCTGCATATTTCGTCCTCGATATGGCCAGCTTATAACCAGCCTTATATACCAGGTTTATGCAAATTTTATGATCATACAGTTTTTTGGGCATATAACTGCATATTTTGGGGTTTTGGGGGATACGAGCATATTTGGGCCATTTTTCTACAATGTGTCATATTTTCCAACTCATTTAGATACTTCTGCATATTTTATGACCATTTTTAAACAACGAATTCTCCAATTCTCCTCTGTCCCTCCTACCAGTGGTCAACGGAAAGGATTTCAAGTTCTGAGGGGAGGGCTCAACCTGCCAATTAAAAAGCTTTGTTGCAGCTTTCCCATCCAGAATCGGGTGGGGATACGGCCAGTCTGGTGGTCTGGTCGTCATTCTCATTCTCACTTTAGAAATATTCAGTTCTTGCTCGTTCTCAATAAGTTGCTGTAATTTAAATGACTCTGAAAAAAGAGATCGAGGGTTCGGATCGTGTACCATTGTTCCCAGTCAAACCTATCCAATTCTTTCTCCTATGTAGAGTGGAGAGGGGCAGGACAGTTTTTCTGGCGTCTCCGCTGAGACCGCGTTCCTGGTACAAGGGAAACTCCTCCACGTTGGCCCCTACGTTTTTATTATTTTTATTCGTTCGAATATAATTTAAAACTTTCACAATTTTTTGGGAAAATTTTAGCGTCATATTATAGTTTTTTGGGGCATATTACGGTCAAATTCAGGTCATTAATTTTGTATATATCGAGGTTCTATTTGGCATATCCTGGCGAGCCCTAGTTATAACCATTCCATGAGTCCAAGACAACTTTAGCTCAAGTAAACCCCTGTATGTAGTATATATAACAGTTATATGAACTAATATCCACTTGGAGGAATACAAAACCAAACGAACCTCCACAAAATTCAGCACTGTATCCACATGCTTTTATGATCAATAGTTGATTTACAAGATAATTAGGTTTTGAGATTGGAGAAGTTCTATTCTTTGCATTCCACCGAGGAGCAGATATAGGTGACCAGATTTCCGAGTGAGGGATAGTTGGTAACACTGGCACTGACCTCAACTAATTAGAGTCTGTGAGATTCCAATCAAACTCCTCGCAAACACTCTTAATTCAGAGAATATTACTTGTACCAACTTACATTGGCAATATATGGAATATGTAATTGAATCTATTGAATTGTATCTATGTATCTAGAAGTCTTTACAAACTTTCTGTAGACACGAAAAGTATCCAAGTTTTCACCGATGTGAAAACTGGCCTGAAGTTCAACCATCGGGTGTGTTTGAAGGTATTTTGTATCGGCTTTACCTTCGAATCCTTATTGTCACAAGGAAGTTTTGTACATTGGGTGGTTTTTGAGAAATATCAAAATTAATTTCTATTCAAATTTACGAGTATACTGCAATAATGTACCGTTCTATTCAAAGTTTACGACATGTGGCGTTTTGAAACTGTCAACACCTATTTTGCACCCCTTACGATTCCGAAGTTAATCAATGTTTCGAGGATGACTCACGGTCCAATTGGAGGCCACATACGAATTGACCAAGTTCACAACACCACATTGGAATAGACCAAGAAATTTGTCAATCCCTCGACCTAAAATTGGTTGGTTTATGATTCACGATACGTAGAACTCGAATATCGAATTTAAAAAACGCTGCATTGAAACTTGCCATTTTCGAACTTTAAAGTTGTCATGCTGATTGGAAGGAGTTATAACATAACCATATTATGGTGTGAGTGAAAAATATTTGGCATTTCCAGGAGTAATGTTGATGTATAAAGTTTTCTACACAATTTAATAGAATTTAATTCAGAGTGTTAATGGTCACCTGGAGCACTGAAAGAAATGCTGTTTGTTCACATAGAAAAACGTCATCAACACGAGCGCTTTAAATTCAATAACTATTTCGTATAGTTGAGACATTTAAGAATTTTGAGGGCAAGGGAGGTTTAATTTTTGTTATTGCTTTCTTAATAGAATCCAACGGTTTATTGTTGAAAATGATGAACAAACATAATGTTCCTGGAGTCGGGATTTGAAGGTCACGTAGCGTCATTGTCCATTGAACGGAAGTGAAAATTTCTGTTGTGCAAAGATACCGAATGGGCGGTCGGAAACACGCAAAGTCTCATTTGAGAACATTTCCAATATGTCATCGTTTCGACCTGATAGTTTTGACTGACTGAATGCATCGTAATTGACTATCCGAACACATTCTGTAATCCGCGAACTAAATACAACTTGACCTCATTTATGGGTCATATGACTGATCAAATATAGTTTTGTTCTCCTTTCTGTGTGACTATTATTATGGAAGATTCCGGGTAGGTAGTGCATCGGATATTTCCATTAAGCGACTAGTACACTAGTACACGCAGTATGACTTACATTGTGCATTCGATAGTTTACCCAATGTATCTGACGGTTTTTTAGGTGTTCATTGTTTCGGAAATGGGAGGATGGTGATTCAAGGGAATGGGAGGATGGTGATTCACTAATCCACTGCATCCCAGTGCGTCGATCAAAAGCATATAGTAAGAATTTCATTGTATCAAACAACCTGCCTTCTGAGGCAGAACAGAGTCTTATTGTGAGAATATGGGATGGTGAAATGGCAGTGTATGGACTTCAAAGGATGAGGATGTCATTGCCTGGAGGTCCGAAGAGAAGACGAGACAAAGCGAGTCGAGTTCATACGGAGAAGTGGGACGTCAAGGCGGATCCACCAGGAGAGAGAAGTGGACCAGCCAGCGGCCCGACCAGCGCTGGTCTTCTAACACACATGTAGAGCCAACACAACCAGTTTCTTCCCCGCCCTACCTTTTTTTAACTTTCATTCATCCGCAATTGTCCCTATGGGACACTCCAGCGCGAGTGTCGCTAGTGACTGCCGGTGGTATTTGTAGATCACTTGTCGCAATTAGAAAATTTTGTTTATCTCTGGGAACAAGACTATTCCCAACAACGCGAATATAATAATATTCCCTAACAACAAAGAAAACAAAGCAGTCTCCAGCAGTCTCAATGAATGAACAAAAGCTACCGATTTTGGTGGTCACAACGGGTCTAATTTTGTTCAAGAACCTTGGGACTAAACATGACGAGGAAATTGTACGTGTACCAATATGTGGGAACGACAATTCGGCATCAATGCTACAAGTGGATGATTCAATTTTTGTCGGTTTTGAGCTCACTCCTGCATAATAGTTTTAGGGAAGTGAACAACAAAATGCTGTCAATTCATTTCAAAAAGTGCGATTTTTTAGTTAATTATTTATGATTTGCGCAACTTCATGTGTGAAAGATGGAACAATTAAAAGCTAAAACTAGATTCTAGTTATGACTTTAATACCAAGTTTTAGAATTTAGCGTCGTTACCTTGTTTGGTTAGTTCCACAGTAAATGAACTGGAGTTGAACTGGATGCCAGGGAATTTCATAGGAGAATTACCAGGACCTGATGCCCCTCTTCTCTATTTATTCTCGAGCTGTTTCTTCAACTTTTAGTACTCATTAAAACGGACTAATACTTGATCTTCAGATGATTGATTTTTGTGATTTTATGATACTCGTATAAACCTTCGTGATTTTAACATAAATAATGATAAAATATTATGATTTTAGTACTATTATGATTTTTTTATGACCTTAGTATTATTTACAAAAGATTAGCGCAATCGCAGTTGGTGCTAAAACTCTAATTAAACTATTTCACTATTACAATACTTGTAGGTGAACGGAACCAGGACCATAACAACAAACCGGTTACATAAAGGAAGAATATGTTGATTATGTCAAAACTGTGATTTACAAACAAACTGGCAGTCGTATGACAATATCAAAACTAAAATTTAATGTCAGGTCGTTTGGCAACCATACGTTGAAATAGGGTACAAAATGCTGGGATAAAGGATTTGAAAACAGTATGCGGCTGTTTGGGGACAGTGTACGATTTTTCGGATGGAGGGTCAGGTGCCTACAACGATGTGCGTATTATAAATTCGAACTTAAGCTCACGGCAGTATTTAATTAGATAAACCAGGGCAACCTACCCACCATGGGATGGTAGCCGTCGTCTTGAACAGGTCCTGCCATGGGTTCCAAAAAGAAAATAATCACTCAAAATTTACTTTTTCGAGTAGGTAATAAGTGAGGTTTTAGTTGGAATTTCAAGCTGATTCATTGATAAAAATGTATCAACTTGAAATTTTACTAAAACCTCACTAATTACCCTCAAAAGTATATTTTGAGTGATTATATTCTTTTTGGAACCGTATCGTGACCGCAAGCTCAAGGTAGCCGAAACCACACAAAACCTGGGAAGTGAGCATATCATTCCAAACTGAAGCTATTCTGAAACTTACCGCGTACTAACCCAAAAATGACGGTCAAATTGCAGCACACACCACCTCGTATCCAATGTAACCTATTTTAAAGTAACGTATTTTAAAAGCAACCTAGCAATTGGTGAAAATTTGTTTTTAAATAAAACCATTTTTTTGATTCCAGAATGCTGAGAGAGTTTGCACTGCTCCTTCTTGGAGTGGCTATGGTGTCTGCACAGAGGCGGCTTGCATTACCTGACCCCAGAAGTTGTGCTAATCGTGAGTGAAAAAACTACAAACTTAAATCAAACAATTAGAATTATATCAAACAATTAGAATTATTATAATATACCTCACATCGAGTCAAACATCGAACTGAATGAAATTATATTATACCTCCACGGTTAAATAGCTCCTGCCGATCTGAGCTATATTTCGCTCCCAGAAGAGGAGTAATGATTCAAACTGATTATTCAATCTTCAAGACCGAACAGACATTTATCAGAGACGCATTAAAATTTGAATGTTAAATCTTCATTTCATTTTCCAGGGGTGAGGCATTCTACGTACAGGGACGCTCGGGGAGTCGCTCATTCGTATTTCTTCAGTTGGGAACACGCGCCAACGAGAAGTCTGGAAGTCGATTGGTTGGACGCCAGGAACATTTGCAGACGGCATTGTATGGACGCCGTTTCTCTCGAAACACCACAAGAAAACGAGTTCATCAAACAGAGGATAACCAGAGGTAACTAATCAATCATTCCAAGAGATTATCACGAGGAGATCATTCTTATTACGGTTATGAGGTACCCTTTAAATATAAAAATTACTATTGAGGTATCCATTGTTAATTGTCAGCCAATACGGGAAGATTTGATGATATTTCTGGTAAATAACCTTCGATACAAAAGACTAGAGTATAACTATTATTTAAAATCAGAGGATACGCGATTCCCATGATTGATCATAGGTTCGTCAGTAGGCTTATTAGGTACATCAACTAAGAAGTAAACCTACAACGAAGATCTTTTCAGTTTCAAGCAATGAATATAATATATCGGGGTCATTCCCCGGTTATTTCGGGGTCATTCGCTATTTCATCCGACTTTTCATTTGTTGTCGCTGAGCAGCTGTGCATCAATATGTAAAGCCCTAGCACCTAAGGACTTGGGCAATGGAATCAACAGACATCGTAATTATTTTTTTCCTTCTTAATGTGAATGTTTCAGAACTATAATAGTGAAAATATCATCTGGATCAATGCGGAAATTGATAAGACCTCCTTACAGTCCTTACAGTGTTTTTCAATGTCATTATCTGAAGTAGAGAATGATTGTTGAGGTAATTCAATTGATTGTGTAAATATTCAGTAATTCTCGCATTCTATTCTTACCTGCAGTAACCGATCCGCATGAGTCAATAAACATTACACCATTACGTTCGCCATTTTGTATTGCTTGGTTTGGGAAATGGTTCTCATTTTGTCTGGGGTTTTTTCCTACGGGGAAAAATACATTAAAAACCCGCGGGAAGAACCATTCCATTGTGGCTAACGGTGACGTGACTTCGAAATCCAGCGTTAGACGCACGTACGATCCGAAACCCTCGTTCAGCCCTGTTCCGATATGAATTCAACTTCCTGGTCAACGTGTAATCCAAAAAAAAAGGGTTCCTCGTCGTTGTCAATGACAAGCGTCTTTTCAGGCCTCCGAAAGAGAAAAATCGGGATTCTGACGCATCCTGAACTTTTGTCGGATGCTGTTACAGCACTGGCTAGTAATGGAAATGAAAACTAAAACGCTTTCCCTTGAGCAAACGCTTTTAAAGAAGGTTTCTCCGCGATACGGAATAACACGAACGGCATCTTGCGTAACACTCGAAAAAAGAGAAGATATTGGGTCACAACTGCACGTAACTACCATGTTATTTGTTTGCTCCTAGCGTAGGACATTCCTTCTTCAAGTATCGGGGTTAGTGAGCACAAGAAATGTGACGGGGTGACTGAGAAACTACCAACGTTTAGAAATATGCCTGTGTACAAATCACAATACATGACGTCATGAAATCCTTCTTATGATTTTCTAGTTTTTGTATTATTCAATGTACCTACCACCTCTTGAACTGTATCCTTAAAAAATAATTACTATTCTTCCTTCCTATATAGTATATCTTGTTGAGAACATTAAATGTTAAATGAACATTAAATTTTGCTACTTAGCTAAGATACTCATTTTAACATAACCAGCCTCTGCAATCCCCGACCCCCAATAACTTAGAAGGCATCAATCCCATGACATCCATCGCTAATCAATTCTTTTTCTAGGTGTTTGTGTTATAATACTCGTCCACTTTATACATTTTTATGCTTTTCCCCAACATACACTAGATAAAACAACATGACTCAAGCATTAGGCGCCTGCACATTCGGCCTAATTACACAACAGTGCAGATACAAATTTATTATTTGCGTAATACACTTAATTTCTTGGCATCGAAATGATGTGCTAGTGGTAAGTGCGTTGAGAACCTAGCTATTTGTGGAGTATTCGGGACCAAAATAATTATGCATAGCAAACTAATGATTATATAGAAATCACCAAGTTAAAGTCAGATCGTTATCTTTATAATAGCTTTTAGGAATAGCTGCTGCTTACTTTTAGTATCACGTATTATTGAGTGACTCTCCACATACGATTGCATGTTCCAGAGGGAAGTTTTCGTTCTTTCTCCAATGTCTCCGTCACACATTATATAAATTTTTTGACTGTCCCTAATATCACAATAATATATTCATCATGAACCTAATGATTGTTTGAAAATTAGAGTCGATAGTTGTTTCCCATAAAATATTTTCTATACTTACCTAAATTAATGCTGTATGTACATGAGAATAGTGATTTCATACGTCGAATCCATTGCTCGCACTTGAATGAAAGTCGACTCAATGAATTATAAATAACCTTATAAATTAATAATTGATTACTAATAACCCATCTGTGCCTGATCCATGGAATTATGAATAACTTGCTTACTATGTATTTTGGAGGATTTCGAATTACAATCATGCGACAAGTCGAAATCCCATACTATCTTCTTCTGTAACACCATATCATTCTGTCTTTTTGAATATATTCGGTAGGTAATATCAATTGGTATTTGCACGGCATAATCCCAGTTACGTACTAATAATTCTCCAGTCATATAATTCCTGTTATACAATTTTTGAAATTCGCAGGAAACGTGAGGTACATTTGGACGTCCGGCCGTAAATGTAACTTCAACGGCTGTGACCGACCCGACCTTCAGCCCGCGAACGTGAACGGCTGGTTCTGGTCCGGCTCGGGAGCTAAAATTGGACCGACGACACAAAAGAACACCGGCGACTGGAGTGCCACAGGAGGATACGGCCAGGCCCAACCCGACAACAGAGAAGCTCCTCAGGTAAGGGATATACAGTACAGATCTCTTACAAGACAAACAAGTGCTACAGTAGAAATATATTTTGTTGATAGGTACCATGGAAGAAGTAATGGTATGTGACTGGCAGATATCTACACCAGATATAATGTGGTATAGATATTTGCCAAATTATGGTTCATAGTACATGGATGGTATATAGAATGATCGATTATTGTTTTATTTATCATCAGTACAATTCATATTAAGCGTAAGACTTTGCAAAACGGACACACATTTTCAAGCTACTGTATGGAATAGGGTTCTTAAGAAGAACAGTAGGGAAGGAATTTAAAATTTAGTTAAGGAAGCTTCAACTGAAGAAACATTTTGGATTAGCATACCGTATTATGGGAAAATTTCAGATGTAATTAATAAAATATTAACTTCTAAAGGATTTAGAGTAGGGTATACAACTCAAAATAATCTCAAATCTTGATAGGTTCAGTTAAGGATAAAATTAACATCGATCCAATTGTGTGGGGTATGTAAATTAAAATGTTCGTGTGGACTCGAGTATTGTGAGAAAACTGGTAAGAAGTTTAGGGAAAGGATTAAAAAAAAAACGAAAAAGATTTTAGGGATAGTAAGGGGGAATCAGCTTTTGCTCATCACTTGAATGAACTAAATCATAGCTTCAGTTTTGATCTTCAGCAAAAAAGAAAGCATGTTGTATATACTTGAAAATTTCGAAATTACTATGAGTTAGGCAAATCTTTGAATGATAAACCTACTCGTAATTCCTTCACGTTTTTCTCCATTTTTGCGTCCATTTTTACAATTTTCTATAATAGCTTGACTCCTATGCACCCCCTCCCCATCACTCTACACACACACCCCTTCACTGCTAATAGCCAATCAGACGCTGTTTCCTTTCACTTGGTGGCAACCAATCCCAATAGACCTTTCACTTTGTAGCCCCTCCCCTTCACCTCAGGAGCCAATATCAATATGTTTCCCCTTTCACTTTGATCAACCAATCCTATTTGATCTTTAACTTTTGGGGTACCTTTATAAGTTCATCTCTCTGTAATGCACCTTCGTTGTTGTGGTTTAATCACTAAATTTAGTTCACTACTTAGATTGCTTTATCTAAAATATTTCAATGAAATTTAAAATTCCCTGCCTTGGGGATTGGCAGATAGCTTCATTACAATATCTTACATTAGGAATATTACATTATCTATTAAATACTACATATAACATTATCTTTACATTGGGAGTCCAACCATTTGTAAGTGTATTCAAGAAAACATCCACAATATTGGTACATTAATAGACTACCAACGTTAACCAAATAGCGGAAGGGAGAATCTTAGTTAATTTTCCAACAACAACTGTCAAGCCTTTCTTGAGCATAACAATGTTTGAATCAAAGCATCGGTTGCAACCAAATCAACATAATCATTATACGGATTGAGATCTCACAATCTGATTACGACATCATACCGACCAAGTTCTTAGTTCCTCGTTTAGTACACATTTGATGGATAAGTTCATCATAAATAGACAAACAGAAATAGTTTAAGCACATTTTAAATAATCTCTCTTTTATAATCTTTCTAGGGTAACGACGAATCCTGCTTGGCTATCCTCAACAACTTCTACCAAGATGGCGTGAAATGGCACGACGTAGCCTGCCACCACCTCAAACCTTTCGTCTGCGAAGATTCCGATGAGCTCCTCAACTTCGTCAGGAGCCGCAACCCCGGAATCCGCCTTTGAAGGAATTGAACCAAAATACCTGTTTTGACCCCACCTTGACCACATGTACATTTCTCTCCCCCTTTAGATTTTAAATTGTCTAGGAAAACTACCTTTGTACTTTATTTATCGATTTTGTCAAGTGAAAACTATTGTATGTATACTTTCTTAAATTATGATTTCTAATAAAATTTCTCAAAAAAGCTTGCGTTTTTGTATCGAAGCATCATTGAGATTGAACCAGCGAGGCAGAATGAGCGAGCTTTCCCAAAAATCATCACCCGAATTGTAATATAGGTAAGTGATCCCAGTAAAAAGATAAAGGTCTCAGTCAACTCCTCATGCATCAGGAATGGGTGGAAAATAGGAGTTGAATAGTTCAAAAGTTCTCACTAATAGCGAGTGCTGGTGGCTCTTGGTTGATGCTCAAAGACTCTTCGAAGAGTGCAAGCTAGGGAAGCACAGGGAAAATTCAAAGTGCCCCATTGCCCCTCGATAAATTATTGTATTGTCTCACATCTCCTTGTGAAGTTTTGGTTCAAGCCATCTGTTGGCGATATCAAATATAGCATTTCCAAGTCAAATTATAGATTTTTCCAAACCAAATTCAAGATATTCCAAACCAAATTCTAGATTTTCCAAACCAAATTCCAGATTTTCCAAACCAAATTCAAAATTGTTCGAGTCAAATTCAAGATTTTCCAAACCTAATAATATCTTGAATTATTCAAGATTCTCTACTGGATAATAGCACAGATTGTGCAAATTACGTCATGGATATTATGATGAAGCTTTCTGACGCTATTCTGACTTCCATTAACATTTTTTGTAAGCAGTGTTGTTCAGATAAGTAAGAGGTTGTTGTAATAATTGATTGGATTGTTTCGACCTAATCTTGAATTGTAGGAAATCTTGAAATTGGTTTGGAAAATCTTGAAAATCGTTTTCTTGAGAGCTGGGGAGTCTTATGAATAATTATCATAATTTGAGTTTCCACAAGCATAAAAGTGTAATTATGATCTATGAACACAGACTAACCATTACCCAATAACACGCGAATCGGTAGGTGGAAACTGCGTAGGGCCGATGAAATACTTTTTTGAAGTTGTTACACATGATTATATAGAGATATCATGTCTGAGAACTCTGTTGACTAGACGGTATGCTGTTTATTTTCAAATTCCTGTTTAGTATAAAATATTTCTTAATTACAGGTGCTTCACATCGAAAACTAATTTAAACTTCGTCAATTTATACTACAAGTGAAATTCACTGTTGATCATCGGTCAGTTTCTAAAGGTGCATTAGGAGAAGTTAAGCATACTACAAGGTGAAAGGACCTCGATTGCGCGTTGAAGTGAAAGGAAGGTCAGATGAAGGGCCAATGTGAAGGGGATCCATCCAGGGAAAGGACGTCGCTAGGAAGAACCAAGAACCATGCTACCAAGCTGTTATGAAACCGGAATCAATAATGGAGTTAAATGAACTGAGTTGAATCAATCATTCAAGCATTTGTCCAAGCTATTAATCTCCCTTTTTAACTTTTAAGCATTCATTAAAATTACTCTATAAAGGTTGTTCTAGTTAACATAATAAATGTTTCCTCCTGTGAATTTTTACCACGTATCTTGGGCAATGACCGAAAAACAACGAGGTAGCAACCGAGTACTGGTGGGTGAAGAAAGGATCCACCTAGCAACTATCTGGCGATAATTGTTGACAATAGATACATCGGATACTAATGGAATTATGGGTATTTCAGATCTATCAGCATTTCAAAAGTGGGCTTGGAGAAGTATTCGAACTCGTATTCCGGCTCAACACTAGACAGAAAATTCTCTTTGTGTTTCGAAGCCACTAGAATTGAACATAATATGTTCAAAATATTATTTTTGTGCTCGTAACTGCTCTTGCAAATTATGTTCCCTGTATTGAAGTGTTGGATGTGGGTTTTTAAATGCCAGAGGCGATGAAGGTGAATGAATAGTGGATGGCGAATTTCAGTGGATCCTGGCTGGCAGGCATCTTGGAAAATTTGAATGAATGAACGACTTGGAAATTTGAATGAACGACTTGATATGAAAAAAGAGATGACTTAATATGATAAAATAATAGATTAATACAATTTTGTTAAATATACCTACCACGTTTTTAAAACGGACTAAAAAGTATAAAATAATTGTTCCCTTCTACAACTTCGAGGGAGGATCGATAGTCATCCATCCTCGAACTATGTTTAAAATTTCAAGTCTTCAGCTCATCATCCAAATTTAATTCGTTTTAACAAATAGGTATTGTTTAAAGCATTTTACAAACGAGAAATCGAGTGAACATTCCACTGTTATCCATCGTCTACCCATGTTTAAAATTTCTAGTCTCTACCTCATTGGCCAATTTTAATTTATTTAAGAATAATATTCTTGAATAATATTATATTGTTTCATAAATATCATGAAACCCAAATATCATTGAAACCCAAATAGGTACAATGTTTAATTTACAATTTTACAGACAAAAGTGAATATCGCATTGTCATCTAGTTTTGCCCGGACAGGCAGAGACGAAATGGAGCTAAACTTGGTAATGGAAAACAGCTGACACATTTTGAATAATACTATGTGTAGTGAGCAAAATAACGTACATGTACGTATACAGACTTGAAGCTGCCCTGGCGAAAGTTACTGTGGAAATACAGGTTGTTGAACAGCAGAGACCTCTTAGGGCAATATTGTAAACGTTCTAGTTCCTTGCGCTCATTCAAGAACGCGCTGTCAGCCTCCATTGCCTAGTCACCTCGAGAGTTGACTAGTTCCTACTTTTGAATATCTAAAAAGTTGACTGATTCATTGTACGAAATTTGAACTGCAATATTAAATATTAATAAATTTTATTAATGCTGCTTCAATTTGAAACTGTTTGTGCTCCTATTATCTACTTCTACTTGTATCTACGGCTGTGGAGGGGGGGGGGGGAGATCGGTCACTATCTCAGTGATGGTTTATAGATTATGTATATTTAAACATAACGAAAAATTAATTATACTTGATTTGTACCTCCCTACGTTGGCTAATATGGAACATGTTTTAGCCTTCACATAACTGGCTGAAACCGTCCGTTCGTCCGTTACAATAATTTACTTCTGTGCTAATCAACACTAAGTAGCTGTAATTTGGCATCTAGCTTCCTTAGGACATTAACTTGACGCTGCTTAGGCCCCGGATCAACTGAGTGGCTGAAAACATGTTCTATGCTTATAGAAATCTAGACGTAAGTCTCAATACAAGAAGGGAAGGGGCGGTTTTTTTTCGATTTTCTGAATCTACGTATCTTGAAACGTGTACCCTCAAATGTTGAGGAGGGTTGAAATTTGTTTTCCTTGTTGGATTCCAATGGTTCATTATTGAAGATAATAAACCAAAACACTACATGTGTTTACACGATTGCTTATTAATTTCTGTCCAGATCATTGTTCTGTTTACAAAATCCTTGTCTCTCATAACTAGGTATATGAAATAATAGGGATACAGAGATGAAATATTGTGAGTTTGTTTGAGGGAGAGCTGTTAATTAGCTCATCGATGGGCCCTTCGGATTTCCAACTGAATTCCGAGCCGACCTAATAATAATTTATTCGTATGAATTATGAATGAACTCTATTGTAATTTCTCCATAATTTATTCATATTTATAAATTCACGAGTTCTTCTTGTACCGATATTAGGTATGTGCCCAAAGAAATTAATTGCTAAAACTAAAGTCGGTGGTTAGCCAGTCCTTCTGTTCCCTAAGAATTTGGTCAGCTTCAGAAAAATCCTTCCTGAGGGAACAGAGGTTGCCATCGCTGACACATATTTCAATGCAATTTTCGACACCGCAAAGTAAGTCTCCGCTATAAAATGTTTCCAATATAAAACTGGGCTTTGTTGGATCGTTCCCTGAAATCTCAGTGAAGAAAGGTTAATTATTGAAGAAAGGAAAAGATTATGTGTTACAAATTAATCGGACTCTACGGGCATCGATTATAAAACAAATTAATCGATTATAAGACAAATTAATCAATTATAAGACAAATAAATCGTTTAATCAATACCCATCCCTGATTTTTATTCACGTATCTGATATTCTGGATGTGGGCTTGGATCAGTCCGAGGTGGATCCTTGAAACTTGTATCAAGTACCTACCGTAAGTCTCACACTTGAGATGAACTGACTCAGACCATACGTGGTTTGCGATATCGAGTTTCTTGTTCTGTGATACTTTTCGTGTCATTAGAAAGAAAGTAATTTCGAATATTAGTTAGGTACATCATGTTACAAATGATTGCAGACGTAGGTAGATACATACAAGTGAAAATCCATGAATTACATACATACAAAAGAATTATAAATGATGCATCATTTATACTCGTTATCATTTCATTCTTCATTTATATAAATCAATTATTGATAATCTCTCATCTAGTTACCGGCTCCCCTCTCCCCCACCACTCTCACTCTATGACATGACTATCAGGTCGCCTGTTCGAACAATATTTTACCTCATTACTCCTTTTATTTAGTGGCTGATGAGGGTATTGTACACCGAAGGATGGTCTACGAGTATACAGAAAATAATAAACCATTGTGGTTAAATTTTCAGTTTTTCCTATTATCGCCTGGCCCAATTGAGAGATTTTTAGGCACTATTGGGCTATTTGGCGTGGGGTGGATTTGAGGGTGCTATTGGTGGGGGGAAAAAATCCCCAGAACAGTTTCCAGGCGGAAGTAATTCCCATTGTAGAGTGAGAGATGTGGGTGATAGATACTAACTGACGGGTTTTACACAATGGAGCCGATGAATAGCCTTCTGCCTTTCTCCGTATAACATACGAACATACGTAGGGCTACACCCCCGCTAACCCTGTCGTGCTGACCCTCAGTTTTGTTGACAGGAGGACAGCACTGAGAGGAAACGGAAGTGGAGGGATTGAAAAAGTAAGCATCGGCAGTTTCGGAGGGGGTGGGAGTTGCTCAGTCGACAAAATACAGAACCTCCAAATCTATAGACAAGAATATGTTACGGTTCAGAAGTAATAGGTACTCAATATTTCGTTAGATTTACAATGAAAAATATGTATATTGTTTGATTATTATTAGTCTTTCAGTACTATAAGAAACTCTCCATATTCTCACTTCATCATCCCTGATGGAACCCCCTTCGCTGTGGAACTCGGGTCGAGATTCCCGGTGTTGATATTGGCACAGCTGAATGGCCGAAGGGGAATTCACGTCGGTTCTTGTGTGAAATGAAAGTAAAATTTACTTTCATATATTTCATATATATTTCATATATATTTAATATAACATTTATATTTAATGTAATTTTAATTACATTTACATTTAATGTACGCAATTTTATGTTTCAAGCCAACACAAATAACTACTATACTGGTGTTCAATTGAAATAACTACTACATACATTGGTGTTCAATATTCGAACATTCATAATTACCTATAATTAATCATCCCGGATGTGGCATGACGTTGTGGACCAGACATCGTAGAGCACTGCCATAATATGAGCATAATAGAGACATAATATGAGACTTCGTAGAGCACTGCCATAATAGATATTATCTGAGAGCAGGGCCGAATGTGAAAAATACTTAGAGGGTACCTGCTCTGTGAAAGCAGACCAGGATATCCCTCTGGGTGGGGCGCAATTGCCTAACCTTCCTCGGGTTACAGGGACAACTCAGCAAACCATTCATCACAACGTTAATTGTGGTACGGGCCCCTAAGCGCGCATGTCTCCTATGCTTAAATCCGAAGTGGGGACGTTGGATGGTGTGATGCCTTATATGCATCGTAGGACATTGGATTCATTCTGAACTCGTTAAAGTAATATTGATTTCCCTAGTTTTTCTTTGTTAGGTACTATCTAAGGCAGAACAAACCCTCAAATTCAAAAAGTATGTGGAGTACAATTTCATCTTTATTGCTAGGTTTTACGGTCCTTGGTAGGCTCTGAACCTAAAAGGGGCTCAAACATGAAAATTTTATGCTTTTATTTGTATTTTATAATTGCTCGATATTATTAAAATACCTGTTTAATCTAGCTGCAATACCGTGGATACATGATAGGGCATATTCAACACTGACGCTTGAACAGAACAAAATTGGATAAACTTTACTCACATTTACAACTGATATGCTTGGAATATGCTGATCTGGTCTCAATGGCCTCCCATACATGACCATAAACATTGAAATTACACTTTTTTTTACAGCAACTTGCAAGAACAACACCGCTTAAAATAGCTTTATAAATAATATCATTGTGGGCAGCGGGAGAAGGTCTAAGTTAATGGCAGCAAATATTGGAGGGAAAAAGAGGCGGACGATCAGTATTCAATTTATTATCTCTCCCTCCTTAATTACTTTTCAACAAGTGGATGGGTAAAACCTATTTTTTATAATGAAAGTCGACCGCGGTTCATTTTTCATTGAACTGAACAAATTGGCCTTCAAACTTTTGAGACTTTTCTTCGCGCCCAGACTATAACATGGAAGTTCAAAAATACTCTTCCTCAGCAACAGGCTTTTCAGTTTACTCAAATCTATTTTCACTTCAACTCGTCTACGTTGCATTATCATAACTTTTTCACCACAGACTTCACTGTTATTAAATTTTAATGGGGCGTGATTTAGACATCGTCAAGACATGAGAATTACAGGGACATTCTATACAGAATGGGGGTCTAGACAAAAGTGTAGGCAATAAGATAGAATTGAGGATACACTTTCCTGTTTGCAAACGGCGTGTAAATTTATGGAACAGTTTCAAACTCCAATTTACTTATTAGAGCTGTTCAAATTGAGCATGTTACGATATTCAAAGCGATGGTAACATCAAAAGTTCTCACACCTCTTCGCCGAAGCCCCTCATAAGTTATTTCTCCTGTTCTCCTCTAGATCAAACGCTTATATGAGTAAGAATTTAATACATCGAACCAACTTTGTGGCTACGCATCTCGTCGTACTCGCAAACTTTCCTCCCGAACTCGGACGTTGCGGTTTGGATCGAGCGTCCATGGAACTGGGTTACATTTCCTCTAGCTTCTGTTACCGACTTCCAACTTCTTGCGACTTGAATACCAAGCGGATCATTTTCAGCTTGGCGAAAATGCGATGACGGTTTGAGGGACAGCGTTGCCTCGAATGCTAATAACGTGGAAATAAGTGCATAACCCTTTATTTTTCAGTAGAAAGGTTATGCTGTGTAACCTACCTTATCGCATATACATTTCATACATTTCATTATCTTCAATAATTATTGACGATAATGAAACTTTGCAATCGTTTAAAAGAAAAAGAATCACCCTATCAAAATTTTGGGGTTTACGTTTCAAGACACGTAGATTTCAAAAATTGAATGAAAAAAACTTCTACCGTGCGTTGAGCCAAAATTCCGAAATTCGGTTTCCGGGTTAGGACTCTGTGTGGTGAACTGAAAGAAGTAGAGACTGGGTCGAGGAGAAAATACTCTGAAAAATACCCTGAAGATGGCTCATTAAAGCCGAAAGCTTGGAAAATATTCTCTCTCTTTTTACACCAAACCTCCTACAACCTTCCAAACAAATAACGGTCAATAAACCAAGGAGGATATGATCGAAATAATAACAAATAAATAATAATAACAATAATTAATCATTAATAACTAATATTAATGCTTAGTTAATAATAATAATTTTAATAATTATTTTAATAACTATTATCAATAGTTAATAATAATTTTAATAATTAATATTAGCATCAACAAGGTGTAGTAACATTTGGAGACCTTTGACGGGTAATTGGAATGTATGCTGGTCCTTATTTCATTCTTTATTTCAGATATAATATATAGATATATAGATATTATAGATATCATCTAGTGTTACAGTTATGGCTTCATTTAGGTTGTTACTTCACTGTTGATACCCATCAGATGGTCTTGACATTTCACGCTTGTATGATAAGTTATCAAGTTCAGCAAATAGATCGCAACAGGAAAATTGCATTCGTATGTTATGAACCCGAGTCGAATGAAACATTGAATTCTGCACCTACTACATTAGAGCGGAAAACCCATCAAATAGTCCGAGAGACCGAAAGACTTTACTTTTTCCGCTTCAGGTATTTCAAGGGATTCCTCCAAGCTATTCATCAGAGTAAATCTATGTGTTCTAGTTCTATCAGAGCAGAAAAACTACCACCTTGCTTTTCCCGCGAAAACAAATCACTTCCCGAGATTGAAGTCACACGCCGTCCCTCCCTTTGTCCCTTGCGTTCTTCTTTCTACCTCTTGGTTTCTGAATTTACACAGAGCAACAGAAGGTTTCAATTTTTTTCCACTTTTTTGTAGTTGATAGTTTCCTTGTGATGTGTGGACGGTACAGGTACCTACACTCAACAAACCTCTTCAGGAAATAAGAGTGACTAGGCTTGCAACAATCCTCAATAGAAAATATTAAAATCTAGGTACTTTATTTTTAAATACAGAAACGATGTGAAAATATAGTAGTAGGATAACAAGATTTTTGTTTTTCGCTCTCTCACTATACTTTCGCTTGTGGGGGAATCCACATAAGAAATACTCCGCGTAACGCTCTTCGCGTGAGGATTTTTCATTTATTTGCCATAGTAAAGACATAAAATGTCAAAAACAGAGTATTTTAGGTTTATGGAGGGGTTCCTAACTTACAGGTTATTACAAACAGTCATAGAGAAGGAATGAAGCGTC
This sequence comes from Stenodema calcarata, assembly GCA_963920205.1. Taxonomy (NCBI): domain Eukaryota; kingdom Metazoa; phylum Arthropoda; class Insecta; order Hemiptera; family Miridae; genus Stenodema; species Stenodema calcarata. The sequence goes on from OY986049.1 coordinate 11,343,338, forward strand.
GTAAATTAATTTCGTTGACAACAGTATGTTCCCATGGCCACCATTAATCAGGAACAATTATATTATAATTAAGAAAAATCTCAATGATCGACCAGTTGAGTCATTTAATCATTGAGATTTTCCATCTTGATACCATACTAAACCAAAATACTTAGCTAAAATCACATATAAAATGTGTTGCATTTTGTGATCTACTTCTACTTAATAAAATTCCAGAGGCTTATTAAAACCCGATCACCTAGCCAGCCAGCCCTCTGACGTCATAGGCTCTTACGGCATAGGTTGTGACGTACTAGTTGGCCTCCTGCTAGCCGTCTGACGTCATACGCTCGTACGGCATAGGCTCTGACGTACTAGTTGGCCTCCGGCCAGCTCTGACGTCATAGGCTTGTGCATCATAGGCTCTGACGTACTAGTTGGCCTCCGGCCAGCCGTCTGACGTCATTAGCTCGCGCGTCATAGGCTCTGACGTACTAGTTGGCCTCCTGCCAGCCGTCTGACGTCATACGCTCGTGCGTTTTAGGCTCTGACGTAGTGGACCGCCTGTCGCTTGTGTTCTGAGTCAGAACTTCTGACGTGATCTGAGGGAAAGGGTGAATCAAGGAAACAAATTTTTCCCGTTTCAGTTTATGTGCCAAAGCAAAGACATGAAAATGTCAACTCCATCCTGCTGTTGATACAGTCGAGAATTAAATGCTTGCATACGAGTCTGCAACACATTGGAACATTTTATGTCTTTAAAGAAGTGATTCAAGAACCTTCGAACAATGCTACATCACCTACCCCAGTAGCGTAGTTGTTAACTTAATTGTAGGGTTCATCATAAATTATGAAGCTTGCATTCGTATAGACAATATAAATTATTGAGAATGATCACCTGCGTGTAAACAATTATTTGAACAATCACGCTCATACCGCAGCTTGTCGGCCACGCACTCCGCAGTGGTTAACGTAATATGGTTAGGTAAATCGAGAGCTATCCAACGACTGGTGAACGATTTTTGTACGATGATAACTGGCGAAGATAAAGTTCCGTAGCAACGAATCGGCTGTAAGCGAAAATCATCAGAAATTTTCGTGACAATTTCGTGTAACGCTTTTGTGTAACGTTTTTCGAGTTATGTGCCAGAGTAAAGACAAAAAAGTACGTCGAGAAACGAACGAGATTTCAGGAAGACACAATTGGTAATAATTTTGTACAGTCAGTTGTCAAAGAAACATCTGGCCAAAAACATGTGAGTTGATCAATAATAATTTCTGAAGCGGTCCAGGCGGGAGCTGTTGCAGGTAAACGCTCATTTTCAATAATTCACCAGTTAGACTTTTTTGTACATAGGGATCGTTTCTGCTGAAATGAAATCCTGGTTTCGGTTGCAGTATTTGCGTGCGAGTACTCATGAGTACCTTAAATAAGTGAAGATTGTATCCTTGTTGCATTTTGAAGAAAGACTGTAAATATTTTTTTAAAGTCTAATTCAGTTCATGTTTTCACATTCTTTCTCTATAGTAGTTGAAACCGGTTTCAATAAGACATGGATTTTACCAAATACTTATGGTTAATATTTGTTATAATGTGCGTTTACATAATGTGAAAAGTCAATGATCAATGGAGCAAGTGCACTGAAAACCACAAACAAGTTACCTATGCCTGAAGATTAAAGAGGAAATAAACGAGTGTCCGCATGTGGAGAAGTTTGTAGTCGTCGTATCGGGAGGGACTGGAGGACTTCTGGGTTGCAAAGCACCTGCAGCTGGGGTTGTCCGAAGGACGTAACGCTCGACTGAATTACCTCCGGAACGAGACACCCGCGTTATTAACATCCAGAAACGCGAGGACGGTTCTCGCTTGAAGAGCTTGACAGTATAGTTACACTCTTAATCCAATTTCGGGGTGAATAACCCTGTGAAATCCGTTGACGTTTCAGTACACTCGGTTTTTTCACAATTTGGTAGGTAATCAAGTACTGGATGAAGCGAACGTCATGCGGGGTATTTCATGAAGCCTGAAAACAGTTTCTGCCTCAGATTGCAAAGTAAAGTGTAGTTACCAGAGCAGGTACATAAAACGTGGCAATGAATATGGGTTCTCATCTGAAAGGTACATTTGAGTCTCTTCAAACCAGCGATATCACAACTTTTGAATCTCACTGTTTATTAGGGATGAACATAGAACACGCGATGTTTATAACATTCGATGTTTTTCTTTAAACATAGATGTTTTTCTTACGATGTTTATCACGCATCGATGTTTTTCTCCCGATGTATATCATAAATCAACGTTTTTCTTCCGATGTTTTTTTCTTTTTCCTGTAGCTCATGTGCGCTACTCTTCAGCAAGAAACACACGTGGGCTGTAACCTTATTATAATACTATTCGGTTGAACCTCGCACTATTTTGTAGGTTTTGATGAGGTTCTGGAGATGACGATATGGTCACCGGTGATTATATACGGAATAACTGGAGTTATGCGCTAAAGTATTGTTCGAATAGGCCTATTCGAACAATACTTTAGCGCATAACTCCAGTTATTCCGTATAGGTATGGTCGGTTCACAGGAATATTGTACGTGCAACACTGATGTACATAGAAGGGCGATACAAAAGTAATACACCGTCTTGCAGCGTTTTTGTAAACTAGTTTGTAGTGTGCCCAAAAAGAATCAACTAGCTCAAGTGCGTGTTCAGCTATTTTTTCTAATTATATCGTGGTATAAATGGAAGCTCCTACATCAAGAACGTATTGTGCCGCCAGTGAATGCCAACGATGCTTTTTACTGCGTAACCATATGACAGCGGTTAAATAATCAAAATGGGGGCAAGCTAAATACATAATAATGAATCGTCACGTTAGCTTTTTTCCCCAACCAGAGGTTTACCAGGGTAGCACTGTGCTGTTAAAAGGGATATTAATGTTAATGAATGAGCAGGGTCATTGTGGTTATCGTCACATCCACCGTTCGAAAGCAATGTGTGTTTAGTATTAATAGAAGGAATGAGCGAGAGTAGAAGTCCCGAGCCAAGTTGAAGGTCGAAAACGGCCCGGTTTGTTCGGGGTTGTTACGGAAAACCTCGCGGGAATCGGTTTGGGGTAGATGCGAACCGGAGGCTCGGGACGGAGGGGCGGGGTGTTAATTGTTATCCGACCGCAAACCTAACTCATTAGGATAAATAATCGCTTCGCTCGTGAGAACAAAAAGGTTCACCAGCGGTTAATCCCACGCACCTCGTTTTCACCCTTGAGCGCCAAAACCATCACAGATTCCCGTTCGATTTGTTAACGGTTAGGGAGTGATTTGGGTTTCCTTGGGCTCGATTGGTACTTAAGGAGGAAAGCTATTTATTTCCCGCGCGCTATTTCCTTTCTCGCTAAATCGTTCGAAGTAGCTAATGTGGTCACATCAATCAGAACAACACGATCCTTCGGGACCAAGTTGTTGCTTCCACATCCTATTATTTACATAATCTGTAGATCAAATCCTCCATTCCTCCTCGTGGCAAGATTCGAGGCTCAAATGGGCTTTCACAAATTCGCGACGCCAATCTGCGGAACTATTGTCGGAAACCTGGTGTTTTGGCTCCTTCAAAAGTTTCCTGACGTTTGAAGCATTAAAATCCGAAAGGATGTGCAACATGTACATGAACCAAGTACAATAAGAGACCCAAGAGACGCTTCTCCGCGACGCCCCAGCAGGCACGCCCTTTGATGTTGACATTTAGCACTAAATGCCCGGTTTGGAAGTTACGAAAAGTGAGCTCGGAGGCGGATGTCTGAGAAGTTAATGCCAGGAATAGAATATGAGAAACCGTTTTGTTTCTGTAAGTAAACATTTTGTTGTTGAATAATTTACTTGTCACATGACGAGGGGTTACCGTCCATCAAGATGCCTCTCGAAGCGAGTTTTGTGAGCAGATTGATCGGGTTTTGTACAAAAAATAGGTCGACAAATACTCATATGACAATTCGGACGTTGATTTAATTTAAGTCTCCCTGGCGGTGATTGATATTTGTGAACCAGCGTCTCTTGACATTTATACTGTCAGTTTGCGGCTTTTAACGTGGATGGCTTTGCTGAATCACTACCGATCCATTGTCAAGATGACAATGTAAGTTTGTCCTCCATGTGCGAGTATTGAGCGGCAGAGGTTTCCATTAGGACAAACGGGCAAACTGATTCAGCACTTTTGAACCGGAAAAGAAATATTCGTATACGAAGGGAAGAAGCGGAAGAGAAAAACAAGAGATTGCTCCGGACGTTTTGGGCGTTTCCCTCATTTAGAACTGGAGCTCGAGTTTTGTGTGTGCTCTCAAGCTGATTGAAAGGAGTTGACCACTCCCGGCCCATCCCGTCGCGCCTTTTTAGCCTCAGAATAGGGCGAAGAGGTTGGAAAGACGCAATAGCTGGAGTGTCTAGGCGGAGAGTCAACTGAGATAAGGGATTGGGAGAGGTAGGGGCGGGATTACAGTTGCGAGCACGGACTTCGCTGGGGTCCCCTGGAGAAATCAGAATGAAGACTGCCAGCTGCTTCGCCAATGATGAATGCCTCTTCTCTCGTTTGCGCCTGTATTTAATGATTTCCGCCCGAAAATGAAATCGATCTGAAAAACACGACAAAACCATTTCATCACATAGTTTGGCAATGTCAGAGCCCGATCATAGGTAGTACCTGATGTGATAATGGCGTTGAAAGTGAAGGTTATTGGAGCTATGCATTAGTTTAGCCTCCACTACCGAACACATTATTATTATAATACCAGCTTAGGAATATATAAATATGAACATAATATGTATATTATACAATTGAAATTGTGTTGAAATCTAGGGATTTATTAAAACTGCACAAGTTTGATTTCCACAATTTAATAATAGCGTGGCGTGTTAAAATAAAATTACCGACAAGATGAAGGATTTTTCAACGTGAAGATGTAAATGAATGCAAAATGAAGGCGCGGAATTCCAAAGGCTTATTAAAACCCGATCACCTAGCCAGCCAGCCCTCTGACCTCATAGGCTCTTACGTCATAGGCTCTGACGTACTAGTTGGACTCCGGCCAGCCGTCTGACGTCATACGCGCGTGCGTCACAGGCTCTGACGTCATAGGCTCTTACGGCATAGGCTTTGACGTACTAGTTGGACTCCGGCCAACCGTCTGACGTCATACGCGCGTGCGTCATAGGCTCTGACGTCATAGGCTCTTACGGCATAGGCTTTGACGTACTAGTTGGACTCCGGCCAGCCGTCTGACGTCATACGCGCGTGCGTCATAGGCTCTGACGTAGTGGCCCGCCTGTCGCTTGTGTTCTGACGTGATCTGAGGGAAAGGGTGAATCAAGGAAACAAATATTTCCCGTTTCAGTTTATGTGCCAAAGCAAAGACATGACAATGTCAAAAGAATGTCAACTCCATCCTGTTGTTGATACAGTCGAGAATTAAATGCTTGCATACGAGTCTGCAACACATTGGGACATTTTATGTCTTTAAAGAGGTGATTCAAGAACCTTCGAACAATGCTACATCACCTACCCCAGTAGCGTAGTTGTTATACTTAATTGTAGGGTTCATCATAAATTATGAAGCTTGCATTCGTATAGACAATATAAATTATTGAGAATGATCACCTGTGAGTAAACAATAATTGTTATTGTTAAATAATTATTATTTAAACAATCACGCTCATACCGCAGCTTGTCGGCCACGCACTCCGCAGTGGTTAACGTAATATGGTTAGGTAAATCGAGAGCTATCCAACGAGTGGTGAACGATTTTTTTACGATGATAACTGGCGAAGATAAAGTTCCGTAGCACCGAATCGGTTGTAAGCGAAAATCATCAGAAATTTTCGTGACGATTTCGTGTAACGTTTTTGTAACGTTTTTCGAGTTATGTGCCAGAGTAAAGACATAAAATGTCAATAGATGTAACTGATCAAATGGTCTCATAAATTAATTTATACTTATGCAGGGTCCAGCAGTGAAACCTGACGGTTTTTAAATGGGGCCAGAAGTTGGTAGGGTGATCGAAGGGGGTTGAGGTTGGCTTCATACCTTTCTCCGGAAGTGGAAGTTTAGTTGCAATAGACGGTTGAACCGCCGAACATCGTGCTTATGCCATTGGCCTTATCAGAAATAACGCTTCTGTGATCTTTCACGCCCAGTGAAATTTTCGTGTGCATTTTAATTTTCCTCCACGTGGGCGTATTCCATCAAGAAAATTCGATTTTTGTCGAAATTTTCGACACTCGAAACAACAATTACAAGGGGATAATCTTCCAAAACATTAAGGACAGCTGCATACATCGAGGCAGTACGAGTAACGTTTGAACGAAGCCCAGGCGTTTCGTGCTCGCTCAAGCTTTTGGAATGAATGACCAAAGTGTTCCTCAAAATCTTCATAAAGACCTGTTTTCATCCTTGCTATTGTTCGAGAATTACTGGAGCAAGATTTTGCAAGACGAGTGACTTTTGCAGAAACCATGTTGCAGAGGACGAATGAAGATCTGGGAATGATTATTTTCACATACGACGAAGCAAACTGTCACCTCAATGGATGTGTGAATGAACAAAAGTTTCATTACTGGGCGCCAGAGAGCTCCATCAACGTCCACTCCACTCCAGTAAGTCAACTGTGTTCGGGCCTTTCTTTTCAGAGGAAAATGGACACACTGTAAAGAGCGTGAATTCAGAGCGAGTACGTGTGCATGATCCAGGACTTCTTCCTTCATGAATTACTCGTACATACACACCGCATTCCTCCCAGGAAGGTTTGGTTTCAGCAGGATGGGGCTACTGCTCACACGTCACGTTTGTTAATGGAGCTGCTGAAAAGATCTTTTCCCGGCAAATTAATCTCTCTTATGGCCCGCACGTGTACCCTTGCGATTTTAATCTGTGCTGCTACCTCAAGGGACAATTTTACCAGGACGAGACTTGAAGTCTGGCACAACTGCGAGAAAATATCCAGAGAGAAATTCGTGCAATCCCTCGACTACCTTTGGAGAGAATGATGGTGAACTTCACTAACAGACGAGCAGTGCGTGGCATCGGGGCCGTCATTTGAATGACGTTATTTTTTCATCATAGTGTTTTTCCCCCTACGTTTGGTACGCATTTTAATTTAAATAGAAATAATACCTCCCTTATTAAAAATCTTGGAAATTCATTGATTCATCTCATTTCGAAAACCGTCAGGTGTCACTGCCGGACCCTATATAATTTCATAATTGCCATTTTTTCTTCTGTAACCTGGGTCTTCGAGATGCTGATCACTTGATCACAATCCAATAAATTTTATTGGAACAATAAAATAATTCTCTATGAAACAAACGAAGATTATGATAGTTACTACCTGTTGTCCATTTGGTTTCAGTGTCAGGGTGTCGCTGTGATCATAAATCATCTCTTTCCCGTTCAAAATTTACTTTAGTAACCCTATATTGTAGTTTTGTGCATTCGATGCACAAACTCCGTGTAGTGCATCAGTTTTGTCGTTACAATTTTAAAAATAGAGTTACCTCGTTTTATTCAAGGTCAACAAAACTTGAATCTAAATGCCAATGCTGACATCAATATGAGGTTTTACAATTTATTGAAGATGAAAGCTGCATTGTTTCGACATTTTTACAAACCCAAACGTTCCTGTTCTGTTTTCACTGGAGAGAACAATCGATAATCCTCGAAAATCTACGGAAACACTCTTGAATTTGATGATACTTGTTATAGTCATCAGCTACAAAAGTAATGGATAATTATTTCCAGTTGATGGAAAAGATTGTGGACAATTTGAATACTAATTGGTCGTTCACCTGGATTTTTTTTCAGTTAGTATTTATAGTAGTTCACCGACTTCAATAGGAACATTGATTCATTCGAACGTAAACCATTCGAACCTGAGGGATACTATCGATTGTCCCGCATGAAAATTATCACCGATTGTTGAATTACCCAACTACATAATATGTAGCTATATAATGTAGTTATATAGCCGTACGGGGCAGACGTCGCAACGAACCCGTTCTCGTCAGATCACGGAAGTTAGGCGACAACGGGCGTGGATGTTACTTGGATGGGTGACCGCCGGTAAGTGGGTCTCCCGTCCAATCAATCTTTCACGCTTCTGTACGGCGATCCCCTCTCAACTCAATGGGGCGAGGCAATGAGTAGCTTTGTAAGCAAAATCATCGGAACAATTCTGATCCACCTAGGTGGACAGCCGATGACGTCCGCGACGCCTAAAAAGCGGCAGCCGGACGGAAATCCAACCTGAAATGGTTGCTTACTTTACTTACTTACTTACTTACTTAATGTAGTTATATAAAATATTATTTTGTTAGATATAGACTTTACTGTGAGTTGCCCAATTCGTGAAGCTGTTACACTACTTACCCTATGATCAACAGATGTCCATTCTTCAACTCATGATCTCTACTGCTACTGAGTCGTGAAAGATCCCTATCTAATTTTTCAAACAATTTACGGATTTCGAAGCGCGAGAAGTTCAGGTGGAGTAATCCTCGGGAATACTTTTCCCACAACTAAGATTCGGATTAAAAAATAATTTTCAAGCGTACGAGGGCGGAAACTCCCCTCACGTGTCGAGAATTCCCAGTTTAGATGTGCTTGGTAGGCAAAGTGAGGGAGAACCCAGCTCAGTTTAAACTTGGTTTAGTGAAGGGGGGTTTGGATCCAGCTCTTGGAACACAGGAGGGGGGCTCCAAAAGGTGAAAACGCCAAGGCAAACACGCCTTCAGAAGGTGCCACCCGGTTTTCCGAGTTCGCGAGCACGAATGGGCACAACTTTCTTATTAGGGTTGCCTTAAGGGTTGGAACTTAACCCAGAAGCGGGACCAAAGATTGGGAGTGGAAGAGCTGGTGATGCTAATAACACAGTTTTCCACAGCCAGGTGAGCACTACTAGGCGCTATTAGAACTCCAGCCTGCAAATTGAAGCAGTTAACAAGTAAAAGTTCTTACTCAAGATGCAAATAACTTTATTGTGCTCAAGATATCACCACCGCCCATAATTCATGAATTCAATGTTACGAAATGAAAGAATACGTCCACTTTCTGCCTGCAGGTCTAATAATATTCATCTTGTATTCTTAAGCGCATTGTTCGGCATTTCACAATTTGAAAACCGTCTGAAGCTAACTATCAACTTCATGAATGAGCAATCATTTCCGTTTAGCCTTGGATAGTTTTACGAGTTTTATTCAAATCTGACGGTAACTTCAAGCTGCGCATGCACAAACCCCGTAACTGACTTAATTCCGGTTGTATTAATTTCACCGAATTGTACGTGGATTCTTGAGTTAGTGCTCGAAATATTTACTTAATTTTTTTTAATTATTTTTTTTTATTGCAACTGAATAATTGATAGGTACATTTTCATCTAGCAATATTTTATCTCATAATATACTGATCATATATTGATGCTTCTGAACTTGATCCTCAGTTCCTGCTTTTTCTTCTCGATCTTCTCGATATGCTTATTCCAATTAAGTTTGGAGTCGAGAGTCATCCCCAGGTACTTGACGGTGTCAGCGTATGGCACCTTAGTAGAGTTGATCTCAACAACTAAGGCTGAGATTTTTCGATTTGTGAAGATGATATGAACTGACTTCGACTCGTTCGGCTCCATTCTCCACATCGTAGTCCACTTGACGATCTGATTAGTGGACTTTTGTAATTCGTGGGGAGCGGTTTCAACATCTTTACCAAAAGATAGGAAAGTTCTACAGCAGCCGGATGGCCGCTATACCCGAGCGACAGCACTGGAAGTGATTAGGCGGAATATAGGCTGGGCGAAAGTTTGGAGTGAAATGATCTCGGAGACATCGCCGTTACTACCAACTGCTGCTTTCTTCGACCGGACGCACTTTGGAAAATTGATGGCGAGCGTCTTGGACAGACAAAGGGCCGACTTCCTACAATCTCTCAGGGAAAGAGCGGAGAACGCCCAGTACCACCTGCTCTACAAGCAGCTCGACTGGAGCGTGAGCTATCTAGAGGACAAATGCCCTTACGACTCCACGATCATAGCTAGGTGCCGGGGCGAGCTGCTGAATGTGAACTGGCAGCCATGGTTGCGAAGCCGCAGTAGTTATCTGTGTTCACTATGCAACCTGGCAGTGAATGAAACGGTGGAACATTTCGTGGCGGTGTGTCCGATTCTGGCATACGCTAGGTTGGGGTGCTTCGGGCGACTGACCCTATCAAGACAGGAATTCTTGGACGCTCTGAATGGTCCGGACTGGTCTGTGCTCTGCAGATACGTCAGAGATGCGTGGCGGTACAGGGAGTACCTTGTGTCGGAATTTAATTATAGTTAAAGTGGATAATTGAAAAATAATAACAACCAATAAATATCATAAAATGAAAAATACCTTGAATTTAAAGAGAAATTAAACAAATGAAATATTTAGAAACTTGCCAGGTTCCTTCCTCAACCTTTGTTGTTCATATTATGGATCAGGTTAAATATTTATTAACGGGACTCCTGCTGACGAGCCTTGAAGGCTCAAAGCACTCCATGTTTAGTTATTATGTTCATTATGTACCTACATACCTGTTTGTAAATAGTTATTAGAAACTGTATTGTTTATGCTTCGAAACAATAAACATGTTATTCATTCATTCATTCATTAATTCACCAAAAGATAGGATTGCCGTGTCATCTGCAAAAGTTGTGTCTTCTAGTATGGGTAGATCCCGTGTGTACAAAAGGTATATAAGGGACCTAGAACACTTCCTTGCGGGACCTCAGCTTTTATAAGCTTGAGTAATGATCATCTTGCTTTACTCTAAAATGTCGGTTCTGAATATAGGATTTAAGGAGTAAGTAATACTGACGTGAGAGATCTCTGTGCAATTTGTATTCAAAGCCTTCGTGCCAAACCTTGTCAAACGCTTGTGCCACATCCAAGAGGATACTGGCACATATTTTTTTGCCTTCCAAGGCCTTTTCTATAATGTTAGTGATTCGGTGAATTTGATCTATTGTGGAGTGGCGTTCACTAAATCCAAATTGGTGATGTGGGATTTCTGTCTTCAATGATTGCCTTCAGTCGTTAAATAGTAACTTCTCAAATTGTTTTGACATAACAGGTAGGAGGGATATAGGGCGATATCCTTCCTTCTCAAATATTTAATGTGAACACATAATGCGTTTTATTCGATCATGAAATGGAGGTGAGTGAAATGGAACAGCGATGTTGGTCTGTATTCCAATCATTGCAGTAAGCACACGATATGTCATAATATTATCCCACTTATAATCCCAATGGTGACATGGTGACGATTTCTAGCAAACGTTCGGATTAGACCCTCTTGATGAAGATTATTCTTGATATTAACTGTTGTTTGATTGAAAGAATCGCGCATATTGTTTTGACCAACAAACCAAAACCACTGATTTTCAATATTTCTGTCAACGCTTGAAACCAAGCTTTTCATCACATTCCAATCAATTAGAATGGGTGAACTGTCTCATACTGTCTTACTACCAATTGACTCAATGATGTTGTTGACTGTTTCCATCCATATTGTTCCTCGCCCTTTCGCCTCTATCGGTTGGCACGTCGTCAATGGAGAGAAACTACCGAATAGCGACGCTGCTCATCGATATTGGATCTCATCACAACTCCTACTCACAACCCACCTATCTTCAACAAGTTTCCCTACTTCAAGTCGGCGTACGGCCCGTATATTCACAGAAATGCATAAATATATTACCATATAAGCCTACTGTGTTACTTTTTCCGTTTTTTCCAACATCTCCTTATACACTGGGGTGACAAAAAACTGATGATGTATTCAAGGGGTTTCCAGGAACTCACAACATAGTGACACATTGAGTGGGCCTTCGTCAGCAATTTATGAACAAATGACGCAACCACTGAAATGCTTTTTCATTCAAGGTACTATACTTGCTTTGGATATCATATTGACTAACGGTAGCACATGTCACTAATGTTTATTATTGCAAACTGATAACATCGTTCTTTCACCCTACTCACATCGTCATACATCATTAGTAAATAATGTATTGTGTTAAAAATTCACCAAATCGCTCTTTAATTATTGAAGTAGATTTTCTGATTTCAGTTTGTTAGAGACTGAGAATCTGGTGATTGTCAGAGCTTTTCCAGCTGATATCTTCAAGTTGATTCAGTTCAATGGCCATAGTGTCTTAGAATGGCTTGGGCTCGTTTAACCCTCCGAATACCCGGTGAAAAAAATGACACCAAGTACCGGGTGGGGTCTCTGGGGACCCCACAACTATATTACTTACTTAATTTTTGTTATTAAATGCTTTTTTTTAAATAAGATTATTAGGAGGACATACGAAGTAGTTACTTGAGCTGATATAAAAGCCGAAGGTGTATGGGAAAGTGGCAGGGCGGCGTACTTTGACACCCGCATTATAAATGCTGACGCCCCCTCCTACCGAGGTCAAGAATGGAACAGAATCTCAATTACAGCAGCTCGGGAAAAGCATAATAAATACAATCGAGCGGCAGAAGATCTCCGAGGATCCTTTACTCCTTTAATAATTTCCTGTGACGGAGTGATGCACCGGGAGTTTGCAGTGTTCTCAAGGAGATTGGCAGCTACACTGACCGAAAAATGGACCAAACCATTCTCGCAAGTAGTCTCCTGGATCAGAGTGAAGCTGCAGCTAGCAGTGATACGAGCTGTCTCTCTGAGGATCAGAGGAGCCAGGAAAAAGGTGCGGTGTTTGGGGGCAGAGGATGGAGCTATACTGCCAGTAGTTTGTGAGGACTAAAGTGGTCATCACTTACTGATATCAAAAAGGCACCATCACATGAATAAAACCCTTCAAATTAGAAATTTATAAAATAAAGAATATTCATGATAATAACAATAACAGTAATACATATAAAAGCTTTTTGGTTGATCTTAAGATAGTTGTTGGTAATAAATGCAATAAATGAGTGCATTGAATAAAGAAAAGCAAGTTCAATACATTTTTACATATTTTAAAACTGCATTTATGAAGAATCTGCTCTTCTATGACAAAACAAAAACAAAAAACACTTTAGTAAAAAAAAAAAAAAACGGAAGTGGGTTTAAACTGTGGAAATTAAAATTGATAACACACATAACAAAAAAAGAAAGAGTAAAAGCAAAAACTAATATGAGTAATTGCTTCTCGGTAACCATTATGTTGAGTTCCAGAAGTTAAGCTACCTAAATTAGCAGTACGAGAAATACCAGGTACCACAACCATGTTTTTCGATTAATAAAACTCTGCAAATTCTTGACATGACGGTTAATTATCCTCTTTTTGCAGATCACACTTCTGTCTAGATCACTAAATAATAGATTAACTATTATTATGAATTACCTATCATTAGTAGAATAAAATATCATTAATTAAAATATTATTATCAATTAGAATAAAATATTATTATATTATTATAATATTATTTATATTATTATTAGGTACCTAATAATTATACATAATACGTATAATTAATTAATCAATAATATATAATAATATTATTATTATATATTATTAATTATAAATATGAATTATTATAAATTAACTCGATATCCGAAAACCAAGTGCTGTTCGTATCAGCCGAATCGACCCGACAGGCTGCCGCATGATTCTCCCTCATGTTGACAACTTTTGATCTGCTCCAACTTTAAGCTCTCATTGTGAACGAACGGCTGGTCGTACAAACCTCTGGATGGTCTTGAAAAATTTCAAAAATTGAACACTTTTTAAATTTGAACTAAAATCTATACCGTTCTACTTGCATTTTTCGAAACATGAATTTTGATATATTGAAAATGTTGACCTAGGGTTATGAAAAATCAATAATTGACCTAGGATTATGGAAAGTTTCCAGGACCATTTTTTTTATTCGATTTTCTGAATCTACGTATCTTGAAACGTAACCGGACAAATGTTAAGGGGGGTGGGGGTGTAAACAATTGTTTTCTTTGGTCGATTGCAAGGGTTCTTTATTGACTATAATAAACCAAAAATCGTAATAAATTTATTGTTATGTTGTAAAAATATCGAAGCATACAGATGGTCGTAGGATAAATGTCCAAGAATTTCATGAGGAAAGAATTTGTTTCACAATTTCACTTGTCAAAAAACAAGCTCATGGGGCGATAGTAAAGTTGAGATAAGAAAACATAATAGAGAGTTCCTAAGGGGTCATTCCAGCGGACACAAGTTTGAACTTATCTCAACTGCGCATGCGCGTCGGCTAAGTCCGGACTTATCGCCTCGAATCGATCACAACCGGACAGATACATGAGTCGATTCCTCCGGACACAAGTTTGAACTTATCTCAACTACGCATGCGCGTAACCTTACTCCGGGATAACTCTGTTATCATAACAGTGCAGCGCCTAAGGGATGGATTTCGCGTTGTGCTAAGGTGACTTGACGTTACTTAACATGTGAGCAGTTCCGCCATATTGGTTAGGTAGCATCCAGAAGTTGCTCGAGTTAGATGTGTCCACTAGATAAGTCGACTTCTGAATGGATTTATCTCTTAGGAACTCTCTAATATCATACATACCTACTCTCCATACGAAATTAGACCGAGATTAGATACTTGTTTCTACATTCGTAATATAATCCTTTTGGTTATGTCCTAAACGACAGTATGTCAAGTATGTCAGTATGACAGTGGTTGTATGTCAATACATGACATACATGGTATTGAACTTCATCTCATACGATTTACATTGCCACTGGAGATGCGAAAGCGTAACGCTCCCGAATTCAACGAATAATTGTGCAATTTCCACATCCATACCGCTTTCGATCAGGTTTCCACGTTCATTGTACAACGATTGTAATTTGAATAGAGCACTGCGTTCAAAGATTGCCAGACGGTAGCAGTCAGTACCTACGTGGCTTTGTGAGGACAACGAGCAGAAAGGTTCATTAGCGTAGGCCGCTGCGTCCAGAAATATCACATTTTGACGTAATCCCCGCAAACATGTGAATGGGCACCGGTTGCTGGCAATTGTCATGCAACTGAGAGATGTCAACACGGGCTATTTCCTTCCGTTCCATTCATTTCATAGCAAAGTTTTTGTTCTCTTTTTCACTCACATCCCCCTCATTCCTCATTCCACCGCAATAAAACTGCCTGCGATTACATGGCGTTCGCTTTTCCACACCTTGATTGCCACACATCAATCTCGCTCTGTTCGCTCGCGTTCGACCCTTCATTTTCCTTTTTTACATCAACGTACCCTGAAAGTTGAGGGTTGAAAAAAAAAGAGAACAAAAAAAAACAAAACCTCCGAACGGTTCAGAGAGTAGTGCTAGGGTTGGAAATGGAAGAAAAACCGTCCGGCGTTGCGTGGCGGTTGGGGGAATGCAATGCGATTTGAATTAGTTATCGCCCCTCATAAATATCTTTAACTGCCTTGCGATCGGAAAAACGTATGAGGCGGAAAATTTGCTGCTTCGATGTCGGGTTTCATACCCGATTATTTTATAAAAGCGACCGATAAAACTTTAAATTCAAAATCATTTGCAGTTCTCTAATGAAATCAACGCTATCAATAAAAGAGTATAGGTAACTGTAATTTGCGAATGGACCCTTACAAATCCGTTAGAATTTCATTGTGGCTGACGTTCTGATAATAGGTGAAAAACTCTGCAGATTCTCGACACGACGGTTTATTATCTTCTTCGTGCAGATTGCCCTTCTGTCTTGATCACTACATGATAGATTATTCATTATTATGAATTATCAATAATTATAAATAATTATTATCAAGTAGAGTAAATTATTATTAATTATTGTTAATTAACTTGATATTTGAAAACCGTGTGTTGTTTGAATCAGCTGGCCAGTATGAACGCTCCCATGTCCATGATTAGACGTTTTTATTACTACACGATTTGTATTAGATGTAATCTAATACATAGATGTGTAGTAATAAAAACGTCTCGCCATGGCGCCAAGGGGAGATTTTGAAACGGGTACAGTAATTGTGAAGTGGTTAAGCTTTTCATTATACTTAGCTCCTTAATGAGGAAAAGGGCGGGCGGGGAAAGTGGATATATCCACTGATATATCATTACTTTTTCCGGCCGCTGTAATATTCAATATTAAATATTGAATTTGAATTTTGAACCTTTGGAATTGCCCGAGAAAAAAAGTTAATACCTCCCCCCTCTCAACATAGAAGGGTTTACGTTTCAAGATACGTAGATTCAAAAAATTTAATAAAAAAAATCGGCAATATTAAAGAAGTTGTCGAAATCTCCCGAATTTCGAGAGGGGTTGCTAAATAGGTCCATCTTTAGGCTGAGTTCGAACATGGACGTCCGTACCGCGCAAGAACTGTTTTATATTTTAAAAAAATTGCAAACAGCAAGGTCGCAACAAACATTGATTTGGTCATGTACTAGTATTCCATAAATGAAAGAAATGCATTAGAAAAGAATTCACGTTGTCTATGGAAATAGATGAAAAATATTGGAACTCAACGAGAACAGATTGAACAAGAACTATTCTCTTTACCGAGAGATTTTGGAAACACTATGAGAACTTATGTATCTTACTAGCTGTCTGGCCCGACGCTGGCGCGCAGAACTCGGGGTGTGTCCATCTACCTCTGTTACCTGTCCCGGATGGGCAGAACTCGAGATGGATCCATCTGCCACTCTGACCTGTATTTCGGTCTATTATCTTCGATAATGAACCATTGGAATCAACCAAGGAAGAAAATTTTTTAACCCCCCCCCCCCCCCCCAAATTTTTGGTTTACGTTTCAAGATACGTACATTCAGAAAATCGAATAAAAATAAAACAAATAAATAAATAAAAAAAAGTCGATCGAATTGAGGTGTTTGATTGAGATTGGATTGAGATCGGATAGTGATCGGATAGAGAAACCAAAATTCGTCAGTCCGCCGTGCGCCGTCCGCCGCATTTTGCCCTGTTAGCGTTGTGCTAAAATTACGAAATTAGGTCAATACGGGAAATGGGTTCGATCCATTGAGCCATTTTTGCGTGATTGAAGGACAGACAAACAATCAAACTGACAACCAAACAGACGGACAGACACCAAATTCAAAATCGGCATGATTCGACTCCATTTCACGCGAAACAAATAACTGTAGTGACATTTTTTGGAAATACCCAAGGAGCAGAAAAATCTTCTTTAAATTTAGTTATACAGATAACGCGTTGGCTAGACTCCTTGCAGGATACCACCAGGTTCTTGTAATATTTCGTGCTGATCTCACTGCGCTGCCCTCATGAGGGTTTTGACCCCCCCCGATCCCTCCGAGTCAAAAATCGGCAATAATATATCATTTGTCAGGGCATATGCGATAGAAAAGGTTAAAGCCCTATACATCTCAAGTCAGGTTAGGGTATGAACCTCATGCCCCCCGAAATCAAAGTCTGTATCAAACCCCGGTCATTAGCTGTTCTGCCCAGGTTCTATCGCAAATGCAATTTTGGAGCTACATGCTTGAGGCATGCATTTAGGAGCCTTCATCAAAAAAATCATCGTCATCTTATCGAACAAACAGGTTCATGCATAAGAATGTGATGAGGAGTGGAGAGGAAAAATCAGGAATCACCAGAGTTGTTTAGGGATCTGTCGGATGAGATCAGATATCATAGTTTTCGACGAGAGTGAGGCTTGAGCTGAGGGGGTTTCGTCGGTCGAGGCAACTTTGAGAGAGCAGCTCGTGAGGCGGGAGCGATGAAGCCAATTTGTGTGGAACAACCCCCTCCGTTCCATCTACCCTTCATCACGACCCTGCTCGATCCGTTCGCTTGATCATCCTGCGTATCCCTAACGCTCATAACACGTTCACCTGTTCCTTATTACGGGCGTCCGCCATCCCCTAACCGCTTCCGTGGCTTTACTTTACGTCTTACTCCTAATAGCGAACAAATACCTTGGTCCTTCAGGGTCGGTTGTAACGGGTTTATGTGAGCTGTTAACCGCCTCTTGAAAGTTAACTTCTTGTCCTCTTCAACATAGTTTCCGGACAAGTGAAGATGCGGCAGTGATCGGATCGGGTAACTCGGATTTGTGCACACTAAGTCATCCAATTACGACTGTAATTTTCGTCTTCCGTCTTCAGTGTGACCTATTTCGGTTAGTAGCTTGTAGCAGGAGGTCCCTGTAAGTGTGACTCCATAATACCAATTTAGGAATATGATGCTGAGTACCGATGATTAGCATCACGATTTTCAATAGTGAATCACAGGAATCGGCCAGGAAGAACGTTTTGAAACTGTTGCACTTTATTGATCACCATTCTATATAGATGTACGTATTCTAATATATATGTCCCGTACGCAACTTCGAACACTAGGCACACGACAAGATTTCGCATGTTTCCCAAAGGAACATACCTACGTTATTATATTTTCAGTGAGGTTATTGGGACACTCAGTAACGAGCGAAATATATCTTTTAAGGTTCTTTCCCATAATACCCATATTATGTGAATTTTGTAGTGTTCATATTATTGAATGTTGAGGTTATTAGGTTTGAGGAACGATAATATTTGAAATCAAACTAGGAAACTTGTATCGTGCTTTAAGGGACGTATAGTACTTGTATTGGCCTATGGGATGATGTTAAAGAATACAGGGATATGGGATGTTAGAATACAGGGGTAAAAGTGGGGTGGTAGAAGTACCCTGTGTAGGTGGGTAGTTTTGTCCTAGGACAGAAGTACCCTGTGTAGGTGGGTACTTTTGTCCGCTGACACCGCTTCAAAATGAAATTCACCTCTACACATGCTAAACATCTTGAAATGGTTGAACTCAATGAACGTCCACTTTCCGATTAATACACGAGGTACAAAGTAAATACCTGAATGTGTGTGCAAATTCCACATCTTAGTTATCAACCCAAAATTGCTAACAACTTGTGCCAGAACGACACATAAATATTCAAATATTCAAACTATTCTGATTTCCGAGGCAATCTTTCCAAACGGTCTTTTAAAGTAAGTAGCGCCCCCTTGTAACGATGGTTCTGTGTACTGAAATTTGTCGCCATCGATCTAAACCAACAACTTTGAAGTGGTTTTCCCTGAAGTGAAATACACTAATGAACACGGGAGATGAAGGCTACCTCTGATGGGATGGGGGGGGGGGGGGGGGTTCTAATGCTTTCGAAATGAAGGAGAAAAGCATCCCCGTAATTGCTCAAGCGACCTCAATTCTAAGGCGATGAGAACTTTTCGATAATTGCTGAGCGCTGATGATGCTCGTTTCCCTTCAGCTTCCCTTTTTTCCGTCTCCCATTCGAAACGGAATATTGTTTCAATTTTGCCTCCTTTCCGTAAATAAATGCCATTCATGAACGGTTATGAGAGAACGTATGACCCTACTCACTCGTACTTGTACAATAATGCTCAATGTGAATAGAATGAACAATTTCCGATGGTTCGACATACAAGAGACTACCGGGAGAAAATGAGCTAATAGAAGTTTCCCCCCGACACAAAGATGAAAAATTCCGATTACCTCCATAACCAGCTCCGATGTTCCAGACAACTACAAAAATTGAACTCAGGTGGGAAGATTGGGTGGGAACAAATAAAATTGGAAGAAGAAGTGATAGATAGGTCCGTGATTTCGTGCTGAAACACAGCTGGTTTCACTCAAAACCGTGTCCTACGGCGATTGACTTTAAAATGGGGTAAAACTCATTTTCTTACCTTGCTGTGATTAGTGCTTGGTTTTTTCTCAAGTTCAACGACATGCCTCACAAACACAAAAAATATTGCGATAATCATATTGATACGTACTATTTTATGTCCCACTGCATTACAAGCTAAGAAGAAATAGCATTTTATACAAAATAGCCCTCTCTGCGCTAGTTCGCTCGCGCCGTTCGGTTCGACGTCCACTATTATTTCGCTAATTCTTTTTGGCTTCACGTCATTTCCCCCAACTCTTCTTCGTTCGTGTGCTGAGAGTCATGCACCTCCCCTGATCTCCCTCTTCAATGCCTCACTGTTGTCCGGCTCCTTCCCTAACTTCTGGAAGTGCTCGTTCATCACCCCATGACCAAAAGACATGTCGGACATCACCAATTTCCGTCACATTATCTCACTCTCAACAATCCCTGAAAACTTTGGGAAGTTGATGGTGGGTCTGCTGTCACCTGTTCTCGAATATGTCATCATCCCGGAGCAAAGTGGGTTTGTTTGCGGCAACTCTACAGTGACGAATTTCGTCCTCTTCCACGAATATGTGCTGCAGGCGATCGGTGATGGATCCCAGGTTGATATCGTCTCTATGACGTTATTAATGCAGGGTTGGAGTCCCTGGGCATTTTTGGCCATCTTCCTGAGTGGGTTCGCAGTTACTTTTCCCTTCGTTCTTCCTTTGTGACGGCTTGTAGAACTGTCTGTCGTCGTGTGTTGGCCGACATGGTTTTTCTCCATGATGTTCTCTCCGGACGAATCGACGCACCTCCCACTCTCCGTGTACCCCGACCTGGATCTCGTCAGTTTGACTCCTTCGCCTTTACTTTCTCTGCAACCAATTACATGCTTCATGTAATGCCCTCTGCCAATTGGTTCCATCCCGATCCAGACATCAACCTGCTCTCCCTGCCACTCTCATCACTCAAGAAGCGTTTGCTGGACAAATTACTAGCCAAATAGTGTGATTATCCATTCTCCATGAAGTTCTCTTCTTCTTGTTTAATTTTTGCTTTATTTCTGCATAGTGTCACTGATTTTTTGTTAAATCGGGCTCATCTCATATTGTATCTAAATCAATAAATAAAATGTATTTATTTATTTAGATACAATATGGGATGAGCCCGATTCAACAAAAAATCAGTGACACTCATGCAAAAATAAAGCGAAAATTAAACAAGAAGAAGAGAACTTCATGGAGAATGGATAATCACACTATTTGGCTAGTAATTTGTCCAGCAAACGCTTCTTGAGGGATGAGAGTGGCAGGGAGAGCAGGTTGATGTCTGGATCGGGATGGAACCAATTGGCAGAGGGCATTACATTATTTAATACATTTCTGGTGAGGGTGTGGAAGAAGAAGAAATGCAGATGTTTCCACGCCTCCCCTGCGCATAAAGGTGAGCAAGCGCAAAATTATTTGTATTATCACAATAACTTCGTGAATAAAGCCCTGCTCCCTACCTTTTCCTCCTTTTCCATAGGAAATCATCGTAGATCTACACATGAGTACGAGGTGCTGACATTGATAGGAGAAACAAGTCTGATGTCTGTACCGAGTCGGTAATAACAAAGATAATAAAGTAAGCTGTACGACCTGTGTAAGCCGATTTGACAGAACGGGCAGAGGCATTTAGAGGGAAAACCAGTGAAAAATAATCTCGGGATGAAACAGCTGTCACTCTTTAGTTCCCAGAAGCTCATTCCTTTTGTTTGTTAGTCATCAGATAGAACCAATCAATTTGCAGTTTCGAATCCAACTCGAGCCATTTCCAACATTTCATTTCCTGAGTTGCAGGGAAGTCTTCTCGCAGAGATGGAGGAGCGATGCCGTAATAACGTTGAATAGGCGACGTATGAATCTACAGCGGCCACAGATTGGTTGACACAAGGCTTTTTCCATCTATAGAATCGGAGAGGATGTGAAAAGGAGAGGAAACCATTTCGGATTACGTAGAGCAATCTCCCCTCGCAGAAGTGCATCACCTATTTCCGGTGTTTGCTTTCCGCGAGAGCTGGCAGAAATTCTTCTCCAGATCTTTTGCTCTTCTTCCGGCTGGGGCTGAAACGTAATTTGAAGCCGCCCACAAAAAGCAAAGTGGTTTACGTCCTAGCTAGGGATTGCGTTGAAGCTGAGGAATATTGGACTTCCACAGGTTACCTGCGTCCTTTGCTGCGTACTCAGTTGATTTCCCCTAAAGAAATTTCGTTAAAAAAAAAAATAAAGGTGAAATAAAAAATAAATAAATAAATAAAAATATTTATAAAATAAATAGAGATTCTGAAATAATTCTTAAAATGATTAATTTATCATGTCTTTAATAATAAAATAGTATCCACTTGAACACCCTCCCCCGATTCTCATCTCTAAGGTGCACTTATAAATATTTTCAATGAATTAAGTATTGCGTTTCATTTGCTAGTAACTGCGCATTAGAACAAGGAATTTGGGCCTTTCAAGTAATGTGTTAAAAATGCAATATTGCGTCTCGAAATTACCAGTCAAACACAATGTGATAATGGTTACGAATGAATGCGTAGCAATCGTGACTTTTTGCTTTCTTCTTTGGGCACTGACACTACCAGCTATAAATATTGTAAATTGCGGTTTTGGCCCCGACTATGGGTGGAACTTTTCCCCCTAGGGTTGTAGCTTCCTCGATCTTTTGTATACAATACCTCAAAATTCAGATAATATTATATGGGCTCTACAATAATTGATTAGGTAAACAATTCATTTAGCGCTTGTCAAACACAAGATGTTAAGGTGTATGTTGCTTATTTGACAATGAATTATGTAGACGCTGGGGAGGTTTCGTGAAGCTCTAAGCCGTTAAAGGGAGCATGAAAGTATGAACTTTCAAAAAACCCACGCCACTGAGATTTACCTGCGATTGACATTTGGAAAACCTTCCCTCCCCCTTCCTCGGTCCGTGCATTATAATGTGCTTAATTAGGAAGGCAAAAGTGCCAGGACAACAGCGGATGACATTTCACTTCTTTATGGTCCGTAAAGCGGAGCGCCGATCGGTGACTCGCCTTATTTGAGAGAGTGGAAGCTCTCCCTCGGGAACATCCAACTATACTGTTATGACACGAGGGTCGTGAGGGCCTTCCCGCTTTCCTTCCAATACCTTTAACTAGATATTCCGTATGGATAGCGGATATTCTTCAAAAACTTCTTCGAATAAGTTGGAGTTGGATGTAAGAGTCAACGCCGTAAAAGAGGCATCCCTAAACAAAAAACGACGCCTTTGGAGACAGAGTGATTGATTTGTTCAAATAAAATAAGAGAAAATAATAAATTAAATGAGAATTTTTTTATATACTTACCACGTTTTCAAAACAGACCGAAAGGAGATAATCTAGGATTCACTGTAATTTAATTAATTTACTCCTCCTTAACTAAATATAATTGATTGTCTATCTGAGTTCCAATTCACAGCTAATTTCAGTGAATTGGAACAGGGATAGGTAATCAATTGTAGTATTTACTGGCTGCGTCCCACGTATTCCAAACACATCCATAGCCACTACCGGTTCTCTCTCAACATTTTAGAAGGGACATGAAAAATTTGAAAACGCTTTAAAACGGTAGTATATTTAAAAAACGTTTTTTATTTAATTTACTATTTTCTGTTTTCAAGTCAAATGTCAGGGTGAAAGATTTCAGTCGGCTTTCTATGCATTTACTGATGGGAATCTGACAAGGACATATACAGGAAATTCTCAATGCAAATATGCCTTTATAACCATGCTGCATGACTGTGGATTTTATGCTGAAGTAGAATTTCTTGTTGTATATAAATCGTTTTTAATGTACACAATGAGTTATAATAAAGGTCGACCCGGAATTTATTCGGAATATGATGAAACCGTCACTGAGCTACTTTTAACAACTCCCCACTGAGAGAGGACTATGACCATTTACACGAACGAACGCCGCATATTTTACCTCACTAATCCAATTATTTCGTATACAATGTAGTAAGGTGTGAGGTGTAACCTCGAATCACAAGGGTATTGTATACAGAACAGAGATCTAGATTGGAGAGTTATCCATGCTGACAATAATAAAATGTTGTGAATGAACTTGAAGCTCTATACACGTGTAGGACGATCTTCACATTATTAACTGCTATTGAAAACTTTGCAGCGTTGTTGAGCGAGATTGTAACTGAGTTGTTGATACAACTGCTAACGATTACACATTCAACGTTAATCAGGGTGAAACGCACGTGTATTTTGGGTGGTACTCGTATACACACACACAAATATATTTATAAAGATCAACACGACGTAGATAGATCTATCATATAAATACTTACCAAAATTAAATTCAAGAAAATATGCAAATATACCTTATCGGATCCGTTTATATATTAGAGTGATGTAGCCTTTATTCTATCCACTATTCGTAACTGCGTGATGCAACTGTGCTCCAGCGCTCAATAAACCCGGGATAAATCTCAAAAGAATGAACTGCTTTGTGCTTGTGTGATTTGTGTTGACGGGAGGCGAATTCATTACATTGGGCCCTCGGCATTCGCTTATATGTGTTTAAATAAGCTCATAAGCGATAGCTAGGGACCAATATTAACGAAGTGAAACAAACCTCTCATCGAAATTGCGGTATCAAAGCCACGAGCCAAACAGTGAAAATTGAGATAGACGGTAGAAAACCACTGTTCATTATACAATGTATATAGTATGACACACGTTTGACTAGAGTGAAATCAACTGATCATTCAGGTACACAGTTAGAAACGCATTAGAAATGTTTCAATCGTCATCAATTCGGAATTAAGATTCGTATGTTAAACATTCAACTTCAGTTGTCTTCTACGATTCGGGTCGTACTTTGTCTACCTGTTCAACACCTTGAACCAATTAGTGTAGTATTCACTGATATACCAAGCTAATGTTTAAATTTGGAACATGAGCATGATCGTTCCAGCACATAGTGCGGTCATAGGGAATTTCTATCTATTATAAAACTTAATTTTAAAATGATTGTGTGTGCGTTCAAGTAGGTCACTAGTTGATCTTCCCCAAGTGGAGAGCTGGTAACTAGTTGTCTGGTTCATGTTCCAACTAAGTTCGGGACTAAACTATATAATTGAATGGTGTTGAGTTCATTAGGTGGTGTAAATAATTCATGTTCTGAGCATTTTCCACTGTAAAGTTTGAAGATCAAAGACTTTGATAAGTTTTATTTAGAAAGGGTTTCGTGAAGTTATTTCTGTTAAAGTTTGGTATTATTCTACGTTTTAATCAATCTTCTGAGGGAAGGATGTGAAGGACGCCCGGGTAAGACGGGAAGGTTTGCCTGGATGGGCAGGGAACGGGGAGTGGAAATGATGGGAACGAGCCTTTGTGAAGAAATGACGTAAAGGAAGAAGGCAGAGTGATTACGATTACCAATATAGGGGACCCTTGTGAAGGCTAGAGAGGTCCTTACAAGGAGACCTTACAAGGGTATCAGAATTAAAGAGGGGAGGAAGGAGTAGAGAAGGGTGTTTAGGATTGGGTGTAGCAAAGGGAAGAGAGGGGATAAAGCGTTGGGAGAGAGGTTATCTGGAGGGGAGGTTGGGGATGTCACGGTTGAACGGTTGGGATAAGGACCGGGAGAGCTCGTCTAAGAAACGGAACTAAAGACTGGAGGACTATCCTGTAACAGCTCGCCAAGTGCTCTCAGGATAGCCACATCTAAACTTCGCCTCAAAATATATTTGACGTCAATAACCGTACAACTGCTTGGAGCGAAGAACTGTGCATTGGTATAATTGCCCTAAGAGGCAGATCATTTTCCAGGGGTGGGCAACTTTGCAACATCCCTGACTTCCACCATCAGCCCGTCGTACGACCTCATTGGTGTTTTGGTTCATTATTTTCAATAATGAAACGATACAAATATCGTATTAAATTCGTCATGTTAGTCGGGGATGATCCTCGAAATGGCGCACGAACGGATTTTTAGTTTACCCCTTCCAGAATTTCTTCTTGTGCAAACTGAAAGGGAATAATGGCACTAGACCTTACAGATCCATTCATGTATCCCTTCAGGCTTTTCGTACCAGTTTGATGAATTTTTCTCTTTTGAATTCTGATGGACCATTCAGTGAAAATAAAACATTAAAGACATAAGTAATTATGTTTTGACATTTTATGTCTTTGCTTTGGCACATTGAAATAAAAACTGTCACGAAAAAGTGTCCTCGAAAAGCGTTACCTACATTTTAAGATAATTTTCACTTACAACCAAGCCGTTGCTAGGGAAATGAAACTTCTGTAGGACTAGTTTTCATCGGACAAAAATCGTTCTCCATTCGATCGAAAGCTCTCGAATTATCACGCATTTCTTGCGTATTTGTTCTTGGTATTTATGTCAGACTTATATATATTTTTATGTTATAAATAAATATAGTGAACACTGCCGCTTGTTTTGTGATCAATTGCTTGAGGTTGAGGTTACCTACATTTCTGTTTCCATTAAAATAATACTACATCCAAACAAAGTTGGTCGTACAGGAAACTGGGATTCGTTGTTTTGTTATTGTTAGTTTTGATTTAGCCATCAGCCACAGAATACCGGCCTTTGATTGGTATAAACAAAGAGAAAACAGGACTTGAGGAAATAGACGTCTGTAGTACAATATTGACATAAAATGTCCCATTGTGTTGCAGACTCGGATGCAAGCATTTAGTTTGTATAAAAGATGTACCTACCATTTAAACTCCTATTTTTTCTAAAATATTGGTATTTACAAAATTTGTAAAATTTATTTAATTTATTTAAAATTTATTTATTCCTTCCAATACCTTGTACACGGTTTGACTCTTCTACAATTTTACGTGGGGCTTTCAGGAGCTGGTATGGTTCAAAATTCATTGTAAAGACCGTTAATGGGATGTTGGATCCGTAGTTTCTTTACTTTATTGCTACCAGAAGCTAGCACATGACAATTAACGGTAGGAAAGTGAATATTATATTTATGCAATGGTTTGAACCTTAAATTCTAGAAAAGTAGCGCCGAAAAAATAAACGAAATAATTATAGGGAAGCAAGATGATGAGAAAACGTCTGAAGGAATATTTTTCTTTCAAATCGAGGATGTACCTAGGATTCATTGTTCCTACCCCTGACATAACTATCTGTGTGCAAACTGCCTTGCCCTCGACAGTCAATTTTTTCAGTCTCGTACTCACTTGTGATTCATCATCAAGAAGTAGGCAACAAGAACGATGCATAACGAGCAACTTTAATATCCGGTATGCTGCCCATTTCAAATAATCCGATAGCCCTGATCCTGCTATGGGCTATCGACTCCTGAAGTCATCTACTCACCTCTACACAAGTAAAGTCGAGTAGAGAAACTGATAACAACCTCTTTTGACCACAAAAGGTGGGACTGGAGAGGCCTTAGTCCCCGGTTAATGGCTGTGGAGAAGCGTTTCCACTTTTTCACCCTTGGTCTGTTCACGATAGCGAGGGAGTTGGAGGTGCTAATCTGGCTCTTGTGTCGATCAGAAGGTTAGAAAAAAGTGGGTCATTTGGCACCATTTACCTACTACTGTGGCGGAGGTCTCTTTTTATTCTCCTATTTCCCCAACTCCTTTCACCATTCCGTTCACTGAGGTGAGCTGGGGTTGCTTCATTAGCTGTTGAATGGCGACCCTTTGGGTCCCAACTTTACCACCAGTTCTTTCATTCGACGTCTCAACAGACGTCTCAAACGAAATTACATAGCAAAATTTTGAGGAAAAAATTCGCTAGTGACTTCAAGTGGTTGTTTAAGGGCCTGGAGGACCTAATTGGGAGGTTCTTGAAGGATATCTCAGGCTGTGATTGACTTGAAGTTTTGAAATGTTATGTGGTGAGGGAGGGGGGCTAGGGTTGACCACCACCATAGAAGACATCTAATAAGATGAAGAAGGTTACGACAAATGTATCGAAAAATCGAAATTTATTTGAGATCCAAATTATTTCAAAAGTCTAAGTCAACCAATCCTACAGGCCCTTAAGAGGTTCCATGACGGGGCCTTGAATGACTAAGTGAACCTCGGAGATCTACTAATTGTATACTTACAGTTAGAGGAATTTACTTCTACACGGTAAAACTACCACAACAATGCAACCATCTGTTCAAAATATTCAGCATCAAAGCCTCGCAAGTTCAGAAGAAACCGAAATCGAATTGAGCGAGGACCCACGGCCAAGATTTGTGGGGCTTCATGTCTAACAAAATGGTTATAGAAGAGTTCAATAACACTCACAAAACTTCAAAGTATCGAAAAGTATCTCTGTGAATGCACGAAGCTATCTTCGAAACTCATAAATACTCGTCCATACTGAACCACCCCCATAGAAACATCCGATACTCAAAGAATACAAAGTGATGACAGCGCCATTATTTCACAAAAGGTATCGCTCGAGCACTTGTACGAAAGAGGGAGGGCTCCATTTGTTACAATAGACTTGCCACCTTGAGGCTAAAGCCAAGTTTTGAACTCAGAACCTCTCTTCCCCTTTCCAAACTATTTTCCACCTTATAAACAACAGCAATAAATCTGTGGTCAAACTTAGTTGTAGGACAAAGGTGCAGGCTTGAAACTCAGATATCGGGAGGCATTCCTGACAACAATAGTGGTGCCTGAAGGTGGCCCTCTTATCTTGAACTATAGTTCATGTGGCCACCGATAGGCGGTCACAACAACCTTTCAATCAGGGGTTCCCACAACGGTCCAGCTCTAATGACTATTTACAGTGATGTGCCATGTCTGGGATTACCTAGATTACGTAGGTAGGTGCTCCATTTTGGAGAGTCAAAGTAAGATTAGAGGTGGTCGACAATAATTTTTATAGATTAAATTTAGACCTTACTTTTTGTCTACTTAAGAAACCCTTCAAACAATTCCTGAATTAGTGAAAACTATCACCATAAGGAAGGTATCTCTGTAAATTTAGAGAATCGATGAAGCTTTCAATTCGACACGAAATATCAACCACTTAAGTACGTATCTGCTCCTACCTAGGTAGGCTACTCACAAAGAAAAACTAAACTTTGTCAATCGATGAGTTCGATCCATTAAGCACGATTGTAATCATTATCAATCGTCTTCTGGTTCGAACTCCTCAACGTTACTTGAAAATTCTTCCAAAAGGTGGATAATTTCAACATTAAGGCTATTCCTAATACTGCGGGTTCAAGGATTACTAAAACAGTTTTTTTCAGGCTCGAAACGTTTACAATAATGAATTTGATATAACCAAATTTTTGGAGAAGGAAGACCTTTCTTCATTTATGATAAATCGGAATGATCAGCCCTCCGAAATACAAGCACCCATTCTCTGATCATTTCAATTACTAACCCCTAGATTACTACCCTAGATAACTACCCTAGATTACTAACCCTTTGTAATCCCCCCTTGTTACTAACGATATGTCGATTCGACGTGCACATGACTAAATTTGAATTTTATAATAATTTTATGGTAAATATAAAGATGTTGAGGGATGTCGAGGGTCGGTCAAATGAAAATTGATTTATGTGCCAACGTTTCGAAGAATATATTTCTTCATCTTCAGGGCAGGTTATGAAATGGAGTTAGACTCCAACAGGCACATAAATCAATTTTCATTTGACCGACCCTCGACATCCCTCAACATCATTCTTACTGAGGGTCAACCTAAACCACACACACTCGGTAAATATAAAGGAAATGAGACTCCTCAAGAGTTTTAAACACAATTTTTATTAACAAATTAAAATATTTTGTTTAGAAATGATCTTTTGTTACAAATAATTACGAAAGGGGGTGTAAAATATATCACTTTTCTTATAATAAAAACTTCTTCCTTCAAGGTTTCCCTGTCCTTGAATTGTTCCTTTCTTCATCATAGTCTTGGGGTTTTGTTTTCGAACCGCATGGTTGTGCTTGTGATTATGAAGGTTCCTGTAATGAAAAAACCTGGAGAAGCACCTGGAGAACCACATCAGAACTTTCTCCCATAGATTCATAGTTGGGATGCATCAGAGTCATCGTCATACAGGAAATCTCGTGTTGACATTTTTGAAATCTCCAAGAGCCGGATTGTCCACTCTCGTAAGAATGGACTAACTATTATCGAAAACATGGTGTGCTTCTCCTTCAGAAGGTGTTAGATCTTCAACAACCTCAATTTCTTCATCAGCCTCGACTTCAGATGAGGGTGTCGTGAAAAAGCTGTATTTCTTCATCCGACATGACTTTCCTCTTTCGATCCATTTTTAGTTGTAACAACTAAGAAACACTGTAACAAAATTTGATTTAATCAAATGAACGAAAACGATGAGGGATAGAATATGAAAGAGGGTTGAGATATTTTTGTAGGTATAGGTTGGTCCTTGGTCCATCAAGATGTGAAGTACCATGTATTAGTTCTCAAGAGACAGAACTCGAACCATATAAATTGTCGAGTATGAAATAAAGGGGACAAAATAAGAGTAAAAGGAATAAATTTGATGTTTATTTTTTGATATATTTTTCTGTTCTACTCTGCTAGTTTTAAAACCAAAGAGGATTTTTCAAAGTTTCATATAGAAAATTCGAATTAGGTAGGTATAAACTTAAACTTATTCACCATTTTATAGAATAGGAGAAAAGGAAAATGCATCACACCAAAATTGGAGGTTATATCAAGAAACAACCATGATTTATGAAGTGCTTGTTACCAACAGTTGGTAATAGTTACTATGCGTCAGAATAACGTAGAATGATGCTATGCTTATTACTAACGTGCGTCGAAACAACGTACAGGCACCCCTCCCTTGTTACCAACGATACGTCATTCTGACGTAGAGCAACTGACCCGTTGTTACCAACCATACGTCGTTTCGACGCCCTAGGTTTCAGAAAAAAAATCGCCCGTACCTGCACAGGAATGACAAGCAATCGTCTCAGTCGGCAACCCTCGGATTTCCGAAGCACTTCTGAAGCTCAGGGCACCTGAAGTGCAATCTCGCGGCAGGGGAAAGAATTTAAAATACCTATACGCTGAAACGACGTAGGGTTAGTAATCTAGAAGTAATCCAACCCCTTCATGTTTTTAGTCGGCTTAGTGGACGATACTGACTTTTGTTTAGCGTAGCAAAATATAGAACGAGATAATAATACTTTGAGGTAAACCCTTTAATATATTTGCAGTAAATTCAATAACTACATTCTGGCACGGGTATTGATACAGTTAAAGTCCTCAAAGTACAATAAATGTTTGCTCCATTGTTTTTTTTCCGACTCCCACGTCCCTTCGGATTCGTACAAATAATGTTCATACGCCTGCGGTTGATTGAGCCAAGGCAAAATCGATGGACAAACGGAGAGCGGTTGGAAAATGCGAACTAGGATACTTTCACCCCGTTTCCTGTCCCAGAAACAGCGTTATTTATGGGAAGGACACCCTGAGGTGAGACGGTCGCTTTACAGTAGAGAGACTATATTTGTACGGTCAAACTGTCCGATTGATTGACGTAGTCCTTTCGATGGTTCAATCACAAACACAGAAAGGTAAATACGCCGTGATTCAGTGGGAAATCACAAACGAAGAGATGGACGGCGTTTTTTCTTTTATTGACCAACGATACCTAGGTTTGAGTACTTTTACGTTCATGAAATGTGCTTTTACATAAACTACAAACATATGTACCTCTCTGCTCAACGAGTTTTGATCTAAGAGGACTTACTTCCAAATCTAATCCAAGTGAAAGAGTATTTTTTTCCATGAAGAATATTAAACAGCTTTTATCTCCACAACGCAAATTTTCGCTCGAGGATTGAGTCAAAAAACGTTTTAAAAACTTTCATTTCAGTCAACTCTGGTTTAGGGATTTATTACTGAACAAACTAATGCTCGAGGGTACTCGACATTTCAGTTTTCCAATAGAGAAAACATTATCAAGGGATGCACAAAGTAATTTTTTTATATCTATGTAAGGATATGAGAAAGGTTTTCTTTTCAATTCATTCGTCATTCTCTGGTTTACCATTACGACGATTGATATAAATACAACTAGTAAGGGAAGGTTGAAATCTTGGACTAAAACTACAATACTAATATTGTGGCTATTACCATAACTCATTCACTTGGAGTTTTTCTAATATGAACGGAATGCTTGATTCACGTCTGTTCTACTTATAATAAAACCGCTGTAGCATGGAAGCCAAGAATGAAATGTTTGTTGTTAACTTATTAAGGTGAAATACACATCACCGTAAAAACAAGGGTAAAGAAATGATTCTTCATCCCTTAGGGTATTGTTTTAATCAAAGGCGGAGAGAGAGAGAGAGTGAGCGGTGGATGAGTGGGCGGCGAGGATATGAAGAGTGGGAGCGAGATGGGGATGGGGAGGGATGGTATACTTCCTTTGGGAGAGAACGTATTAATTCAAAGGAGACCCAAGTCCTGGATATCATGTTGTGAGGGTAGCTGCTAACTCAATGGCTCCTTCCCTCCTCTCCTTATTATATTGGCAACAACCTCCTTGGTAACTGGGTCGCTGAATTTTTTCCACTCCTCTCCCATCCGAGCCCTCAACGCATATTCTGACTCAAGTTTTCGCGAAAATGGCTATTTTCGCTTCATACAATGAAACTTTTCCGTGTCCCGTAAAGTTCGAAAATGTTACATTCACGGCCCTGGCCTTTCTACACGAAACAAGAAAGAGCTAGCGGGGATGAGCTCCTTGAACGTTTTGATCCAAACGGTTGGATAATACATGTCCGTAGTGTTCTTATACAGGGTATAACCCTTAAGGTCGTACCACCGGCCAGGGATCGATTCTACAACTAATTTCTGATAAAAAGTGTCCTATGAAATGTTTATTTTATTTTTTTTTGTTTTTTATCGATTGAAATCCGACTTTTTTCACTTTTAAGAGTTTTTTCGTGTTTTCGACCTTAAGTCACTAAAATTGCCATAAGTCCCGCATTTTCTAGTCAAAATTGAAAAAGTGATCATACCGTTAGAAAGAACATTAAATCTCCTATCTTCCTAGTCCTAAATGAAACTGATTGAAGAAGATTCAGATATTGAAAAATGAGCACGAATAGGAAAGTCACGCAAATTTCGGAAATATACAGTTTTTTTTTTTCAAATGTTTGTAAGCCTAACTGAATCTGCCGGTTACTTGCATACTGTAACCCTAAAAGTTGGCCCAAAAGCTCAGCTTTCAAATGGTATGATCAAAAAAATGTTTACAGTGGACCGTAAAATCCTCGTTCCCGTGGCGAAAAACGTGGATCTTTCAGTAAAAATCAACATTTAAAATATTTCGCAAAACCGATATTTTTACCGTAAAATGGTGGTAGAACCTAACGTTAACATCAAGCGGCAATACAGATCGGTAACTCTCGAGCTGAGTCAAGCAATGAAGGGGCCAGCTGAAAAACCTAGAGGCATTTTTTAGACGTCAAAATTTTTGCAGATAAGTGGTTTTTCCTTGAAACGGCAGAATAACTATTTAACCGGTATAGGTACCTGTTATATAGTTATTCTATAATATAGTAACTACCGTCGAATTTTCAAAATATATCTGAAATCAAGCACCTTGATGGTACAAAACAATATTGTTTGAATCAGCTGATCCACGGAAAGGCCGTTGACTCGACTTGGCGCTTTTAGCTTCGGTTAGGGAGGTGAAATGTGCAATCAAAAGTTTCGGAGGTTCTGATGTACGTCATCAACCCTATACTTGAAACCTTTCTATGAAATTGCTTCCAACCCCCTGATAATTTATCGGAAATGAAAAACTTTGGTTTTACTGCCGTTCTATTATATCTCGAGCCTATGTTCATGATTGTGGTGTGATACATAATTCGAAGTCGAGAGTGACATAACGGAGGAAGATGGCAAGCAGGAATTCATATCCGGGCTGTGGCCATTCGTTACTCAAAACGCCATTGACGTCAGTCGCGGGTCAATCAAAGCCGACGGTTTCCCGTAGCCGTGATCGACTATTGTGAGCCTAGTAGGTACAGATAGGAGGCTCGCTCTGTTCATCTCGCAGCTACACCTGCTATTGGAGCCAATCTAATTCAATTTCATCACCACATCAGCAATCCCCCGACGGCCAATAGTACGGTTTATAGTCGGAGTCTCATTCAATCTGCAAACCAGAAATATGGATGTGGAGCAAGGATAATTCACTTGAATGAAGTTACAGCTCCTCTCTCTCTGTGAAACAAATACAATAAAAGTCTCTCTATTGGAATATTGCATTCATAGAACTTGTAAAAAAAAAAAAAAAAAAAATTAATAAAGAAATACAAATTAGTTGGTAATATGTCGTTTAGTGCCGAAACTGACCACATCATTTGGAACTAAATAAAAATTATATCGTTAATATGGATAAATGCAGGGTGTAATCTTCCCTCCCATAGTTGTAATTTTTGACCGCGTCGATGTAAAAATGCAAACCTCAACTCCATTCAATTGTTTATGAGATTCGAACATGACATTTGACCGCGTTCAAAATACCTGAACGAGCGCAATGCGCTTTATATCGATTACAAATTAACATGCAAAGAAATAAATAAAAAACGCTTAGTGGCTCATCGTGGTGAAATACGGGTACAGAAGAGATGATATATCTAGGATACTGGACCTCACGGAACGCGTTTTCCAGGTATACATCCCTCAGCACCTATTTGACCGATCAACTTGAAATTTGTTGTGGATCTTCTTGGTGTGAATAACAGAAAGCCCTGAAGTTTCAAGTCGGTAGGTCTAAAGGGAGGCGAGTTATATAACTTCAAACACCCGGTTTTTCGCCCTTACCTTGTTCTGCTTCTCCTTCTTCTTCTTCTTGTTCAGACGGTGAAGGCTACAGCCTCTCCACCTTCACCGGTTGACTTGACATTTTGCCCAGAGCTTCGTTTCAGCTTGAAACAGTGACTTTCAAAAGACTTAACCCATTATCTCAACCCAAAATACTTTTAGCAACAAAAAACTGAAATTTAGGCTAATTTTGGCCACTTTGGTGGGTCCACAGCAGATCAACTAGAAATTTGGTATAGGAAGTGGAAAAAAGCCCTGAATGTTTCAAATCGGTAGATCAAAAGAGAGCCGAGTTATATAACTTCAAAAACAAAAGCACCTAGAGTCCTTGATAAGGAATTATGCCTATATTTCATAACATTTGAAAGGTTTCGTGTTTATCCAGCTACATGGCGTAGATGATACGATGGCTCTTGGTGGTTCGACTTTGGGAATTTAAATGTAAATATGTGATTTTCAGGTCAACATTGTGACTACATTCATTACGAGTTGCACGAAGGACCGGAAGATGATGGATATAATTCTTCAAATAAACTAAAGATGTGTTGAGTTTTGTCCAAGAGATTGGTGGGCAGAAGGATAAATGATGATAGGTAGGTAGACAGAAGGCTTTCATTGAGTATTAGCCTTCTCCATCTGTCATGGACTCAGGGGTTGAGAGCGGCAAAGCCGTTTCATTCTCTTCAATCCCCTTCCTTCACAGTCCAACCACTGGTCTCTTACTCCTTCAATTTCACCCACCTACATCCCCGCAAGACCTCACGACCCCCTCATCATTCTCCCTTTCCGTCCATCCGTCTAAAACCTTGACTTGTACCTTGCAACTGGATAACATTCCTTGATCATCCTTCCTTTTATTCGTCGAAACATCCTCTTCGGTGGTGAGGTTGCGAGGAATGAGGAAAAAAGAAAGAAAAACTGGAAAAAGTGGCCAAGTTAATTGGTCTCCTTCTTTTTCTCCGCTTTCTCTGACAACAACCACCTTCTTCCTTTCCCACTTCAGCAAGATCGTAACGAGCTCGAGTCTAACACCACTCGACGGTATTTATTTGACTTTTGACGGGGGCCTCCTATACATAAATAAAACGTACTCGTACGGAGCATTTTTTAAAAATGGTACTTACTCGCCCCTTTGCTAACCAGCATCTCTTCCAGCTATGCTAATTGGGCTCGCTGTAATTACAGAAAACTGTTTCAAACAGTATCATGTACATTCCGTTTAGTTCCGAGGCTTGTTCGCAACAGTTGAAAAGTGATGAAATAGTTACTAACGTTAGCTATTTCATCACTTTTTAAGAGGTATCAAAGATATTATTATTGAAATCTGACGTAAAACACTGACATTTGACTCAGACGACGTTTGACTCTTACTAATGTTGATGATAACACGTAGGTCATTTTGTTTGGCTATGGACCAAGTTTTGGCTCTTCTCTCGAAAAATAACCACTTGATTGAAACCTAGGTTGACCACCTAGATTGAAATATGTTTTAAAGGCAGTAATATATTTCTCTAGAAGTTGCTTTCGACAATGTTGGTAACTGTTGAGCTGTAATTTTAATAACTCACATTCACTGTCTTAGTTCGCATACTTTACGTTCGCATAGTCCTAATTATAGCTGCACGCCAGAAATCCATAACGACCTTAGGACTTGGTTGTTCAGGGTTAGTTTGTTTCTCACAGACAGTTTGCATCGCCTGTCCATTAACCAGCACACTTTTCTGAATTAGATTCCGTTCTGTTATCAGCGAATTTTCGTAGAAAATCAAAATTATTTACGAGATGTCGCAATTCTGACTTCACCATCGTGTTACAATGTATAAACTGAGGTGTTAATCTGTCCAAAATGATTAACTCGAATTTCCGAAAAATGTTTTACCAAAATCCGTTTTAAACTCTCCATTTTTTGTTTTAAATTTTAATTTCAATGTTCATTTAATTATTTATTGATTTCATTCGTTCGTTTTGCTGTTCATTTTTTTTGTTATTTGGTGCATGTTTGGGTCATTTGCTTATTTAGTAAGTTATTATTCTTTTTACCCTCACTCCTCCTCCCTCCTCCCTGTACTTAATCCACTTCTTGGTGATGATCATCTACCTGGATTTTTTGGATATATTTTAGTATTTTTGCATACAAAAACGGAAGAGGGGTACGAATCACTAATAAAGACAAAATAAAATAAAAAATATTATAATAATTATTATTGTCAAGCTTTGCATTATTTTGCCAAATTTTGGCTTCATCTGTGGTTTCTGAACCAGTTCGTACAAATAAAAAATATTATAATTATGATATTTTATAATATATTTTATATAATATTTTATAATATAATGTGGTCGGATCAAACGGGAGGGATGTCCAGAGTCGTGTTTGATGTAGTAGTGATTGTTACTATAGTATAGTATATTATACAACGGTTATTGTCAACGGTCAAGAACCTCGCTCATACTTTGTAATTACACACGATCAATTATCTTGATTAGTTATTGTTATCCGTCCTTATTCTCTTATCAGATTATGGCATACACCCATCAGAGAAAAATGTTTTCCTAATGTTGGATGTTGATTCGATAGGCGGATCAAGGGAAGTTCTAAAGTGGAAAGCAGAATACCCCTGGAGCAAATATTTGTTGGATAACATTAGGTTGAAAGCCATATCGTGTCGATCCAACCTCGCTGAGAGCCGGGTCAAGCCCATTTTATTTGACACCACAGGGAATCTTTTACTTTTAACAAGACACTGGAAATATGGAGAACTTGCTTGTTTCCTTCTTTAGTGCGGTTAAGTTGCAGCTTCTGTTAATTCATGGCAGTCTATTTACTCCTACCAATAGATTATGCTATATGGAAATGGATTAGGCAACGAGTTTCCATCTGACATTCTTATGTTTCATAAGGTACCTACTCCGTTTGCTAATCTTGATAAAAATTTGAATTCATGATATTCACAAAACGTCAGCAAAATATCTGTATTTTACGTATTTGTACCAAAGGTTTATCTGTAAATCAAACCTGCTTATATGTTTGAAGACCTGTGGTTTTCAGATTTTGGAACTTATAGTACCAGGAAAAGATTTTTTTGGGTTTGATAATCGATATTTGGCGTATCAATAGCACAACAACTGAGCTTCAGCCCATCAAGTTAATTTCCTATAATAATATAAACTGTTTGTTGAGTTTTTAGCCGAGATCAAAAGCCGGGTGACGTTGCTGTTGTCTAGGAGTCGGAGAACTTCCGGTTCCATGTGATCAAGGAGCCGCTGTTCGTGTTTTATAGCATGTTGCTTTGCTACTTAGCTGCTACTTTGGCAAATGCTCACCAGGAAAAGTGCCGGGAAAACTGAGATATCTGCCCTTACCCCTTAAGGAGTCAACTAAGAAGAATGAGATTTATTTAATAATATCGCAGTGCACCTCTATAAAAATCCAAATTTTTGAGGTACAAATTCTTAAAATAGAGTGAGTAGAGTAGG
Organism: Stenodema calcarata; assembly: GCA_963920205.1. NCBI lineage: Eukaryota > Metazoa > Arthropoda > Insecta > Hemiptera > Miridae > Stenodema > Stenodema calcarata. The sequence continues at coordinate 11,381,327 of OY986049.1, forward strand.
TACTTAAATACCCTGGAAAATCGATGGGGTATACGAGTCATTAGGGTTCCATCTTGACAGCTGGACGCCTCATTCCGGTTGGGTGAAGAAAATCCCTACTTGCCGGGGGTTTCATAGGGGCGTGGAAATGCTCTTCTTGTTTTGTCACGGCTGTAAGTTGTGGGCATTATTGCATGACCGAACATTTAATTTAGAAGTGTAACTGACGTAAATTTTCGTCTTAGTTATTATTGAAATTATATAGGAAGAACTATCTACAGGACGATGAACTGGATGAAAATAACGATATTGGGTATTAGGAATTGTCATTCTTCCTGAATGGGAGTTGAAATTCAGTGAAAGTCAGGTTAAGAGGGCAACATAATATTTCCTACTAGAAAATTACATAAAGGAAGTGTGGGTTGGCGAGGAAATAGCCTAATTATTTATTATTCAAATAATTATCTTACTTATCATGATCAAAAGATACAACATCAAATTGATGGTGAACGGAATTTAGGTGCACCATCTGGTTAGGTTTACTTAAGAAGGGTCTGAAGACCATGGCTACATCGGCTACGTAGTGGATGATGTCAACAATTCACAATATTATTCTATAATACGAAGCTCGTATAACCTTCTACCTACTGAGCTAACATACCCATAACCTGATAATCACAACCTAGTGTACACAAATCTAGAATTTTTCAAGACTCAGCTTCAAAACCGCTGGTGCAAAAAAATATACTTCGGCGAAACTTAATAAGTATGCATAATATGCATTACAGAGACGGTAAACAAGGAAACCGTTATGCAACAAGAAGAAGTTCTTTTCATGAGTCTGTTGAAGTTACAATGGCTCCTTGAAAGTCATGATGGATATAAATATTTACTTAGATCGAAAGGAGGTTGGATGTTCGGGAAGCTGAGGAGGAACATTTTCATCTATATTTGCTCAAGAGTGAGCCGCCTCAATCTGACGTTGTATCCACAGTGAGAACCTGGAAAAGTTCTTTGCTATCACCAAGCGACGTTACGCCTTTGTTTCCGTGCTGACTTTTTCTTTCTGGCCGGGAATTTTGATTTTCAATCTCCGGCAAAAGAATAGTGCGATTTGAATGAATACTAACCGAGTGGAAGAAAGAACACCTCTTATTATCTCCGAGTATTATGGCGAGGATCTTATCAAACGATCGCACTACATTTATAAGGTATCATTCACAAACATAACATTCATAACATCATTCACCGAATGAAAAACATTTCAAATAATACATTAGCTGCGACGAATAAAACGTACCGTCATAATATGACGGTACGTTTTATATTATAGTCGTGTAAAACAGCGGGAGATATGAAAACATTCTCAATGATTTTGAGAGGAAAGCATTCTCAATGATTTGGAGAGGGAAACATTCTCAAGACTGATTCAATTTGATTCGATTACTATACTTCACCATGTGTCTCATAACGTTGAAACTTCATGCTTTATTTCAGGTCAAACGCTTCAAGGTAGTTCTGTTTCTGTGGTTCGGTATTGTTTCCACCTTCTCTTATTGGTAGGGAAAAAGTGTGTAGAACTGCTTAGTCAACGGGCTGAGAAAAAAGCAAGCCGAACAACAACCGTAAGAGTGGCTTGAACTTTTTTTCCGACAACTTGCTCCATTATCCCTCACAGCGCTGACCGGACCCAGGGGCTTCACGTCTGAGAACCATCCAGCTGCTGATGTTCACTCTCAAAGCCAGAGAATGGGCTAGAGCTTCATAGGAAACCCTCTTTCATGAAATCAACACTTTAGCTATACGTACGGCAAGTTGACATTATGCACAGTGTTGATTTCAAGAAAGATATTATGATTATTAATGGCTCATATTTCTACAACGCGATTAAACAATATAAAATATATTTTAAGAACATTAAATGTTTGAAGACTGTGGCTGTATTTCACAGTAGTGATTCATGAAATAATACAACCCCTCCCTCATCCTTCACCAGCCCTCTGTTTCCGACACATTTTCCCTATTCCTGCAGGCTCCCTACAGTAAAGTTTGGGTTGGGATCCGGAATGTTTAAAGTTCAGATTATTTCATTCACTGCGATGATTACACAGTGGCCAATATTGGACATCGTCGAACCGGGGAGAGAACTAATTAACGAGTCGATCCGATACTTCATCAAATATAACCATTAAGTACTCGTATTCAATTACAGCTGGTAATGTTCGCCCTCGAAGCCAAATAATGACCTTTAGCTTGATTCACAGGAAAATCTCTCTAGCGAATTCAACAGTGTAGCTATTCGGAAACTTGGAATTTTCGAGATATACTTAACGTTAACTTCAACATTCATTTTCAACCCTTTCCCATATAGTAGCTCTAGGGTTACTAAAAGTTTCAAGGATCATTGTGGGGCTGGTCCAAACCCATTGCCCGAGGTTCATAATTTTCGGACAGCGAAAACTGCCCGTACAGTGAAAATTGCCCGGACTGGGCGAAAAGGCACGGAGTTCGTACGGGGGAGCGCCGTTGAAACATACTGCCTTGGACACAGGACAATCGAAGAAAATCCAGCACAATTTCCTCCGGTTTGTGTACTACAAATTTTATCTTGATGCACTTTTTCCCGCTGAGCCTTATGTCGTCCCATACGACAGCTTGTGCTCCCTCCTCGACCTATGCACTCTTGAGGACCGTAGAATTTGTCTAGACTTGATCCGGCCCTTCAAGATCTTGAAGGAAACGGTCTGTACTCCCCGGCTACTCTCTCACATCAACTTCCGGGTTCCTGGTGTGATTACCAGATCGAGAGACCCCTTCAATGTTCCCCAAGCAACCCGACGTTGACCCTGCCACTACTTCGATTGCCTAACTTCCGCCCTGTGTTTTGCCTAGAGTGCGTTTTTTGGACTTGATGTTTATTTATATTTATCTATGATAATTTATCTATATTATTTATCTATAACTTCGATTGCTGCCTTGTGTTGGGCATGTAAATGGGCATCAATGCCCGTATGTATGAATAAATGAATGAATATATCACGGGTTCGGATTAGCCCACCATGATTCTTGAAACATTTTATAACCCTAGGTCAATGGGAGGGGTTCAAAACGAGTTTTGAATTTTCGAAAAATTCATATCTCGAAAAATTCAGATGGAACGGTATACACGTCATTTGACATCGTTCTACATTTCGATACTTAACTAGATAATTTTGCTTCCTCACTACATAAGAATAAGGCTCCTGGCATTTGTGTCTATACAGCAAAAACCATTTTGTTTGATCAGTTGGTTACATATGTCTTGGGCCGTATTCGTGATTTCTGGACGTCCGGAACGTATATGCCTGGGCATCCCCCCCCCCCCCCCCCCAGAACCCAAAACTCTGATCCCTGGGCGAGATTCACCATCAATATTCTTTCACAGTGCACTGCGCATCTCTAACAGACAATCCGGCTAATATCAACTAAAGATTGCTAGCCAATGAAGTGGTTATGATCGATGAATGATCCATTTTATTTCCATATTCTTCTTCTCCCTTTCAAACCATGCCATGAGTTACTGTTGAAAATTGTAATTCGCCATCACATTCGAAAGTCAGTATTCATACCAAATCCCTGATTCCATTGCTTCGTTGTACTAAGAAGGGAATATACAATAATATTGTATATTATTATGCCTACTCCACTGTTGGCGCTGCCTATTGGTACTGGATGGAGGGACAGCGTAACCAAAAAATCTGTAAGCTGTAAACCAAATATTGACTACGTTACGGACTATTGTTCTTATATCCCCTGAAAGGTCATAATTCCCTTTGTTTAACTTGAATTTAATATACTTTGAAAATAAATCAATAGCCCTATAGTTGATTTATTGTTTACAAATATAGGTTTTGAGCTTGACATTTTGCAAAAAAACAATTCTCTGAATTATTTGTTGTCACTGGGTTACAACATCGTGAGAGGGACTACACTACTCTATGACCATTTTATACTTCGGATCTCGATGTGTTTCATCACTTCTAGTATTAAATTGGTATCTCTTAGCAACGGCTTCCGTTAATGAATCGCATTTCGTTAAGTGAGTTTTGCTATATAATATATATAATTAACATGAACCGTTACATCTTAAAAGAAAGAAAAATTTTTTCTTTCTTTTAAGATGTAACGGTTTATGTTATTATTATCTGTATAAACAATAATCTTTGCCCTCTAACCTTCAGGGCTTCCTTGTATACGAGTACATGCACTTACCTCCACTCAAAGTCCTATTGGACTGAGGTGGCTGATCGTTTATTGAGCCGCCAGACTCCACATATCGGGTTGTTAATATTACTTCCAGATCCATCCTCTACAAAATTTGTAATTTAATATCTACAAAACAATAGTATTTAATACCCCAGCTTCTGGGAGGTTCTCCTGATATAACGTTAATAACGTGCGTCTAAAAGTTCTCCCCTGGTTCAAATGCATTATTACAATTACATACCTATTACATTATATTTATATCAATTGCATATTACATTTTATGTAATACGCAGTAACAATGCAGCTTATGAAATTCAAGATTAAAACAACAAGAATCGCTTGATATGATAATGAGTTTTTTATTGTAAGCTTCGTATTAATACGAATTAATTAAAATTTTGTACTCCAAGCCAAATTTAGCACTGTTTAAAACCACCCTGTGCCGTTGTTCAGGTTGCAGTTATTGGTCGGAGACTAACGAAACTATGGATCATGTATTGACGATGTGTCTATCTCTTGTTGAGGAACACAATCTGCTAATGGAAGTGCGTGACCCACTCCCACCAGAATACGGCGTATAGCGAAATTTTTACTTTTAATATTAAAATGACTATATCGATTTGATTTCATTGGTTGAAATATTGTGAAGTGTTTGTGTTATTATTGTAGGAAGAAACCACACCGTTTAAGGGTTTAACTCAGAATAAAACTCTATTACACAATATGTCATATGCTTTTTAATAGCATTCTCCCAAACCTATGAACGGTTGTACAGTAATATTACGACAGCTGTACTGTATATCGACTCCCACAACATCCTCCCTCTTCACGACTTCTTGAAGATTGAGGATGATATATGTATTGAATGGGAGAGGTTCCATTCTGGCATTCTAGTATCAGGTGAAATCTATTGCGGTCGACTGTTCGCTTGTCCGTATCCACTATGTATGAAGTACCAACAACGACCATATGCTGGGCTATAAACATTTGCGAGAGGGGTAGTTCGATACACAAGGAGAGCCAAGTATGGATCGTCAGGATTTTTCTTGAGGATCATTTTTGCTACCCGAACAGCTTCTGCTTCTCCGTTGCTTAGAGGAAAAACTCTGCAAATTCTTGACACAACGGTTCATTATCTTCTTTGTACAGATCACCCTTCTGTCTAGATCACTATAGGTCTAAATGTCTAGATTCTTAATGTTAGATTAATTATTATCATCAATTATCACTAATTATTAACAATTTTATCAAGTACCTAGTGAAAATTATTATAATTTATTGTTAGGTAATAATAATTCGTATTTACTATTAATAATAATGATTATTAATTATGATTAATTAATACGATATAATTCTGGGGTTTTTAATACAACGTCGGTAATAATGTTTCTATAAAAGAAGTACCTACCAACAAACATTCAAAATTACCTTCATTCCCGTAGCACGAAACGCACCTCAGAACAACAAACTCGACATCACTTAAGCCATATGATGTTCCAAAGAGCTTGTTAGTATGAAAATGGACCTGTATTTCAACAGTTTGATTCACGATCGTGATGTGAGCCGTCATTGTAAACGAACGGCTGGTCGTACAGAGCTGCGGATGGTCTTAAAAAATTCTACGGAACAAACTCTATCTAAATATGAAATAAAAAAAACATACCGTTCTATATGAATTTTTCGAGATATGAGATTTTCAAATTTTCAAAATTCGTTTTGAACCCCTTCCCCTTGACCTAGGGCTATGAAAAGTTTCGAGGACCATTGTGGGGTTGGTCGAAACCCATAAAAAAAATTTCGTAATTTTAACTCAACGCTAACTGGGCAAAGTGCCGCGGACGGCTTACGGCGGACGGACGGATTTTTTTTAATTCGATTTTCTGAATCTACGTATCTTGAAACGTAAACCAACAAATTTTGAGGGGGGTTAAAATTTTTTTTTTCTTTGGGCGATTCCAATGGTTCATTATCGAAGATAATAAACCAAAATGAAGTACGAGGTACGCGGTGTGGGTGTGGGAGGGGGCGCAGAGACATAAAAGGTCTCGTCGTATGACGCACTACTTGGCCTCCTGCCAGCCGTATTACGTCATGCGCTCGTGCGTCATAGGCTCTGACGTATTTGTTGGCCTCTTGCCAGCCGTCTTACGTCATACGCTCGTGCGTCATAGGCTCTGACGCACTTGGTCTCCTGCCAGCCGTCTTACGTCATACGCTCGTGCGTCATAGGCTCTGACGTACTTGTTGGCCACCTGCCAGCCGTCTTACGTCATAAGCTCGTGCGTCATAGGCTCTGACGCACTAGTTAGCCTTCTGCCAGCCGTCTTACGTCATACGCTCGTGCGTCATAGGCTCTGACGCACCAGTTGGCCTTCTGCCAGCCGTCTTACGTCATACGCTCGTGCGTCATAGGCTCTGACGCATTAGTTAGCCTTCTGCCAGCCGTCTTACGTCATACGCTCGTGCGTCATAGGCTCTGACGCATTAGTTAGCCTTCTGCCAGCCGTCTTACGTCATACGCTCGTGCGTCATAGGCTCTGACGCACTAGTTGGCCTCCTGCCAGCCGTCTTACGTTATACGCTCGTGCGTCATAGGCTCTGACGTACAAGTTGGCCTCCTGCCAGCCGTCTTACGTCATACGCTCGTGCGTCATAGGCTCTGACGTACTAGTTGGCCTCCTGCTAGCCGTCTTACGTCACACGCTCGTGCGTCATATGCTCTGACGTAATGGCCCGCCGGTCGCTTGTGTTCTGACGTGATCTGAGGGAAAGGGTGAATCAAGGGAACAAATTTTTCCCGTTTCAGTTTATGTGCCAAAGCAAAGACATGAAAATGTCAAAAAAATGTGTAAATAGGTACCTAAGCCCAACTGTAATGTCAATTTTCTGACAATGAGTTTTCGACCATAGTTTTCATACCTTTTTACTTAAGTACTTATTGCAATTTGAGACTGATAATGAGCTGTTTGCAAATAAAAAGTCTGATAACTACTTTATTACATCTTATTAATCTATTTTCAAGTTCCGATTCACAGTTGAATGTATTTTATTTAGATGTCGTAAAATTCGAAAACGATGGAATGACGAAACCTGTCGACTACTGACTCAAGTGATACTGTCGACTTCTAACACATGTAGGTCGACTACTAGTGCAAAACCATGTCGACTACTGAAGAAAATGTTGGTCACTGGTATTGACTACTACCTGGAGCATTGGGATTTTTTACAAAACTTGTTTTTCCCTTTTCAAACCATGTTGAATAATATTTCCCGCTGCCAGGTCTTTTAGGGAAGGATCTTGGGTACACAATGAACAGGTTTGCAATGAGAAAAAAACCGAGTGAACATTGAAATGTCATCCATTTCTGACCTATATTTAAAATTTCAAGTATCTAGCTCATCATCAAAATTTAATTTGTTTAAACAAATAGGTATTATTTAAACAATTTTACAGACAAGAAACCGAGTGAATATTGCATTGTGATCCAGTTCTGACCTATTTTTAAAATTTCAAGTCAATAGCTCAGCATCAAAATTTAATTTGTATTATTACAAAAAGGTATTATTTAAACAATTTTACAGATGAGAAACCGAGTGAATATTGCAATGTGGTCTATCCCCGACTGACGGTTAAAATTTCTAGACTGTAGTTTACCTGGAAGATGAAACACTAGGTCTAAATGTCTAGATCCTAAATGTTAGATTAATTATTATTATCAATTTTATCAAGTACCTAGTGAAAATTATTATAATTTATTGTTAGGTATTAATAATTTGTATTTATTATTAATGATAATTATTATTAATTATGATTAAATAATACGATATAATTCTGGGGTTTTAATTACTACATCGGTAATAATTTTTCTATAAAAGAAGTACCTACCAACAAACATTCGAAATTAATTTCATTTCCGTAGCACGAAACGCACCTCAGAACAACAAACTCGACATCACTTAAGCCATATGATGTTCCAAAGAGCTTGTTAGTATGAAAATGGACCTGTATTTCAACAGTTTGATTCACGATCGTGTGGTGAGGCACAGTCTTTGAGCCATCATTGTGAACGAACGGCTGGTCGTACAAAGCTGCGGATGGTCTTAAAAAATTCTACGGAACAAACTCTATCTGAATATGAAATAAAAAACATACCGTTCTATATGAATTTTTCGAGATATGGAATTTTCAAAATTTCAAAATTCGTTTTGAACCCTTTCCCCTTGACCTAGGGTTATGAAAAGTTTCGAGGATCATTGTGGGGCTGGTCCAAACCCAGAAACCAAATTTCGTAATTTTAGCTCAACGCTAACTGGGCAAAGTGGCGCGGACGGCGGACGGCGTACGGCGGACGGACGGATTTTTTTTTATTCGATTTTCTGAATCTACGTATCTTGAAACGTAAACCAACAAATTTTGAGGGGGGGTTAAATTTTTTTTTTCTTTGGGCGATTCCAATGGTTCATTATCGAAGATAATAAACCAAAAATGGGACTACTCGTAATATGCTGGCATCCAGAAGTTTGTACCTATACAAATTTTGAACTCTGATCCATCAAGAACTTGGAACTGGGTGCCACAGTCTGACCTGATAACTTCGGGGATTCCGTGACGGGAGAAGAATGTTTTGTACTTCTGGATGATCTCTTGAGCCTTCAGCGAGCTTAGGTTAGCTGTTCCAAAATATCTCGAATAATAGTCTGTTACCGTGAGAAACCAGGTGTTGTCAATTCTGAAAATGTCCGTCGCTAAAATCTTCCATGGTCGATCTTGAAATTCAGTAGGGAATTCGCACCTCGCTGTTGAGTGTGCATATAGAAACCTGATCCTACTACCCCTAACCTCCACCGTCAATGTTTTCCTGTTCCCTGTCTCCTTCCCACAACCGCTTCTCACCCTTAGTCACCCTCGGTTTCACCTAATATGTTTCCTCTGTTACACCAGCAGGGAGCTTTACGCTTCTTTCAATGCTGTTGGCGGGAGCTTTTTGCCAGATTAACAAGCCTGAATTGAAGCATTACTATATTATAAGTATTACTGGTGGTCACGAGTAATCAGTGGTGGTACACCTAGGTATAATGAAGTAATGCTTCAATTCAAGCTTGTTCATCTGGCAAAAAGCTCCCGCCAACAGCATTGAAAGAAGCGTAAAGCTCCCTGCTGGTGTAACAGAGGAAACATATTAGGTGAAACCGAGGGTGACTAAGGGTGAGAAGCGGTTGTGGGAAGGAGACAGGGAACAGGAAAACATTGACGGTGGAGGTTAGGGGTAGGAGGATCAGGTTTCTATATGCACACTCAACAGCGAGGTGCGAAGCACCGAGCATCCTATATATGTGGCTGGCGGGCAAAATGGATATCATTCCTTTTTGCGGCTGAGGTTTTTTGGCGGGTCAGTTTTTACAACGGAGTTGTTTTTGGGGGATAGTCTGTTACCGTGAGAAACCAGGTGTTGTCAATTCTGAAAATGTCCGTCGCTAAAATCTTCCATGGTCGATCTTGAAATTCAGTAGGGATTAAAGGATCATGATGACTGGTTGAGTGTTGGATGCATGATGGGCAGGATAGAAAATGTTGTTCGATAGAATCTATCGATGTCGACAGCCCGGGCCACCACTCTGCTTGTTTTGCCCTAAGCCGACACTTAGCTATCACTTGATGCCCTTCATGGACGTTCTGTAAAATAGCTGGTCGAAGCTAAGATGGCACGAAAATGCGAGACCTTTGAAGTATTAATCCGCTGCTCAAACTTAATTCTTCTTTAATCAAGTAAAACAGCTTCAAGTGTTTGGGAACCTCTTCTTTAGTAGGCCAGCCTTTTAAGATGTACTATTCTTTCGAATTTGTACATGATGGATCTTTATTTTGCTCACTAACTATGTTGGCCAACGTGGTGTCAGTAAATTCATTGAGCCAACGACCATTTGGATGCAAGCAATTGTCTCTCGTGAAGTTGTTCTTTTTCATCCTGAACCGAGGTTGTTAGAAGCGCTCTGGAAAGTGTGTCTGCCAATGTTTGTTGTATTTATCTGCCGGGAACGTATGTTATTGTGTAATCGTATCGCATTATCCTAAGTCGAATCCTCTGTATCCTAGGAGGTAGTTTTGAATTCTCATGGGTCTTGTTTTCCACGATTTCGTCGTGAGTGATTTAGTTCGTAATCTCAATGAAATTACTTGAAGTTAATTTTAAAGCTGGAAGACAATAGGCGCTTATCTATAATTTAGGAGAGTAATAAAGTACCTACCTAATATCTCAGTTAATATTTTTTTGCCGTATCTTTTTACGAGGAATTAGTACTATGATGGCAGTTCTGATGTAGGTGGTTCAATATAATCACCTACTACTAAAAGCTACTCAAACTGAAGTACTCGAACGCTTTCATCCGACTAAGACCATCTCCTACTTACCTGTTACTTTTTTCCAGGGGTTCGTCTCCCTTTTTCCCAAGAGGTCCTGAAGCCCGCCACTCTCCTTCCTCACCCTCCTGGGGATCCCGTGGCCCGCGCTTGCGTCTTGACGTTTTTCCTACCCGTAGGAAACTCCCCTTCAGTTCCCTCTAAGTCCGCCTACCGACCGCTACCCCTTGAAACTGACCCGTCGAAATGTTTCGCGACTCTCGATTTTGAAGGCTCTATCGTAATAAAACCCCTTTGACCTGCGGAAAAAATAGAAACAACATGAAGGTGTCAGTCATCCTGCTCTTCTGCACTATAGGATATCCTGCAGCACAAGGTGACTAGTCTCCTAATAAATCATTATAAATAGCTTGATCGAAATATATGATACGTTTTTATTTGTGTTCTCGCACATTGAGTTTTAACCAGGTTAGAAGAGGGTTTGACCAGAGGTCCTTCAATGAAAAAAAAGTTTAGAGCAAAGCTAGAAAGATATGAGATGGATCGAAGTATTGGTACTCAGCCTATAACTTGAAGATGAAGAACTCGGCACTCTTTATTCTTTAGGCCGGTGATCCACTCCATATGATATGAATATGACATACACAATTATAATGAGTAGTAACTCATATGAATAGTGGGTGTTTTGAGTATGGACAACCAAAAAGCTGGATCTAAATTATAGCTGTAGGTACATCTCGCTGCCAGAAATACCTATGGCAGCAACCAACTATCACATCCAATTGCATACAAATACTTTATTTTAAAACCAGAAGCATTAGTGTGATTGAATTTGAATGTTGCAAGCGGTAGATAAATACGATGGCTTTCTAACTGAATAACGATACATATTTGTCGACTCCCCAAACCAATCCTGAGAGCAGTTAATGTTGTAAGAGCCATATGACGTCTGTCAATCAGAAAATTGAATACTTTCAGTGTTACACAAACCAATTATAATCACCTGCGGGAATATATTTACGTATTCATATACGTTTATATACGTATATATACGTATTCATATACGTGATCGAAGGTTTCACTTTGCGCGAGCGGGTATGTGAATCACATCACGCTAGTGAGTCGTCTCATGCAACCGAATGTTTGTTGCTTTATATGTCTGTTCTCTACATTGACCATTTGGAAGCGGGTTTCCGTTGAATGACCAGAAAATCACGTCAAGAAAAAGGGTTATACTGAAATACTCAAATCTTTCTCTTTGAGCCTGAAAGGCATCTGGACTTAACTAAGGAATTTGTATGTTTCCAAGTCAAGTTTCCTAAAGTGAAGAAGTGACGCCAACAAGCACACAATTTAACACGATTCTGTAAATTAAGATCGATTCGGCTCAACGTTCCTTTGACTGTCTCGATTGATAAAATACTTATTGTCTCGATTGATAAAGTACTAATTTTTTGTTACTTAATCATTAATACGAAGTTGGTCCATTGCTGAATGCAATGAAGTTTATAAAGCTAAGCATGGCTGAAGAATACACATCTCCAGGATTGATGTATTTTCTTTACCATTAAGTATGAAGCATGATAGAATGAGACGGTGTCTGTTTGGATGAATTAGTGGCTGGACAGGCCGACATCCATGAAATATATTGTCATATTATTCATCTTATTGTCAGGGGGTGGAACAGTACCTACTTGGAAAAGAAAGCGAACCGAGCTGGTTGTTGATAACACGTTTGTAAAAAAATATCAAAGACTTTATTGGATGACGTCGACCATTGTTGAGGTGTCTCTTTGAATACCACTCAGATCAATCGACATTACGCTTCAAACTGTTTTTTCCAAAACTGATACCAGCGAGCCAAAAAATGTGGAAAATGTTTAGGGACTGGTATTTATAGGTCTCCACAGTTCACTTTTAGGTTCTTCCACCACCTCAACTGTAATGTTTAGAGTAAAACAACGATGTATTTACTTACAGCAAAAATTAAAATAAAACTCTCCAAATTCTTGACACATCTGTTTATTATCTTCTTTGTTCTTTCTGAATTAGTTACAAATAATACGTACCAATATGATTCTGGGGTTTTCATTTCCACCTACCTACTTAGGCAATAATTTAATAAATAGTTATTAAGTAGCAAAAATTCAAATTAATGGTTATTAATTATTATGTACTATTTGTACCGAAGCCGGGTACAATTTATTATAATAATTATTCATTATTAGTTTGGTACAATTTGTAAAAGCCGGGCCAGTATGAACACGACCCGACAGGCTGCCGCATGATCAACCCTCATGTTGATTATTGAAAAAAAAAACTCCCTCTGAAAGTGAAATTGACCTTGGGTTATGAAAATTTGCTGGTTTACGTTTCAAGATACGTACCTATATTCAGAAAATCGAATTAAAAAAAAAAAAAAAAATCCGTTCGTCCGCGGCAGCTTTGTGTTTAAAATACGAAATTTGGTTTACGGGTTCGTCAAAAAGCAAAATGATCCTGTTATTATTCGATTTTCGGGATTCACGTATCTTGAAACGTAAACCCTGAATTGTGGGGGGGGGGGGGGGGGATTTGTTTTTCTTAGTCGATTCCAATGGTTCATTATCGAATATGATAAACCAAAATAAGATAAAAATATACATTTTCACTCAGGATTCTCTCCTTATCGTCTTCAAGTTTTCATCTATGAGATCTCTAGAACAATGTGGTTTGTGGTTTGATTATTATTTGTGGTTTGATTCGAACATGAATTTTAATTTTAATATTGATAGACGTAACCATCAGCGAAGGGTTCAGGTACTAACGTTGGAGTCCTCTCTGATCCGCATATTTTACAGCCACAGTTGCAGTTTAGTTCTACAGCAAGATAATTCACAATCATCACTTTGCTACGCATGGGTAATGTGTAGGTACAAAATTTTCAGGCGTGAGGCTGCGGTTGCTCTTCAAAGTTAATCAATGGATAATAATTATTATTAACGATACGTCATAGGAAAGGTGGGAATTATTCCCACCTTTCCTATGACGTATCGTTCATTGAAGAATATCATGTTTTTTTTTTTTTTTTTTCATATTTTTTTATCATATTTTTTACAATAGGAGTGTTCAATCAAAAATTTAAAACCCGATCCAACGACCAGAGATCGGAAGAAACATTTGTCTGTTCAACGTACTCCGTTTGCCTAGTTGAATCCTTTTGAATCGGTCAGGGAGTTAATTGTATAATGACAGGTACAGGTTGAAATGTACGAACATGTTTATAGAGGATCAGAATGGGTTGTGAACTTGATTTTTAACCGCTGGATACTGATTTTACTGATTACTGGAAACAAACCACAAGAGTCCCTCATCTTCAATCAATATTAATGAAAAATCTAATATGGAGCAACTAGAAACAAGATACGTTTACGAATATACTCTCTGTAATTAGGAGTAGATACTGTACATAACAATCAAGTGAGGAGAAGAACAGAACTTTGAGAACGAACATAAACTGGAGGACTTGATGGGTATTAGGGGTATGTCGTGCAAGACTTGGGTGAATGGATGACATCCCGAGTTTAATCAGTCCCACGATGGAAGGATACGAGTCCGTGTTATTTAGAAGTTTCAATCCCTTATTGAGTCTTTCAATACTAACTGTAATTTGTACACAACTTGGACGATTTCTAGTTGCAAAACAATAACACAATACATTCTCTTATGTGTAATACTAACTAACCTCAGACAAACAATGACTTCATTTGCTGTACGCTTATACGACTACTACAGAATGTTGGAATTTGTAGAATGCAAAATGATCATAAACCTCTAGTAATCCTCATTTCACTATAGGTATTTCACTCTCGCTGCCCAGTTCAGTTCTGGTTGAGACCAATAAACGTGTATTAGTAGACCACCGGTTCTTCCGGTTATTGTATCATTCATTTGGCGAGATCCAGCTGGAGTCGATAATGGGCTTAGTTAGTCCATAATTCATTGATATAAATGAGGAATTGAATAACTGTATAAATAATTAATTACTTGTAGTTTATTTGAATTTATATAATTAAGGGATTGTTACTTGTACCTTCCATACGTTGTAACTTCCGAAAATTATAAATATTAACTACCTAACCAAATATTCACCTGCAGTCCGAGGCCGCCAAAAGTATCTCAGGACATGAAACTCAACATAGCAAGACCGTGTATATTTATGTGATTCAGAATTGGATATTGTATACAAAACAGTGACCTAAACATGAGGGCGATGTATGCAGAAGATAACATCGTTGTGATTCTACGAAACCGTGTCCGATTTTTGGTAATAGTCAATTAAATCCCCAGTCTTAAGCATCCTTAGACTAGGGACCCTCAAATGTTAAGTGAACTCAGTTAGTCTAAGGTAAGCTACAGGTGATATTAATGGACTATTTATTACCCCTAGATCAATATGAAAGCGTACACAATGAATTTTGTAAGTTTCAAAACGTCATAATATGATATTATATTATTATCTCAAAATTTTCAAGTGAAACAGTGTAGTATTAGGTAAATACTACACCTGTACACCATCCGAGACTACGGAAAACGGTCTGTCGTTCACAATGAGGGCCGATCAAAAATCATCAACATGAGCGTGAAACAAACGGGGGCAAGTCGGGCTAATAATCTTACTCGGAAACAGCTGATTCCACAACACATGGTTTTGATTTATCGATTTTTTTGATCTGAGGTAGGTAGGTACTATTTATGAAAATTTGCTGTGACTACGGAAAGAACGTAATTTCGAATATTTAGTGGTAGGTAGCTACTTCTTGTGATAAATTGCCAACGTAAGT
This sequence comes from Stenodema calcarata, assembly GCA_963920205.1. NCBI lineage: Eukaryota > Metazoa > Arthropoda > Insecta > Hemiptera > Miridae > Stenodema > Stenodema calcarata. Next base: position 11,396,732 of record OY986049.1, read on the forward strand.
ACAAGTAAAAACCTCGGAATAATATCAATAAAAATTAATTCTAATTCATCATCCATAAAAATGTTTAATTTATCATTCATATAAATAAATAATGGACCACCACTGAGCTAGTTCCTGACACCATAATAGTCTGGTTCATTCAAATCTTTGTTTAGTACAGCGGTTGAGTACAACCCAGACCCTAGGCATTCAATAAATTATTTAACACCATAGGAAGCTGGGGAGTACATCTTATTGGCTTCATCCGAATTCCAATTAGGATTATAGGAGGAATTCACGACGGTTTAATGAACCTGCAAGGGGTGGCAATTGTTGGGCCCGTCGGGTAGCAACGGGGATACTAGAGGAAGCAATAGCTGGTCATTCTAGGGGCTCTCTCAACTTACGGCTTAAACAATTTTGTGTGAATTATACTGTACTAATCCAATGGTTTTGAACAATAAAAGGAGGGTTATCGACGAATTGCTTACGGTTGTTGATTTCAGGACCTCCGATTATTAGAAATACTGTTTGAAAAAAATCGTTGCATGATTGTACATCCACTAATGGTTCCATGTGAATTTCACCGAACGCTAGTAACATTCTCTTGTTTAACTTTCTTATGGCGATGCATAAACGTGTTTTTCATGAAACATTTCAACAAATCTGCAAATAATATACAGTAGAACCGGACCGTCGATAATTCGGATTCAAGTCCGGAAAAAAATGAAAACGCCAAATCGCTCATATACTTGGAAAACCGTGTATGTCTGGAGAGATCAACTTTTCAGGAGACAAGAAAAACGCGTACAAAGAAAAACTCGTAAGTCTGTCATCACCTCATTTGACAAACCTCGTAAGTCTACGTCCGTGATTTTTGTTAGTTTTATGAAATACCGAGGTGAATTTCACCTTGCCAACACTGCTATTCATAGAGTACAAGCCCAGCCTAACAAAAATGAAAGTTGAAAGATGAATAATGATAAAACAACTTACTTTTTTGGAAAAGAGACGAGGAGCACATCAAAACACCAGACCAGACTTACAAGGTTTTCCATCTTTTCTGAATGGTTCCAGACTTACAGGTTCTGTCAATCGCCAATTGCGGGGAAACGGGTTGGCCGATATGGAGGAAACTTCACATGGTGGTGCGGCCTGGAATTGACTACTAGCTTATATCCTTAACAGACTTACGAGTTTTTCGGACTTAAGAGGTTTTCCAAGTATATGAGCGAAATGCAACTTCTGCAGTACAAAAATCAATTAAAGACTTTTTTTAAGAGCCCAGAAAAAAATGTATAATGTGTGTAATAACCTTTAACTTTGTACTGTACAGTTTTTTTAAAACTGATTTGTACCTATTGTGTACTTCACGTTTTGTGCTGTAAGGTATTCTGTAACGTTACAGTTTTATTAAAGTAATACACAACTGCTTTAACTATATTTACGTACTGTAATTGTTTACATACATAGTACACGTATGCATATGTGTATACACATATAAGTCTATTCTGAAGGTTCCAGTTAAGTTTCTATAATTTTAAAGCATAAAAACCGGTTGTTTTCGGAAATCCGGATTCTTTGATAATCCGGATGAGGTCCGATCCCAATTAATCCGGATTATCGACGCTCTACTGTTCGAACAAAACCAGTCTAAAACACTACCTATGAAATGAACTTGAGTTAAATTTCCATTCCGTTATTTAGATCTTTCACCACTATTTCGTCGAAATTGTCTTTGATAAGTTATCGATGTATCATGAATAATTTGATTATTTAATTTGCATACCTACCTATATAGAAACTTGGCCATCAGACACTATTCATCTGGTGATATACCCAATTCGGTTTCTTTCTTTTACAAATTCAATGCAAGTTCTTTGTTCAACTAATCAACTACTTTTAACAATATCATCCGCTACTGCAAGAACTCTGTTACCTTATGATCTACTCTTTCCTTCAAATTTTGTTCCATAGTTTCATCATTTGACGAAAAATTGCTAATCATTGTGGCTACCGTAACTATATAACTTTTATGTAATGTGGCGCATTTGAAAAAAAAAGGTTGCTATTGATGGATCAACACAAGTCTCCGCAATGTTGAACGTTGTGAACGCTTCATGGAAACACCGCGGGAGTTGGGCCGAGGAAACGAATTGCCTTGACGTCTATTATTCCCTTCAACTTCGCATGTTGTACAATTCGCGTTTTATGAGCCGTAAAGTTATGCGTCATCTCCGTAGTACTTTAGTGATTTACGAGAGAGGCTTGTTCGTTGTTTGGGCTAAAACTGTTTGGCAAAAATTCATCAAGGACATTATTTGGTGAAAAAGCCTGTACGATAAAGGAGGAAAACCATTCTCATGAATAGCTACACAAAGAAATTGATTTTCTGAAACAATACATCGTCGATGTGATTATGTTTTTGTGATACTTTAGGTAGACAACATTGATCGTATTGATTAGATCGCTTTGAGCAGACCAAGACTTGTATTGATCATGGTTGCATCTGAAAAGGATACCTGGCTCACTCCACAGAACGAACTCCGAAGCTACTCACTGCGAAACTCCAAAGTTTATTTCATCCTGAGAAAATCATCATTTGTACTCCACGGCGAATTTTGACTAGAAATGCTGTCTGCTGAACCACACTACAAATAAACAACCTTTCAAAGCCAAAAAATAAGCACAAAAACCAAAAACAACATAATATGGTAAAATTGGATATACTCACAATTGGTGAATTGGATATACATACTTAATACGAGTATATCCAATTTTACCGTTACTCATTCCGGTAAGGACATTATGAATCGGAAACAATGTATCACTATCGGGTTAGCACTTCGAGATAAAGGCAAAAGGCGAAGAACTTGGCTTAGGGAGCGGAGCCACATAACAGTATATCTGGATTTGGGCTAAGCTTAAGTAGGTCAGGTTACCTACAACTTGTACTCTTTGAACAGACTCTATAAAAGGCGAAGGGTGGAACTGGGCGTTAAACACAATGTGAGCCGATAGTCCGGAGTTAGCCAACTTCCTCAAGTTGTATCTTTGAACAAAACTACTTTTCATGGCGGTACTTTCGGAACGTCCCATCAAATACGGCCCCCCCCCCTTCCATCTCCAAGAAGTGGCTAATATTGTTTCTAGCTCTCTCGTGAATAGCATTGCAAAACCTTTGCCGAGTAAGGGTTTTTCGAATCTTCTTCGTTCAAAGAAGAAAGTAAAACTGGAAGAGCCATATAGAATTTGTAGGTCCAATCTACATACTTTGGATTGTACAAAGGAACATCTCATTCCACCACAGTACTGACACAATGTCATGTTATGTTATTTCTGAACCTGATAATAATTATTACAAGAGTCCTTTGGTATTTGTAATTACTCTGTTTCTGAATAAATTCATCCTTTAATACCGTCAATGGACCCGAAAACTCACAAAGTTCACTGCTGAAGGTGTCTCGTCTGACCCGGGGTCGACTTGCTTGATGTGTTTTCGATTGCCCTTTGTCCTGTCATTGGGTGAGCGGCCCCGGGAACTATGGTTGCAACTATCGATGTACGAGTAAATCGAGGTATACATATCGATGGTTGCAACAACCTTGTCGGCACTATTTCATTAGCGCTACCAGAACCACCTGATTTCAGTCCGAGTGACTTGTCTTCCTTGAAATATATCTTTTTTTTTCTGACAGTGATTTTGCACTTTGTTCAAAAAACCTCAAAATATATTTCATTCAAATACTCAGCCCGATAAAAAAAACGAAAACCTGCCATGGTAAGACTTAGTATGCACGAGACATAATGATTATGATCATGAGGAAAATCTGGGTCTCAAGGCTTTACAAACTTTAGGCAAACTGCATTTTTATATTGAATATATTACATACCTACTACATTAAATATATTAAAAGTACATTTTTTAGATTAAATATATTGAACAATCAATTGTAATATGATGTATGAATCCTCAGCACAACGGTGACACAACGGTCACACAACGATTTATCATCTTTTTTGTGTACATCACCCTACTGTATAGATCAATGATTGAATAATTATTATTATGAATTATCATTGATTATTAATTATTATTATTGAATAGTGTAAATTATTATGAATTATTATCAATATTGATAGGTAGTTATTGTTAGTTAATAATAATGTCAATTAACTTGACATCTGAAAACCCTGTCCCAATTCACCGTCATGTTGACGAGGTTTGATCTGCTCCAACTTTGAGCCCTCAATGTGCATGAACGGCTGGTCGTACAAAGCTGCAGATGGTCATAAAACATATTATGTTCTTAGTTTATTAAACTCTATCTATAAAAACTAAATGTGAACTAAAAACTATACCGTTTCTCTGAATTCTTCAAAATGTCAAAATTCGTTTTGAACCCATTCCCATTGACCTAGGGGTATGAACAGTTGAGAGGATCATTGTGGGGTTGGTCTGAACCCGTAAACCAAATTTCGTAATTCTAGCATAACGCTAACTGGGCGAAATGCCGCGGACGGCGTACGGACGGACTTTTGGTTTATTATCTTCGATAATGAATCATTGGAATCGCTCAAGAATATAAAATTACCCTCCCTCAAAATTTGAGGGTTTACATTTCAAGATACGTAGATTCAGAAAATCGAATAAAGAAAAAGATTTCTCAAATAATCGAAGAAAAGAATCTCCGTATCAAGAAGCGTAAACCAGAAAAATTTTGATTGGGGGGGGGGGGGGGGGGTGAGCGATTCCAAGGGTTCATTATCAAAGATAAACCAAAGATAAACGTAACCCGAAATGACAACATGAGCCAACATAAGTATTTGTGTGTTGTCTGCAAGCAACCAATAAGAAACCTGTCGCTCCGGTCAAAGTGGAATTTACCAGGGAACATCACGAATGATTGACCATTTCATTGAAATCGTTTGAATAGAACGCGAGCGTTGTGCGCTACAAAGATTCCAAGTTTGATCATCAAAATCTCATAGACGCTTCCGTCGACAGATGAGGTTTTGATGAAATCCACATTGGGTCGTCCAGAGACTTTCGCGAATTCTTTTAAACCATTTTGAAGTTTTATAACACCAAAACTCCATCAAATTGCGATGTACCTACGGACGTTATCACTAAAACCAAAATAATACTACATTATGAACCACCACGAGCAATATCCTGGAATATATAATATAGCCTGAAACATCTTGGTCCCTCCTAGTTTGAAGAACATCAAGAAAAATATTATTATTTAAAATGTGACCGATTTGGAAAGAAAGTATCACGCTCGAATGGATGATTGGAACGAAGATAGTAAGTAGATTGTATTGGTCCATTCATTGATAACGTGAGATAGGATCACGTATGGACGTTCGGTCGAAGACCGCTGATGCGATGTGATCAATAAGGTCAAGAGTTAGAAGTCAGAATCTGACTTCAAACAAATCACTCATGCGGACTGATCGAATCCGCTTATAGTATGAGGTTTCCACCTGTTAGCCGATTTTTCACGTCAGTTTAGATTGCAGGGGAGGGGGGGGGTATCACTAACCATAGGTCAGGTGGTCCCTCTGAAAAGAGAAAAAACCGTCGCAAAAAAATGCTGTAAATTCTCCCGCGAGTGATGTTTTTCCGAACATCACTCTGCTGCGTAGGTCCCTATTATGCACGTACGGTATCCTTGCAAGTTTAATAACTATACTAAATATTATTAATTACTAGCTGTCGGGCCCGTCGCTGACGGGCAAGAACTCGGGGTGTGTCCATCTACCTCTGTTACCTGTCCCGGACGGGCAGAACTCGGCATGGGTCCATCTGTCACTCTTACCTGTCGCTTTACGGATTATACCTCTTACATGTCCCTTTACAAGCCCTTACAATCTTAAATACCAAAAATAATATTCATCTGTCTCACGGGAAGGAAGAATCTAAGATTTTTATGTTTCGGCTTCCCTAAAGCCCCTACCCCTATGCATCGGATCCGGAAGTGAACCCCCCTATGTCCTTCCCCGATATTGGAAACATTAAAATACGGGTGGAGGGTTCGATCCATTGAGCCGTTTTTGCGTGATTCGAGGACAGACAAACAGACAGACAGACAGACACCAAAATTTGATTCAAAATCGGCATGGTTCGACCCTATTTCACGCGAAACTAATAACTGTAGACGAAAATTGTCTCTAAATTTAGTCATATAGATTAATTGGAGTATGGTCATACCCGTGTGGGGGTAATCGGTAACTAGCTAAGTGACGGTCTCGTCAATATTCCTACTAAACATCGGGCTGCTCGATATGGTTCATGGGTAATACTTGTACCATGTCTTCAACGTAGATCCTGATGAAGTACTACCGATTTGAAAATATCCAAAATTACCTTCTCCCCGTCGACGCGATACAAGAAATTCGATATCACTAAAGCATGATGGTGTTTTTTAATCAACTGTGTTATTCCTCAGTATGGAAAAAGAATTTTTACCGTTTGACTAATGCTCGTTGGTGATGTTTTTCTGTTTCTACCGTCTGTGGGGACTCACGATCTTCAACAGTAGCGAACGGGAATGGTTGAAAAATGTTCCTACGAACAATGTCAATCTTGTTGTCGACTTGGATACAAATCTAGATTGATGAACTCGAGCAGGCCTACAGATAGTGGCTCGGATATAGCACCGCAAGCAACTGTGGTCTGTGGGGATCAATGCCCTATAACACGGGTACTCAACGTGGGGTCCGTCAATCCAGTGAGGTGGGGCCTCTCGAGGCATACGCGGGTGGTTGGCAGGAGATAATATGTATAATGAAGCAATACAGATGTGGGTCCAGATCAACCTCATCATATCGGATAATCAAGTAACTTGAAATTGTCACAGCCTTGTTGTTGGACCAATTCCGGTTTAGAAACTCCAATAATCACACACATTTCTTTACATGTACCCATTCAGTTAATTTGGTTATTAACATGGCTCACACCCTCGAAGTGCACAGCTATCTTTGATATTTGACGGTATTCAACAAATAGTCAGCCCTCCAAAAGAAACTCCGCGTAAAAATCACCCCCCCCCCACCCCACCCCCTCGCAAATATCATTCTACAGCTGCCTTAATGAAAAGAGTAGTTATGGAGTGCGATAAGATTATAATATACGAACTACAGAGACCTCCTAACCACTTCACAAGCACCGTACCCGTTTCGAAATCTCCCTCCGGTCCCTTGACGAGACGTTTTTATTACAACACATCTATGTATCATTTTATTAGTTGCTTGTGAAAAAGTACCTAATGGCTTTCAACACAAATCTATGACACTGAAGATCCTCTCGCCACAGCGCCAAGGGGAGATTTCGAAACGGGTAAGGTGCTTTTGAAGTGGATAGGACATCTCTTTAGTTTCTATATTATAATCTCGTCACATTTCATAAGTAATCTTTTCATGTATTTTTTATTTCATATTTAGATAGAGTTTATTTTTTAGAATTTTTCAAGACCATCCACAGCAATCTACGACCAGCCGTTCGTTCACAATGACGGCTCAAAGTTGGAGCAGATCGAAAATCGTCAACATGAGAGTGAATAGAGAGGCAGCCTGTCGGTTCAATTTCAAACTGGCCCAGCTGATTCAAACAGCACATAGTTTTCAAATTTCGAGTTAATATATAATATTTAATAATAATTATTAATAATTTACACTACTTGATAATAATTATTAATAAAAAATGATAATTCATAATAATAATTAATCTATCGTTCAGTAATCCAGAGAGAAGGGTGATCTGTACAAAGAAGATAATAAACCGTTGTGTCAAGAATTTGCAGAGTTTTTGTTATTGAAGTTGAAAAAGCCTGTGGAGGCAATATTCAAGAATTATGAGAATAATTCTAAATTAATTGGGAATATTGGGAAAACTATAACAAAGGTCTGTCAAAAATTGTTTTAATTTAATTTTTATTTATTATTCTTCAGAAAGTTCAATAGGAACCGAAGGAGGCTCAATAATTTTGTTTGCACTTCGAAATTCTCAGTTTCGGCACATTTTGTCACTGTGTCACTGTTTGCACTGTGTTAACAAATCATCTACGTACGATTTGTTTCAAAATTCCAAGCACAATAGAGAACTTTGTCGATACGCGTAATTATACGCCATCGTTAGAGTGTGAATCATAAACGTGGAGGGTTATAGTTCGATGTGGCATTTACCGGGGAGGAAATGCCTGCTCTCGTTAGAGCCGAACATTCTGGGCGTTCTCTGAGCACATACTGGGTCTGCTCCTCCTCCACCATCTCCGTTCCGCGAACCATAAATAAATGTTAAAGTCTTCTCTCACGAGTGGGAACGGCGAAGGAGATGGTAGGCGATAGAGGGGTGTACAGGATTCCACGGGGGATGAGATGAGGGTGAAACAGGATAGTGGAAGGAAGGTAAGGAAAAGGGCCTTCTCAGTCCAATGGAATTCTCGCCGTGGAGTACAGTAAGAGAAGGAGAGCATAGGGATGAGGATAGAGAGGAGTAGGGTGCAAGGGGACTTGCCTCAGCGAAAAGAAAAAAAGCAAAATACGATCTTAAAGGAGCACTGCCCAAGCGTAGGTACTAGCCTTTCTCCAGCGTTTTCTCTCGGCTAATACATTAACTGCAGTACGAGGCCTGGGAAGAGACTTGCGTCTAGTGGCATCAAGTCCTCATACTCCTCTGCTACCCTTGTGATTTATCCCCAGCGAAACATAATATTTCGTTCCAGTGCCCTCAGGAACTTCATATTCTACTGAACTGGATGAATTCAGTTTACTCAATAAGCCGCGTGGTAGTTTATGCTTCGACGATGACCATTTAACTATTTCTTCAGGCTTATTATTTTCAATAAAGAATTTTCGTCTACGATTAAAAAAAACCGTTGGAAGTTATCTTGAAGCTCAATATTATGTTTTTTGAATAGATATTTTAAGTCCACATCACTATTCTGTGTGCCTACTTGTGACAATATTACCACACTGATTAATTGGAGTAATTAGATAAAATTTGCGCATTCGTCCGAGTAGGGCACAAGCCCAATGGCGGTCTCATCAATTTCAATACAATTCAATTCCATTTTTATTGAAGAAAACAGTACACAATACATATAAAAAAAAACGTTTACAGTCCAATTAGGTAATTAGGTACGACATCTACCTTGAATTACTCTAACAATCCAAGAATTCAAAATTACCTCAACAAATCTATTTATCCTAAATTAAAACTGTCTATACTTTCACTTTCGTTATTCCAAGTTCAAAATATTCAAGAACCAATTTTTTGAATTTTCCTGTTGATGACTCACTCTTAGTAAGGAAGAAATGGAGGTTTAAAATATTTGGCTCCCCTTGACCCCTCTGACGTCATCCACCCCCTGCCGGTCCACGTACGTCATCATATCCTGTGAGGTGTTCTTGCCGACGACTGGTCTGACATCATCCACCCCCTGCCGGCCCGCGTACGTCATATCCTGTGAGGTTCTTGCTGGCCACTTGTCTGACGTCATCCACCCCCTTCCGGTCCACGTACGTCATATCCTGTGAGGTGTTCTTGCCGGCCACTTGTCTAACGTCATCCACCCCCTGCCGGTCCACGTACGTCATATCCTGTGAGGTGTTCTTGCTGGTCACTTGTCTGACGTCATCCACCCCCTGCTGGTCCACGTACGTCATAACCTGTGAGGTGTTCTTGGAGGCACCTGTTTGACGTCATATCTTTTGACGTAGTTGTTCGCTTGTGCTGCGACGTCATATTATCTGAGAGGCCCGCAGATGAGGTAAATTAAGGAGACAAAATAGATTTCATACCGAATCGAGGTGTTTATTTGAATTCTTCTTCTTAGATAATTTGGCTTCAGACATGCCAGTCATAGCCATTGGATTCGTGATTCAAAGCAACCATAAAGTGGGTACAGCTTCCGTACGAGTATGCAACCACGAGGGACATTTTATGTCTTTGCGCCCCCTCCCACACCCACACCACGTACCTCGTACTTCATTGCTGTAGAAATAGTACCTGTGTGTAAACAGTTATTTAAACAAAGGTTGAGCCTGTCAACACGATCGTGAATCAAACGGTTGAAATACAGGTCAATTTTCATACTAACGAGCTGTTTGGAACATCATATGGTTTTAGTGATGTCGAGTTTTTTGTTCTGAGGTACGTTTCGTGCTACGGAAATGAAGGTACTCGTAATTTCGAATGTTTGTTGGTAGGTACTTCTTTTATAGAAAAATTATTACCGACGTAGTATTAAAAACCCCAGAATTATATCGTATTAATTATTCATAATTAATAATAATAATTATTGATAATAAATACAAATTATTAATACCTAACAATAAATTATAATAATTTTCACTAGGTACTTGATAAAATTATAAAAATTATTTAGCGGTGAATTCCACTCATCCTGAAGTGCGTGTTTTCCGTATCGTGTTGATCACACTCGTCCACAGCTATTTCCGTTCAGTTTCGGCCACTTTTGCTTCACGAGTTGGCCTAAAGACTTGAAATTACCTCCCATCATATTACAATCTGAGCAAATACTAGGTACCAAATACAAACAAATTTACAAAATTATAATAATTTGTAATTACAAATTACAAAATTTGTACATTTGTTTGTATTTGGTACATACTATTACCTATACATTAATGTATACTTTTGGGAAGAATTGCCAATTGATTCTATATCGATATCCAATTTCTGTTACATACGAGTATATGAACATAATTATTTCATAGTTACTGTGAATGGCTGCAAAAAATTTTTTTTCTCATGAATCGTTTAAAAACGACCCATGTCCTACCTTATGTAACTGCTGTGAAAATATTAATCCTATCGTATCTGGTCCGCCTCTGATTTTGATGTGTACAAAGTGGTTTTCAGTAATGAAAAGGTTGATAATTATCATTACAAGTACGATTGGAATTCGATTGTTGTTGGTTACAATGAAGAAACTGGTCATTTCAGCATCCGTGGTAATTTAATTAGATACCAAACCTCAATAATTATCACTCAATGTATGGAACTTTAGGGGACGACCAAGACATATAACAGAAAGAGACTGTGAATTTACAATGAAGTTTCCTTTGATACGTGAAGCACAGGAATAAATCAAACCCCCAAACGCGTGGTTCCGGCGAACATTGGAAGGAAAATGAAAGTAGTGATGAATGGAGAGAAGGTTGGCGGCAGCGCCTGATGAGTATGGTAATCCAATTTCCAGGAACCGGACAGGGCGGTAATAAGGGACCATAAGGAGAGTTTGCGGGTAGACCTTATGGGACGTCTGTTTCCTAGTACAACGGCAGAGAACGACGAGGCCTTCCGCTTTCATCCCTCGTCTTACTCCTTCCCACCGGCCTCATGGCCAGGCTCATCTGCATAATGGTCTTCCCTAATTGGGATTTTCATATAGCCACCCTAACACCTCCCCGGCACCCACAACAACGGGAAGGGTAGGCACCGAGGGGACTCCTGTGGTTTTTTAATAAAGCCAAATACCTTTCTTGAGGAATTTTATACATCCATCCCTTCTACGCGTCAGTTATTGATGTTCGCATACTTAATGATATAAACTGGGGAGGTTTTGAAATTGCCGAAAAGTTGTGCGGAAATTAATTAGAAGGACCCGTCAATAATGGGACAAAAAAAAAAAAAAAAACGGAATGAATTAATACATTTTTTGGAAACCACTCAATGCGTTACCACTCGTCCTGTGTTCATCAATAAATTTATTGCAGATACCGTTTAAGGGAGAGGATATTAGAGACAAATATTTCGCAGTGACTAATTCCACCCTGAAGTTATTAATCGACGATTCCCCGCCGTGGCTTGAATGGGATTTTAATTTGGCGGGGTGATCAACCAGGAAGGAGACACTACCGAGGGATTTCCCAACTGGCCCAACTCAAATCAGGGGGTTCTTACCCCGGAAAATTTTGAAATTGTATACTCTTAGAAGCGCGATTTTAACGACTTTATTCTCTTTTTCTTATGGAATTTTCGTGAAGAAGGAAGCTATCGTTCTCGGTGCAAAATTGTTAAAACTCGAATTTCCGGAAAATATTTATACCCAAATCCGTTTCAGACCATCCTGAATTCACTGCCAAAAGACAGTGAAGAAAATGGCGCTCATAAATTTGTTTTGCCGGCTGCGCCCGACGGAAGGTTAAAGATGTTTTAACGCTGACGACGATGGTGGAATCAAAATTGCGGTATCTTATCCCGCTCCCAAACTGGAGCACTTTGCATAATATGATATGAAGAAACGTTGTTGTTTACGTTTCAAGATACGACAAGATAGACTCAGAAAATCGAATTTAAAAAAAATAAATAAATAAAAAATCCATCCGTCAGCCGTTCGCACCACTTTGCCCAGTTAGCGTTACGAAATTACGAAATTTGGTTTACAGGTCCGGACCAACCCCACAATGGTTCTTGAAACTTTTCATAACCCTAGGTCAAGGGAAAGGAGTTCAAAATGAATTTTTAATAAGAATGAAATTTTAATAACGTCATAATATGACATATATGACATATTATGTTATAATAACGTCATATGAAATTTTAGAGTTTTAGAACACCATCAGGAGATTTTTACAACCAGCCGTTCAATCAAATGAGGGCTCAACGGTGGAGTAGATCGAAAGTTTCAACATGATCAATGTCCATAATGGCCAATGTTCATACTGGCCAGGTGATTCAAACAGCACATGGTTTTGAGATAACGAGTTAATTAATAATAATTAATCAACATAATTAATAATAACTAACAATAATTATTAACTACGATAGATTGAATATTATTAATAACTATAATGAATAATATTCAATCAATCATTCAGTGATCTAGAGAGAAGGGTGATCTGCACTAAGAAGATAATAAACCCTTGTGTCAAGAATTTGCAGAGTTTTTTCAAATACACTTGTTTTCATAGCATGAGTTTCCACGATTTCGTCGCGAGTGATTTAGTTCGTATTGGTTTCAGTGATACTCGGAGTAGGTATTCAGTTTACCCTCCTTTCAGTAAGGACCCCACCATTGAAAGTGGGAAACCATGATACGACTTTTCTCCAATTCCGCTAAAAGCAGATTATCTTGGGCGGGCAAGCGCGACAATCGTTTTGTTTATATCCACCAAGCCGAAGCAATAGCTGAGAGCTTCGAAGGGATTGTGCTGTGAAAAGAATCTGTGGGTCACACCAATGCCAACCACTAACCCCAAAATGTAAGCTCTCTCTCTGACGGTCTCTTTCCTACCCCTCTCTTCACCGTACTCATGTCGTGATGATTTGAGTCTCAAAGTAATCCAGTTTTGTCCGCATGAATATTTTCAGTACACGTAGCACGCCTCATTGTCGACCAATGACTGGGGAGTGAATAGAGCGAACAAAAAACCAACCCCCCCAACTTGTTAATTCCTTGTAATCTCCAAGAAATCCGGCGTTGTCCGAGTAAATACAGTATAAAAACTGTACACACAGCAATCCTCAGAGTAGGTCCATGTCCAGGGATCTAAAGTTTGTTTCAAACAATTTTTTTTCAAACACCCTGAAATGATACACACAAAATACTGATATAATACACACATATACACCAAGATTTCGATTGGACGGTAATGTCACAAACCCACACACAAGTACAACTTTCGAAATACCCCCGGTGCACTATAATAAATGTGGTGCATAAGTCGTTGCGTAGAGTTTTAAAACCTTTCAACTGTAAACGAGACGAATACAAAAATCTAGCTCATCATCAAAATTTAATTTGTTTAAACAAATAGGTATTATTTAAACAATTTTACAGACAAGAAACCGAGTGAATCCAGTTCTGTGATCCAGTTCTGACCTATTTTTAAAATTTCAAGTCAATAGCTCATCATCAAAATTTAATTTGTATTATTACAAAAAGGTATTATTCAAACAATTTTACAGATGAGAAACCGAGTAAATATTGCAATGTGGTCTATCCCCGACTCACGGTTAAAATTTCTAGACTATAGTTTACCGGGAAGATGACAAAAGGTAGTTTTATTCTGGGCGTCTGAGGGTTGGGTCACATAACGGCCGTTTTCGACGCGAAAGATTAGTGTTTTTCCTAAACCTTTGAGCGCTCACTGTGAACGAACGGCTGGTCGCACAAAAATCCAATTGGTCTTAAAAGATTCGTAATTTTTCAGGTCATTCAAAAGTGAACTAAAAATTACACGGTTCAGTTGAATATTTTGAGATATGAAATCGTCGAAATTTTAAATTTCGTTTTGAACCCCTTCCCCTTGACCTAGGGTTATGAAAAGTTTCGAGGATCATTGTGGGGCTGGTCCAAACCCAGAAACCAAATTACGTAATTTTAGCTCAACGCTAACTGGGCAAAGTGCCACGGACGGCGGACGGCGTACGGCGTACGGCGTACGGCGGACGGACGGATTTTTTTTATTCGATTTTCTGAATCTACGTATCTTGAAACGTAAACCAACAAATTTTGAGGGGGGGTTAAAAAATTTTTTTCTTTGGGCGATTCCAATGGTTCATTATCGAAGATAATAAACCAAAAACGTGTTTACTCCTGGTTAATTTCAGTTGGGTTATCTCCTCGGATAATATTGTGGCTAATCCCTATGTTTAAAAATTACCTATTTCCTCGTTGCGTTCCTAAATTTGTATGCGTTTGTTTTCCATACGTTTTTCTTCTTTTCTTAAGTTTCACTGTATTCGCAGAACAATCCTGTTCAGTAAGATATGAGATGATATTCTAGGGAAATATATTACATCGAAATTATATGCATAACAATAAGATTACTTAAAGCATTATTGTCAACTGAATGTTGGCAATGGGGAAGCCCGTGCTGCCGACAATATTCGAAACTCAGCGCAGAAATACAAATGAAAGAAAAATACCGCCAGCTAGGTATAAGTTAATTTTCCTGGAATATCATCTCATATCTTCTCCTGAACAGGATTGTTCTGCGAATACAGTGAAACTTAAGAAAAGAAGATATTATCCCTTAATCCGAATAATGCATGGAAAAATCTAGGTGCGTTTCATGTAGGGATTATCGATACCAGTTTGATACACACGGTACTCAATGTATACCTACCCTTCAAAACCGATAAGTCATGCGGGTTTAGCATAACCAGGGGTTTGCCCAGAAAATAAATGGTAGGTATTGGGGTAGGTACCTATAAAATTACTTGTACTTCTCATGAACATCACAACTACCATACATTCAAACATTAAATAAGTGAAATATTTATTTATGCAATTTAAACTTTCGTTTCAATTTAATATATTCAATACATGACGTATTTTCTCTATAACTACATTATGTTTATTGCTGGGTAACGTCTTATCCATTCCTCCTTTGCTTATCTGGCTGGCGGGGTATTTGAAGGGTCGTAGGAGGTTTATTGAAATAAAAAATTTTCGTTCCAAGCTTTCGGCTTTATGAAGCCATCTTCAGGGCTGTAACAGAAACGAAACCTCCTGCGAGGCCTGACGATTGTATGCGACTCTGACTCTGAATTCCTAATAATTGTGAATACTGACCTTTCACCTGGCCTGGATTTACTGACCTTTACCTTTTATAATCTTCCCATGCGGTTACTCATACAGAAAAAATCAGTCTAAGCCTAACGAGTGGACTGAAAGCAAAGACTGGGGTGAGAAGTAACAGTCTACTCATAATGTAAGTCAGTGATTCCTTATATTTAAAATTATTTGGAATTCAGAGTCAGAGTCGCTGACAATCGTCAGGCCTCACGTCAGGTTTCGTTAAAGTCGAAAGCTCGGAACGAAGAATTTGTATTTCGCTAAATCTTTTATAACCCCCCGAATACCGAGCCTGCGTAATATTTACTGACATTCAAGCAATCGTAACAAAATCAGTTCAATTAACTCTGTTGAAATTCCACTCTTCTCAAGCAGAGGCTAAACGTGTCTGCTTCGACACCAAAACAATTTTCCTGTACGCTGATAAACACCTGAGGATATGCTAAGCCCTCACAAGTCATACGGTTTGTGGGAAAATATACCTCGCAGGTCGTCTGGTTATTCTGGCGTGTGGAATGACTTTGTTTTATCATTTTCAAGAATAAACCAGTGGAGTCGACCGAGATAAATTATTTTTCCGACCCCTCAGAATTTACGTTTACGTTTCAAGATACGTAAAATCTGAATGTCGAATTAAAATTTTTTCCAAAGGTCTCTGAAATGAGGTTGTGGTGAGTGAGATGTTTCAGGATATTATCGTTTTTTCTTATCTCCAACACGTAATTTATAACTTCTGTCGTCCATGAGAAATGCGGTAGAGGAGGGGTCAAGTTGTTTAAATTGCTTCTGATAAATGGCAACATCTTTCTTCCTTTTCACACTTAGTCTTTCCGCACTCCACTTTCGCCTCAGTAAATATTGAATTTCAGATGACGCGGAAGGCGGTATGGACAGGGAAGGGGTTACCATCGTAATGGCAAAAGGAAGTCGCTTTACCCCCTTTTACCTTTCCATTGAAGTATTGCTGCGTCATTAGTGACACAGATTTGAATCTACCCCCATTTGTTGCGTAACGACTTTCGGGAGTAGGAATTCACTTCGGCTCTCCCACCGTCTCCCGACCTTCTTCATTCTTCCCTTGACTTTTTCGCAATCTTCCACAAGCAGATGGACCCAAAAAAAAAAAAAAAAAAATGAAAATTAGGCAGCCATAAATCCACAGTCGAACCTTCCTCCGAAAACCCTATAGCGAATATCCCATTCAACGAGAGAGGGAAACGTGGCATCCCGTATCTACCCGTAACCATCCTTCCCAGCCATTTCACCAAGAATTGCAAGGTTAGCCACCGACTCTATTAAATAACTTAAATTGCTCCCTTATAATGCGGCTCCGCATTTTTACACTTTATGTTCAAGACCTATTTCCCCGGGATAGCTAACTTCTTACCCATTACCTTGGTGGATGGGAATTTTTAGTCTCTTTGATAAAAAGTTGGGTGCGACTTAGTGATTCTCCTCGCTATTACCGTTATTCATGTTTGCTTAAAGCCCTTCCGGTCTCTCCTCTTTGCTTTTCGGCGTATATCAACAAATGAGCATTAAAACTCCATTTCGCGAGCCATCTAAACTAACAAAGTTGACATGACAATACTGGGACGCATTGAAATTCCCTGACCAAGATGAAATATACATTTTCCTCAATTCTCTCTTGCTGTTCTCACAAAATGTATTATGGTTCATATGAAATTCATTTTATATTATTTTTGTTTTTCAGAAATAATAAATAGGCTTATCCAACCTTGGGAGTAAAATCGAAGTATTGCGATCGATCTTTGCGCTTTACGTCGATTACGCGACCATGTGAACCCAGCTTTAGAGAAAAATTGTTGAAACTCACCAAGGATATGCGTATAAATCAACGTGATCCCACGTGTGACACAAGTACGTGTGTGTGTAGTGGTTGATTAAGTCAACATAGCCGCCTAACGAACATGGTTAAAAAAAAGACCCGATATGAGGTTTGACACCGGACATATTCCTCCCTTGTGAAACTTGTTCGGCCCAACCGTATACTCAGGAATTCTAATTTCTCACCTCTCGTGTTGGTTGCAAAGTGAATCATGGTAAGAAGTGCAGGTAAAGTGCATCGAAGTGCAGTAGATGGTGCACCTTCCGGCTTCAAACTTCGGGCGAATTTTCGGCCTCACACTAACGGGCGCATGTCGGTATATTTATCGCCTCCAAATAATATATTCTTTTCGGTGTATTAAGTGCAACTGTACTCCATCAGAAAAGGATTGCAAGAAGAATGATTGTAACAGGTGGCCAGGGGAGGTGGAAGAGAGGGCCTCATGGCCCTTATCTCCCCTGGTGGTTAAATAAAACAATTCAATCAATCAATCAATCAGTCAGAACTGAGGCACCACCAAGTATACCGTAGCAATATAAGGGAACATGCGGTTGATATTCTTCTATACTAACAACTCGGCCACTAACTGCCTTCAAACTGGTCTGGTAGTTGAGAGCGAGGTTGTAACCATTCAGTTGGCCAGAATGAAAACAACTAAATGATATAAAGCAGCATAAATGATATACTCGTACTAACATAATGAACCTACAGTTTCCCAATCGCTGATGTAAATTGGGTCGATTCGAACTCGAATCATCACTGATGAAAGTGCGTAGCTCGTTTCAGGTAATTAGGAAAGGCTGTACAGAAGCGGGCTTTCCGAATGGCGGTTAGGTAGAATATTGCTTCCTACCCCACTATCACCATCATACATGGTAATTAGTTGGTCGAAGCTGCTTGTCTCTTGTGTAGGGGAATCCGAAAGCAATCATTCGGTACTAATGATCGCAAGACGTTGCTGTATTTGAAAATATATTTGCACCACGCGTTGATAATTACGTCACCTTCGCCGGAAATTGTGATATCTAGCCGGCCCTTTCTAGATTATGACAGTGCAATAAGAACCACATGGACAATTCTCATAGTTTATTCAGGAATGCCGGATAATCTCAGTTTGCAGTTACAGGTTATAATATAACCTGTAACGAAAATTGAAAAGATTGATGTATAATATTGACATTTTATGTCTTTACTATGGCACATAACTCGAAAAACGTTACACAAAAGCGTTACACGAAATCGTCACGAAAATTTCTGATGATTTTTGCTTACAACCGATTCGGTGCTACGGAACTTTATCTTCGCCAGTTATCATCGTACAAAAATCGTTCACCACTCGTTGGATAGCTCTCGATTTACCTAACCATATTACGTTAACCACTGCAGAGTGCGTGGCCGACAAGCTGCGGTATGAGTGTGATTGTTTAAATAATTGTTTACACACAGGTGATCATTCTCAATAATTTATAATATAAACATATAGACAATAATATAGACAATATTATTGTCTATACGAATGCAAGCTTCATAATTTATGATGAACCCTACAATTAAGTATAACAACTACGCTACTGGGGTAGGTGATGTAGCATTGTTTGAAGGTTCTTGAATCACTTCTTTAAAGACATAAAATGTCCCAATGTGTTGCAGACTCGTATGCAAACATTTAATTCTCGACTGTTTCAACAACAGGATGGAGTTGACATTCTTTTGACATTTTCATGTCTTTGCTTTGGCACATAAAGTGAAACGGGAAAAATTTGTTTCCTTGATTCACCCTTTCCCTCAGATCACGTCAGAACACAAGCGACAGGCGGGCCACTACGTCAGAGCCTATGACGCACGAGCGTATGACGTCAGACGGCTGGCAGGAGGCCAACTAGTACGTCAAAGCCTATGTCGTAAGAGCCTATGACGTCAGATGGCTAGCCGGAGGCCAACTAGTACGTCAGAGCCTATGACGCACGAGCGTATGACGTCAGACGGCTGGTAGGAGGCTAACTAGTACGTCAAAGCCGATGCCGTAAGAGCATATGACGTCAGACGGCTAGACGGAGGCCAACTAGTACGTCAGAGCCTATGACGCACGAGCGTATGACGTCAGACGGCTGGTAGGAGGCTAACTAGTACGTCAAAGCCGATGCCGTAAGAGCCTATGACGTCTGAGGACTGGCTGGCAAGGTGATCGGGTTTTAATAAGCCTCTGGAATTCCGCGCCTTCATTTTGCATTCATTTACATCTTCACGTTGAAAAATCCTTCATCTTTTTCTTCACCTTCCATGATGGAAGTTCCATCGAAGTATTCATTCGTCCGCTCGTACAACTATAAATCTGGTGACCCCGACGTGACCCCGAACTGGAAATTTTAACCGTGAGTCGGGGATTGACCAAATTGCAATATTCACTCGGTTTCTCATCTACAAAATTGTAGAATTTACAAGTAGAATTACATGGTTTATTGAATTTATTATACACTCATCAATCTTTTCAATTTTCGTTTTACTTAATAAGTGGAGGTTAGTGCAAAAACTACCCAAGTCCACTTTTTCATTTTTGTGGAAAACACAAATTTAAATTTTGTGGTTGTCGGAAAAATCGAATATATGGAATTATTTAATGTACCATGGTTTATAACATTCCTTTCTAAGATACAGTACTATATTCTGCAATACTTTCGAGTGAAAGGTAGATTGAAAACTGTTCCCTGGATACTAATATCTAATTTTACAAAAAAATTGGATTTGGGTAGTTTTTGCACTAACCCCACGTTATGTTCTTCTTCATTCTGCCTATCAAAGGGTTTGAATAATATTCAACATATTATGTTCTTTAGGCTCGCCATAGAGAGTATTCAGCATCTTCTCCGGCTGTGAGGCTTTGCAGATACAAAACCAGAATCTCATTATTAATTTGTTTTCCTCATTGTCTTGAGCTCGTTACATAGGCTTATCAAGTGTCTCTTATTTGCAGCTGTACAATACCTTTTCCGAATTCTCCTAGCTCTTCTTTTTGCCCTCTCCATTTCCCTCATTTCAATGGGATGGTTTACCGGTTATATTCTTATTTAATGGCGTGCAAGCCCAAGCTGCCAATTTGACGCTATGTAGATTTTCCTCCTTTTAGCTTCTTCGCTATGTATTTCTCTAAACAATGGCCAGTTTCTGTGTTTGCTGCTTAGTTTCCATATATTTGAATCAATTTTATTTACCGAGATACTTCACCACGGGAAGTTGGTATTTTTGTATAATTCTTCGAAGTTGAAATAATTCTTAATGTAAATGATTGCTGAAAGAGGTAGGTTGTGCAAGTAGTAGTACAATTATCTAGGTCGGTTAGGAATTTAGAAGAATCGTTGCTGATGTATCGGCCCCTCATACAATAAATTGGTTCACTGATGTCATTACATCGGTTTATATTACTTCACAATGTATCAATTTATGCGAATTGACGTGTCAATAAACTGCCACAGAGATAATAGTTAGGTAAGGTATGGTTTTCACCCATAACTACATTTAATTTTCTCTGATTCAGCTAGAGGAAAATGAAATGTTCTGGCAGGAGATTCGGAAAGGTAAGGTAAAGAAGCAGGAGTTTCGGAAAGGTAAGGTAAAGAAGCAGGAGTTTCGGAGCTTCTGATTTTTCCAGAGTGGTGGAAGAGGAGGAGACGGTAACTGATAATATTATCCATAGATCCATAAGAACTCTTGTAATATGTGCGCATACGCGCTCAAATGCCTACGTGTATGTATAGGTATTTCGTGAATCCCTTTCCTTCATGACAGGTACAGCTACACAAATAAATTGATTAAGAACAAACACCAAAAAAAAAAAAAAGATTCTCTTGTACGAATTGAGAAGCAAGAGGTACATGCAAAATAGTTTACAAGTAACATGGTTGCCATAAAAGAGGGAATCTGAGCTAAGTACTGAAGGGCGATTTGAGCCGCCGTGTATAGCTAACATCAGTTTAGTCTTAGCTACTGGACGTTTAGATGTGATGCACTTAAGGTGATCTGTTCTCCCCTTAGCCTGTCACTGTGAGGACAAGATTTGCATCAATACCTAATGGTTAGGTGTTTAAGCGCAACATGATTACACTGCTGTCCTCTCCTGGATCAATTGAATTGGGTGATTGGTAAGGCTCTGTGGGATTCGACGTTGGTCTGACGTCAGTTATGCTAATGATTGGTACAGTTACTTGGTTAGAATGTGACGACAAGGGGGAACGCCTGCTCAGGATCAATGCGGAATATAACATAAGGGCAAGATGTAGTGACAAATCCCGCACAGACAGCGACAAATTAAACTATGAATAGCCGGTGTAACAAATGCGGCGATCAAGTTTTGAAAAATCATGTACAATATACATGATGTATAATATAACATAATATAATATAACATGATGTATGATGTATAATATATTATATCCCCAATTCATTCCACCAGAACATCGACTATTCACATTTACCAGGCTTCAGTTTTTTGGGATGTGAATAAACTATGATTGTGCTACAATTCACATGTATTTTAATGTAAGAAAAATGTACCATTGGTCAGCAATGAGCAGTTGCGGAAATTACCGATCCTAAGTAACCAAGCCTTTATAAGGAAGCAGGTCTGTGGTCAAAACTGAAGTCATTTCAATAAAGGACTCGATCGACGGGTGTAATTTTGAGCGGTATTAGAATGGGAAAATGGACTGGGTAGAGGAATGCGATGGGAAGCTCCCTCTTATTATTGAGCGCAATTAATCGTTATCGGACGGTAGGCAATCACGCACGAATGTTAACACGTTCACGCCTGCAACGGGCGAGGTCAACTCATTATTCTTCGGCCATCATTCACCGAAACAAATTAGCGTACCCCTCCGAAATTGAGCCTTGACAGTCCTAATATGTCATTAGCGAGAGCAGGATATACGATTTCTGGCCAGGAGAAGTTTTCATAACGGGAATGATTTATTTCTCCTCTTAAATATTCTGGCGAATTCGTTTCAGAAAATTACTCGTGACAACGACAGATTTGGAACCCAATAATGTAGTTGCTCGTATGACCCTACCTTGTGTTCACACGTTTAGTTATGGATAAGTGCTGTAATATAACTCGATTAAACGTCGTAAGCTGAAATCCCTGATATTTCTCATTACCTACATGAACTGAGATCTACTATTACATTCTGATTCAGGTACAAGTGGTGATAGAGATGAGTTTGAGAATTACGAACATTACGAATTACCAAATCTTTGAACTCTGTATATTTCAATAATCACAAACATATAAGCACCATTATTAGTTTTCCTCGTTGCAGTCACATATCTTTTTGACTAACATGTAGAGAATATACTTGTATAAATTATGCTAAAATCTAGAATTGGATTTGAAATGCATCATTAGGAATTTGATTGTGGGAATTGTTCTAAACCATAGTTTTCTTAAATTTGTTGTATACATACATAGATAAATGTTGTTAAATTGTATAAGTTTTTCCATTCACTAAAATGGACGATTAAAATGTGCCTCATTATGAAAAATAACATCACTCCTCAATCGTTGGGTCCTAAGGTTAGTTATACTACGCTAATTTTATCCAATATAGAGCTTTCCTCTCTCTAAGTGTAGGGTGCAAATGGCTGAGAGTTGTTTTAAGTGAAGGGCCTTTCCAACTCTAACAAGGACGCCCTCGAACTTTCCTACTTCCTTACTCTATTCGTTTCTCGCCCCCACTCCAAAACGAATAATATAAACATTCATTAGAGCCATCTGCTAAAAACTGATCACAATTCATCCTACGTAAGTTTCCTGGTCGTTTCCAACCGTAGTGGATTCAGATAAAAGTGAGAAGTTGCTGCAAAAGCTCGGCGGCTAAAAAGTCGACCTTTTAACATTCGAAGTTTAAGTGTAGCTCGGCTACAAGCAAACTTTTCCCACCATCACCAACACGAAAAAAAAACTTTGAGTTGCTGGGAGTGACACCTTTTAGGCCTTATCATTAATCAAAACGGAAATTGGGAAGGAGGAGAAATCCCACGTTCCGGAATAGTCCTACCCCTTTACAACGAAGAAAGAGGAGAGAATAAATGACGTTTCCCTGAATTTTTAATGACCCGCCGTCACTAAGCGCATTGGTATAATAGCAGCGTTCACTCGGAGAATAATTCTTGGACATTGCTCACTGTAGTCATTGACAACGTTATCAGGTCAATGATCCCCTTCAAAACTCAGTTTAATGCACTACTGGAAGTGATTATTCAAACAGCAACAGCTATTAGTAACTACAGTACAAGTGGTGCTCCGTCTGCGCATCATTTGTCCTAAAAGTGCAAGGCATGCAAAATAAAGTACTGAGGCAGATCTGTGGAGCTCCATAGTTCGTCAGGAATGAGATCCTCCATCAGGACCTGATGATGAAGAAGATTGAGGTGTCCTATAAGGACCTCAAGGAAAGAGCTGTGGGGCACCTCAACCCTCACGTTGCAGCAAGCTCGGGGCCTCCACCAACAGAAAGTCGAGGGCTGATTGGGAAACAGCTGAGGGACAACAACTCAGACGCAACACTCCCATAAACACATCAAGACACAATCCAAGCAACATATGACTAACACAAACACCACTCCCTCCCCACATTAGCCTACCAGGCAATATTGTGAATAAATGATTGATTGACTAAATAACTTACACAAACACCACTCCCTCCACACATTAGCCTACCATTGTAATTTTGGATTGTCATTTTGGAAATCAAGTTTTAACGGTTGCGCTTACTTTGAAAATGATTGATCTCCTTAGTGAAACCGACACATGTAGAATGCACAAGAAACAACGATCAATTACGGTATATTACTTTAATGAAGACCATAAACCGTCGGCTTACAGGAGAAACTAACTAAGTCAAAAAACAGAGTTTTGAGAAATTTGAGTTTGAAGTTCTTTTGATTTTAGAAGTTGGATTGTTTTGGCTCGGAAATAGCTAAAGAAACCTAATATGAGCCAGTGGCCCTTCATGATATTTTATTTATACCACTACATACCTAATATGATATTATCTGAATCATGTAAGATGTTCTAAATGTAGTAAAATTACTGTTTTTCTGAAAAAGGCACTTGAATTTCTGCTGGATAAAAATGTGATATAGCACGAATTTTATTTCTCTTTGCCATTTTTGGATGTTTTCCCTTCGAAATACCTCAGAATAACTCATTTTAACAATTCATAATAATTGAGTTATTTTTAAATTACAATAAAATTCAATAATTCGGTATTTTGTATTTATCACATAGCCCGTTGTATGATCTTTATCGACATAGTTACTTTAATTTGTTAGTGGGTCTTCAAGCGTAGTTGTTATAACCTTAGTTACATAGCTTCTTAGCGCAGTACCTATACATGTAAGTAACTTACTACACGAGGCCTGCGTGATATTCAAAGTTACTCGAATATTAGGCCATTCATGTTTCATCAACCACCTGTTATTGTACAATTTCCAATTTCCTATACAATTTCTGCAGTTTCGTAAAGCAATGAGTGATAAATATTGTGGCATTTCGTATGCGTGTTTCTGATAATGTTTCATGTCTGAGATAGAATCATTGCTCCATGTAGTCTTTGGTTTGACGACACTAAGGATCCTATTGGACGAATCATTGTATTCAAGTGAAATTGGGGGCTTTCATCAACAGTAATTTTGGTGAATAGACCACCGGCGGCCTCTGCTAGTTATCTGCCCTTAGCAAGTGAGGTTCGTCAAAAATTTGCTGTACTTCCAGAACGCAGAAAGTCACTTAGTTTATTTCTCCCGTATAAATTCGACAAAAAATGATCTCATAATGTGTTTTCCATGGAAGCGGATACCCAGAGACGAAAACAGACGACGCCATTCAAAAGTGTATGAAAAATTAATGTAGGTAGCATATTAATCCGAATTTCACCAAAATTGACTTAATGAGTTTCTCCTGCATGCCGACGGAATGGTAATGGCTCTGCAAATTTATTCGGCACTCGTTGGAAACCAAGTAGTAATATTGGAATGATTGGTTCAATTCAGGGAGCGAGAATCTTCGATCCGCTTATTATTCCGGCAAGCCCTAGTTTCCTGAGCTTGCCAACTCCGTTTGAGACTCTCATACGCAGTTTCCATGGTCGATACAGCGAGAATACGTGAAATACGCAAAGTCTTGTGTAATTAGTTGATATATTAAGAGAAACTCCATGCTCTTTAGTCTGAACTTCAGAGGATAAGAGAAGCCCTCCCAAATAGAACCACTCCGCCTGAACAAAGGTAGGACGAGTGTTATATTGATTTTTAATCACCCTCGGGCAAAGGAAATCATAATAGAAGTTCAGGAATGAGCTTACCGCTATGAATTATTTGGGAGATTAACGTTCCCTCCGCGCTCCTAACGTTACGATTTATAATTAATTAATAATTAGTACCTAAGTAGACATAGTACCTAACTATCCCAACTGTAGCGTTGATAACAGAATCATAACGTTTCTTACTTATTGACAAAAACTATTGATTTGCACAACTGTTGTGGAATGATAGTAAAGGAGTCATCTAATTGGCGTGTGATAGCCATCAACTGGCCACTGAAAAATCAATCGTATGATACAAATATCAAAACCGTTGTAATTCACCAATACACTCGAATCGTATTACTAAAATAGGATCACTAAAAAGGATTCCGAAGTATGCTATCGATAGCTTGACCCTGAACGGGTTTCACCTGTCACCGCAGTGTATATTGTCCTCACGCCGTCACATGAGGCTCTAATATTTGTTCAATATCATTTATTTTAAATTTTCTGTGTACACCCTACTGGTCCCGTATACTGAATTTGTATACCTACGAAATTGCTATACGCTGCACATAGCAGTTTTTGTATGCTATTTATGTATACTGTACCATTTTATATGGATCATAGTCTTCTATTTTTCTATTCGAAAACGCCATGTCACGAGTGTGACTGTCCTGCCTGGTTCGTAATCAGCTGTCCTGTAATGAGGTTTAGAATTTGTTCGGGTAATTTCATTCTTCGCTAGTCATTGCCTAGCGCCGTCATTTCTGTAATTGATACTCTAACAACTAGTTAGGAATTTAACTGCTGGAGGAATTCTCATAAAATCATCAGTGAAAAATTGTACACAGATGAATTTGTGAAGTCGATAGAGAGCTCTCCTTGCCACGCAAAATATCACTTGCTCACAACGCTTCATCGTTACAAGTGTAGAGGTGCTCTCGCCGGGGGAAAAAAAATTGTGAGATAGGCATTATTTCATGTAGTCTTCCGCCTTTTCAGGATCTATTCGTGCCCAGTGGGGACCGTGGCTACCACTCTTCATTATACTAAGAGCATGCAAATTGGTCAGCTGTCAAACATGCTCTGAGGCAAATATCGGACAGAGCACACGAAGGAGATGGGGCAAATCCCAAAAGCGACATACTCGTAGCTGCTAAGAATGAGATGAGAGTGTATTGGATAGAGACATTCAAGATATATTGGTATTAGTGACACCTGATCCCGGCGTAGACCATTGAAAACAAATTTGGTTTTTTATGCGAGAGCAGTGTAGAACTAAACACAGTTTCATCCGCAAGTGCTATCCCCGGACGGAAATCATGATAACTGCTGCTTTATTTCCTCAATCTAAACCAACAGTATACCCTCCCCCAGTTCTTCTCTATTCGATGCACAACTATCCATGATTGTTTCTGAAAATCTAATATGTGTAACAATTAATCCAGGGACTTGAGATTCGATGAAGAGTATAACGGCTATTTATGGAGCAAGTAAGTGACTTTGTGTGAACAGTATGTTGCCAAGAAACTGGAGAGCATTTGGACAAGAAAGTCGTAGCGTCCTGTTCCAGGGATTTTACATTTCCCCCGTAAATTGACAAAAGAGGGAGCCTTGTAGTCTTCGGCATCGCATGAAACATGAGCCTCTTGAAAGATTAAGACGTATGGCATTGAGTCTGGTGAGGAGATGAAGTGGGGAGGGTATACGGTTTCACATACTCCTCTGGTAATTTCCCTTACGGAAGGTGCGGATGTGGAACGAGATTTCATGGAATATGGGGTTATGGACGGTGTGGGGTTGTATGGGGACACGTTGGATATCCCTCTGGAGTTCGATACTGCGGAAAACCCTGGAGATGAGGATGACGGCGAGGCAAAAAGGGCGGGACTCTTCCTCCAGAAGGCGAAGGGTGTCTAAATCTTTTCCAATAATGTAGCTGAGTTATTTGAAGCATCTCTCGGTCGAGCCCATCCTCTATTCATGCGTGAGCCAGCCGCATTTTTTCTGATGATGCTAAAGCTTACTTTGCTACACATCAGAAATATTCGGATGCGCTAATTCCGACTTCTTGTCTACTGAAATACCCAAGATACACTTCGTGTCTTCCCAATTTTCGATATAATTGAATGATAGGATGAAGGAAGGTACGACTTGATGAAGACTCATGGTGTCCTAATCCGTCTAACATCGATTCATGAATTATAAAAATATGCTCAGAATCGAAATGTACATAAATCAGCTAGTCCCTAATGACCACCCCCAACTTACCAACTCCCTCAACTTACCAGTCCGCATTACCTCAACTGTTGCAACAACCTACTCGTAGCTATGAAAGTTTTTAAGGATACTGATTACCATTCAAGAAAATAATGAACCATTGAATTGAATACCTTTCAAGGTATTTCTCACTGAAACCGTCCACTGACGCCCCTCCGTTTAATCTGTAACGCTACTAAATCACTTGCTCTTTGCCGCCCCCTTCTTACAACCTGGAACGTAGTGAAGCTGTGGACTAGAGTATCTACAATCTCGAGGTTAAGACAATCGCAGCACTGAATGGTGAAGTTACGTTTCTCCCAAAGACAAGTTCTGGCAAAGTTAGTATGACATCGTGGGGGCCTGTTATTATTATTACTATTATTATTTTTTTTTTTTGGAGAGAGCAGAGCTAAATGAAAATTGTGTTGAGTGGTTAAATGCTCTGGGCCAACCGGAAATTACTCTTCTCCTATTGTCATCTGGAGTCGGAGTTTTACAAGTAATGAATTGTTGATCGACAAAAATGAGTATCAAGCGAGCGGTATCTCGATTGTTCTTGTAACCTCATGGCAACAGAGGGATCCTCCTGTGTCTTAACTCTGCTACGTTATTGAGATTATGAGTTGTATTTTTTCTTAAACATCTTTTGTATGTTATAAATGTTTTTAACTTACTTAAGGGCCCATTCTGAATTTCCAGTTCATACGAAAATATTATATGGACTCGATCACAAGCAACGCTCCGTCATACGCTATTTGGAAGTTACATTCTATTCCATGTGTACGATAAGTCCTATTCAAGTCTTTAAGAAGCTCTTTTCCGTCCTCCGTGAAAAAGAAATCGCAAAGTTACAATAAATTACTCACTTCGAAACTTGATAATCCCAAATTGACGATAATTTGAGTGGAAATGTACAAAATAGTTAAACAGGATTGGCAGCAAAGGCTGGTCAAAAACTTCATGCACTTTTCTCGGTTTTCCCGGTCTAAAAATATGAAATTCCCGCCATATTTTGCCTCATTTTTACACACTGAACCCGCATAAAAGTTAAAAACGCTGCAAATTCGTGTACGCTGGATTATGATTTCCCGGAATGTTTGTCTTTTTATTGGACACACAAAGTGTTAGAACTATTTTAAATTTTAAAAATTAAAATCAAGTTTGAATAATAGTAATTGTGAAATTCTCGCCTAAGGAAGCCTCAAATCGTAAAAATGTATGGGATATGAATGAAATTCAATTTTCAAACATTTTGTGTTGTGCGAAACATTAATTGTGACTTATTTTCTTCGCCCATGAAAGTGGTAGTCAGTGTAGTCGACCACAGATATCGCCCGGCCTCATGACTACAATTGATAGGGCTCAAAAAACCAGTAGTCCGTTTATTATTTGTTGAATATTATATTATTATGTATTATGTATATAAACTCTATTGTGTATCTAATAAATTATTTAATTTACACCATATGTCTATGTAACTCTACATTACAGCTCGACTTATGAAAAGCTATCGTAGAGGACCTGGCAGTCGTGTCATGTTTCCTGCTTGATAATCATGTATTGACGACCGTTGCGACCCAGCGACAGAAAGGAACAATGAGGTGACACGTGATGCAACCCTGATGTGACAACTCCAAGTCCTTAGCCCTAAGAGAAGTTGGAAAGTGAACACAGTACCGTGACACGTGGGGTGTAGGGCAGTGGTGATAGGAGGTGGGAGGATTTGTCCTCTCATACATATTCAAAGTTTCAGCTTCCATTGCCTTTGATGTACTGACATACGTGTCCGTGTTTCGAGGTGGAAGGTGGTTTGGCAATGCCCTTGTTCCAAGTCCCTTTGCGATGTCAGCATTCCGCATCCGTGACAACCGCACTGACTTCTCGGATTTCCAGCTTACACATCCAGTTCCATCCGTGGCCCCTTTAGTCCTTCCCGTTTTAGGGAATGAGGGCTCTTGGGAGGTAGGGACTCAGAGCACCTCAGGTCACTATCGTTGAGGTCAATGGTTGTTTGAACGCGCGAATCAGATGTCCCAATTGAATTGCTGTGCGGGGTATGTATTTAATTACATACCTCTCTGTTAATTAATCCCCCCCCCCCCCAAAAAAAAAAAACCCTCCGCGTGAAAATCACCTCGCCTCACAAATATAGATAGAAGTGTGAAATAAAGATGTGCAAAATTCATAGATGTGTAGTAATAAAAACGTCTCGCCATGGCGCAAGGGGAGATTTCGAAACGGGTAGGGTGTTTGTGAAGTGGTTAGGACATCTCTTTAAGGCGGGCGGGGAAAGTGGATATCATAAATTTTTCCGGCAGCTGTAGAATTTCGTTTGCGAGGCGGGGTGACGTTTACACGGAGTGTTTATTGGGTGGATGACACGTCTTTTTGTTGTTGAAGTTGAAAATACCTGTAGAGGCCATATGCAAGAATATTAGGTAGAATAATCCACAAGTGTGTTTGTTTAGTTTCCTATGTGAAGGTAGTTGCATCAAATAGCCCACAGTGGCATTTAGCAAGGTATGTATCCACGGGCATTTCCAGCTTGTACACCTCCACTCATGCTACTGCGTTCCTAGATTACATTACTCGTCAATACTCATCATATACTATGATGTCCACATCGATGGAAAGGGTGGGTTCTGGGTGTCGGCCCCTAAAACATAGATGATTCCATCTAATTTTCATCAAAATTCAAACGAAACTTTTGTTTCATCCAAAACTTGCAAATCGGCATACTCATATCTCACGCGAAACGTGATATTCTTGTTACAAGCATAATTACAGTTACACACAACCGAGTTCGATAAGGTCTTCAATGGCCATGGGTACTTCCCCTCAAATGTTTCAATGTTGATTCATAAATTGATTCTAAAAAACTGGAATCACACTGAATCTCCATCAATATGAAATTCTGAGTATTAGATCCTGAAGATGGGCCCAATCAAATCAATGGTGCGAGGAAGCTGTGTGGTACACCTGATAATGCAAAACTATTTTCTGATTTCCCGACGAAGTTGAAAGGAAATGAAATGAAATAAAATCACTAAGTGCTTCGTTCCACAAATGAAATAGCTGTAGTTATACACTTTAAATAATTAGTTCACAATCTGTCTATTGAACCACCAAAACTGAAGTTGTATACTGTGTGTGTTATATTCATCCTGTAATCCCCGCAATTCCGACTCAGTTTTCATCAAGGCATCAGGTTGAGGCTTGTGTTGAACATTGTGCGACCTCTACATTGTATTGAAGGGGACTACGTAGTTTATCACCAGTTTTTAAATATGTTCAGGCTATACATCCAGTTACCCCATTGTGTGTACTATAATAGTATTAGAAGTAATAGAAGTAATAATTACTTCTACAGGTTTTCGTCAAGAAGAGTTTGAACCGCTGTACTTGAGATGAATCATTTAGCAGCCTGTGTCTCCCCCTGCCGTTTGAATTAAGGTTCAATAAATTAACTCAACCGCTTACCTAAATAAGTGAAAGGGATAATAAATTTCTTTTCGGGGCCACGCTATATAAATCGTCAGGTCGGGTGAAAAAAGGTTATCAAGTGGAGGAAAGAAGATCGGATCGATAGAAGATTTTAGGTTTAACGTGGCGTCGAGTGCCCAGCTAGACGTATCGCAAGACCCTCGTTTTATCCATGAGGTTTTTCTTTACGAGCACTAAAGAATGTAAATTAAGTAGCCGCCTTCAACGGAGAGCTGCTGTTGCTTTTTTTGTCCCTTCGAACCCTGTAGATCTCACACTAATTCATCCAATAGGATGAAAAAACTCCCACAGGAAAAATAAGCCATAACTAATATTGAAAATGCAAATAAAAAATTAGGATTCAAAGGCAAGCTCGATTCGTTGGAGTTTGGATACTGGGAGTGGTAAATCCTCACTATTCTCCAACCCCTAATTCATAACTAAATAATGACGTCCCGAATATTCCGTGAAAACGGGATTGATTTAGCTAACATAAGAACAGTTCTTACTGTAGTCCACTTACTGTAGTTGTACAGTTACTGTAGTCCAACTAGTTCAGCCATCAGATACAAGGTTCCATCACGGGACTGAAAAACGGACAAAACCAATATTATTGAGAAGATAATGAGTAGGTGAATTCCTCAGGAAATTTCCATTTGATGGCACATCGACGAATTCAAATCTAGGGACGCGGGAGCGACCCGCCCGCCAAGAAACCCGAAGCCCAGAAACGAAGCGACACTGATTAATGCGTGTATTAGATGATTAGTGCCCTTGAGGACGTGAACTAAATTTCAACTCTCGAGACCATTAGGTGTCGGGGGTATAGCAGTATTAAAATTGCTATTTTTCACGTTTTTCGTGTTCCTCTCGTTCTCGTTCTTGTTCATTGACGGGGCTACAGCCGAGCAGACATAACGGATCGAGCTGAGATTTTGCTCACACGTTTGTTTCTATCCAAGGGAGTGCCTGTTGTAGGTACATTTTGTAATCATTTGTGGTAATAAAGGGGCCAGTGCATGGGATGAATAAATGCGCATTATTGCTGATTATTGCGCATTTCGAAGATTTTATCCGGTTGTCTGTTGTTTCTTAGTATTCCACACGGCACGCAAAATGTCATGTGAAATATTGTTGCAATGCGTAAATGGACCGACCAGCATTACATAATATTATACGAACCCGTTCCATCCAGTATTTGGACAAGTTCATCCTTATTGAGCTTAGCTCTTGGAGTGATGCAGAGTTTTTTTTTATCATCTTTATTGTTACAACTGTATATTATAAATTTAGTAACTTCACTCTGTTAAGTAATTTCAAAGTATTGTAATTCATAGATCACTACCTACTACCACTCATCACATCACTTAAGTGAGATGTAACTAGGTCCAAGGGTTTGGTCCTTTTCAGCCTTCGCACATCGCCACTGTTTTCCAGGAGGTTCAGTACTTCAACATTTCTGTGCTTGTGGAGACGGTTTTCAAGGTTCGTTGCTCGACTTTGAACAACTTCGTACATCCATTAAGGTCGCGATGGAGATCATACGTTCGAATCTTAACTATGCTCCTGAGAATTTGGTTTTGCGTTGTTTAGAATATTTTCAAGTTGCTCCTCTAGTGCAGCCCCATGACTGGCAGTCGTAAGCCCAAATTGGTTGGATCACTTGTTCGTAGAGTAGCATTTTGTTATGTGTAGGCAGTTGGGATTTTCTTCCAAGTGTGAACTGAGGAATGAATTTTAGGTTGATTTCTTCCTTCTTGTTCTTTACGTGCTCCTTCCAGCGGAGCTTGGCGTCCAGAGTCATGCCAAGGTACTTAGCAGTTTTATTCTCCATTTTTTTGGTCCATTGATGGATACTGTTCACTGCTTCCTGTAGTATTCTCGAGTCTCCCTCAACTGCGGGACCAACTGCCAGGATTGCTGTGTCATCTGCGAACGCCGTTGTCACAGCTTCTGTTTTCATGTCCCGCAAATGGAAATATTCTTCTTCGTGTTTTACCCTGAAGTGCCTTTCCGTTAGATACGACACTAAAATCCTATAATACTGTGCAAGGAGATGTCTTTGCAGTTTTAAATGAAGTCCCTTAAGGCAGATTTTGTCAAACGCCTGAGAGACGTCAAGGAACACTGTTGAGCAGATTGCCTTCTCATCGAAGCATTTCTCTATCAGGCTGGTCATCCGGCGCAGTTGAGTCACTCTAAACTCATTCAGCACCTGGCACAATTACATGGACAAGAAGAATAGTATCTTTCTCCCGCCGATTACTCAGCGAACATATTATGTTTGCTTTCCCCTCCCTACACCACTTACAATAATAATTATTGTAAGTGGTTGTAATAATTATTATAACTGTGAATTATTCCCATTTATAATTTCCGTACCAACATTTTCATTCACAGTTTAGATACCTAACGACATTTAAACAAGGTAGGACGTGAATGCCATTACAGTCAACCACCCTCCGAAATAATGGGGGTAGCATGGAAGCGGTGGAGGAATTGAATGGATTTATTTCAAACGGAAAGAACTCGGGAAATCAACTTGAACATTGACAAAACCGTTGGGTTTCCAAACTAGTTTGCCCGGACTCTAGTCTTCCCTCGTTATAGAAGTTGTTGGCACCATGTAAATAGAGTTTCTGCTCTGGGTGGTCGTAACTTTTCAATTAGGTTGAACATGGGAACGCCTCTTTGATTTTTTTTTGTATCGGCAGCTTCGATTTATTTTCTCATTACTGTTTTTTAGGGACATCCCTCATTCGTTTTTTGACGCAGTTAAATGGAGGGAAGTGGAGGATGAATATGGTTGAGTTGGGAATGGCATTCCCTCGTAGTATGGTTCATTGGTCGGAATTCATCTCAGGGATGTAATAACTCATTCAGTGCAGTGCGCATGCGAGGCTTTCAGAACCTTATAATAATTTACTATAAGTGTACCTAATTATAATTATTAGTAGCATTATGATTAGAAAACTACTTACCTACTAACTTATCATTCGTCGAGCATAACTCACGGGTAGAGATGAAGAATCCAGAGTGATTGCTATCAATATAATGCAACATGAGGAGGGAGTGTAATGGGCTCCTCCTTTGCCCAACGTACACCTGCGATATTGCACATACAAAAGGAACTACCTAAGCGTACAGACCACTCCGCAATCTTATATGTTGCAGACTCTTGAGAGTTATGGCATGAGAGGAGTTAAATCCTTTCGTGGTATTGTTCAGTCGGACGTCGTAGAACTTTACTCAGATTGTAACGACTCAACTCCTTCTTTAGTGGAGTCACAAACCCAGAACCCAGAAGACATTCTGTTTCAAGACATCTCTGTTTACATCATTAGGTCTGAACACGCAGGATTTAACTCTTGTCTGTTGGTGGCTTCTTGCAGTAATAGTTTTGATCATGGAAGAACTGATGTATAAATTCGACGTGAAAAAAGGGATTTTGTTACATTAAATGAGAAAGAAATCCCACTAGGGTCGTTTAAAAAAAATGTCCATTTTCTCCATTTACTGTGTCCCAAAGATTTGAAACAGAATTCTGGAGCCAATTTTCAACTTATAGAAATGGGGTATGAATCAAAATATTCTTTAGGTTATCCTTTGTAAAACCAACTTTCACACATGAACAAAAAAATATCTGGAGCAACTCGGTTGCTAAAAAGATTAAGGTTTAATTTTGACTGCTTGAACATTTTTCCAACAAAATTCCGGTCTGCTTGGATTTTTTGCATCATGCAGTTTTCTTGAATCCTGCCAGAAATATGCCATTAGGTACTCACAAAGAACGTGTATGTGAATACAAACACAGTATTTGACAATAGTATTTAATTAGTTTAATACCATTACGAAAAACCCACAGAGGAACCTTTTGGGCACTTGAAGTAACGATTTCAAAACTTAACTCCAAAGTCCCGGATTCTTGTGAGGGTCATTTTCCTGCGTTCTCGAGGATGGAGAAAACTAGGAGAGAAGTGATGACTCGGAAGAGAAGTCCGTTCAACGGAAAAGACGAAGGCAAGCAAGGGAAAGCCGTGTTCTTGTGGCCTCAGGCCCTCCGTCCTTCGCCTCAGAATTGATCAGGAAGTTAATGGAGGGTGTAATTAAGAAAGTTTTAAATATTCCCCCACCCCGTTGTTCTCATCACACCAGAGGAACGTCCTCAGGGACCTTATACACCAAGTTCTTCATCAACCCTTACTTTCTTCTTTATGTTATATTAGATCCCACAAAACCGTTTCTCTCTGGCTGAAAAAATGCGTGAGAAGAAGAAGAAAATCAGGGTTGAGAAAATAAATAAGTTAAAAGAATTCTCTTTCCATTTGTCTCCCTTTCTCCCGGGTTCGGTCCTCCGCGTTTATAAATTAACGACCTCGCTATAACACCTAATTAATGCTCTTGAAAAGATCAAGATCACCGGTGAAGGACTCTAATTTAGAGAACCTAATTAATTATACAGAAGCCGAACATTTAAAATCAGACGTTCGATGGAGCTGTATTATGGGGTGTAACACGAATTACTCCGTAAAACCTCCTCAGACCAATCTATATTGAATCCGTATCTTGGAGTGGGAGAGAATAAGGGGGTAAGGGGGTTAATTCTTTCATGTTTATGTAATTACCCTCTAATATCTCTATGTTGATCTCCACGAATAAGTCGCGGTTAACAAGCTCGTTAAGCATTTATTCCTGAATCGGGTAGAACACAGAACGAAACACATCACGATTCAAGTGCAGTTTACGATTCTACTAAATATGCTTTAAAAAACATGTAGTCATGCCCAGTCGATCACATTTATCGTGTACTCAGCGTCAGTCACGTTAAAATTGATGGTGGTTAAACTTGTCGTTCGTCGTTCCCGTTTCGGCCCGCTACTCCTATTCATAAAAAAAATGCTGCGATTCGGAGGATGACTCCCATGTTTCAGTTACAAGAAGATAATACCCAAATTACGGGCCAACTAATATCTGAAAACTAAATTATCCAACTAAATTACCTGAAAAACGAATTGCGTAAATTAACAAAATTAGTTACTTAGTGATTCTTTTCATATGGAATCAGTCTTCACAAGGTGAAATATTTTGACGAATTTAATGGAAAGAATGGTGAAGTATCATGTATAGAGAGCTTATTGGGGAGCAAACTGCGTGAGTAAGCTGCTGAGTGACCATTTTATGGTTCAACAATTTATTAGGACGATTACATCCCACTAAAGGTTTAAACGCGGTGCATATTGAGACAATGAGTTTTTCGCTCGTTTGCATTGTAACTTAATTCGAGCATCTAAACGTATCAGGTTGCTGTGCGACAAAAATGAATGATGTCGAGGAGGTATCAACTAACCTACCAAGTATCTTGACAGATTCACAATTTACCCGCTGAGCCCTGGTAATGATGGTCATATCTTCACGAAATTAAAGAATGTTTGTAATAAACTTACTTCGCGATAGCAACTGCCAAGTTTCAATAGGCCACTATGTATACACAGTTTGTTAAAAATAATGGCTTGCACTTTCTTTAGTCATTAGACTCTGGGAGCCTTTTAGTTCCCTGGTGAATAAAATGAGGGAAAAAAAACCTTAGGAAGTGGAGTGGCCCACCCGTCACACTTTTAATTAGAGATCCCCTGAACTCAATGATGAGTTCAGCTTCATCACTTCGCCTCCCACCTCGAAGTTTCAACCTTCTCAGAAGTTGCTCTCGGCCACGCATAATGCGCATTGTAAAGGGATACATTGAAACAATGACGTCATTGTTCGTATTGCCAAAATGCCGAAGGGTTCACGGGCTAAATTTCACTTGAGGAAACAAAAACAAAAACGCTGCACAATTTTCCACGTGGGTTTATTATACTTTGTACAGAACACCCTTTTGTGTAGATCACTATTCTTTACACAATATCCTTGAAATATGCCATAACTCAGAACAACTGAAATAAATGGAGGATTGCGCTAAAATATTGTTCAAATCGGAGACCATGAATTGTTTATAAATTACTAAATTTACATAATTCTGGGGGTTATTCTTGTACCTACCAACGTCGGCGATTTAATTCATAACAAGAAGTACCTGCTACGAAGTATTCTAAAATTCCTTCTTCCCATTTACAAAAAAAGTATCTCAGAATGAGAAACTCGATATCACAAACTCATGTGTTGTTCGAATCAGCTCTTCCCCAGTATGAACTGTAGTTTCACCGTTTAATTCGCGCGCATGTTGAGTTCCAATGTTTACTTCGCTCTCATGTTGACGACTAATCGGCTCCACCCTTGAGCGGTTACAGTGAAAGAACGGCTGGTCTTACAAAAATGTGGATGATCTGCAATGATTATCAGATCTCTAATCAAATTTCCACAGAAAACTATACCGTTCCATTTGAAACTTTCGATATAATATGTCGAAAGTTTCAAACGGAACGGTAAATTTTATGACGTTGGCAAAATTCCAAATTTCTTCGCTCATGATGTAGAGTTATGAAAGGTGTCAAGGATTATTGTCAGCTTCTAACCCGAAATTCATAATTATAGGGAAATTCTAACTGGGCAAAGTGGCGTGGTAAATTTTTATTTAATGCTAACTTTTGATTCTACATATCTTGAAACTTATCCCTCACATTCGGAAAGGGGGTTAATTTTTTTTCCTGGCCTATTCGATGAAAATAAACTAATACCGTAAAATGTAGTAGGTATGTACGGCTTACTCTTCTTTCTAAGAAACCTAATCATTAATAGGTATGATGATGGTGGTCCTACCAGCTTGTTCAAATACCGTCATTGACATTGAACACATGGTTTCTGTTATCATGTCAGATCAATTCAACAGGTGTCACCAATCCAGTAGTTGTATCATACACAACACGCACACCTACTGTAAACGATGAATATTATCGTTTATAAATAGAAGACCAACCTGTAGATAATATGACAGGTTAGGTACAAAACAACCCAGAATTCCAAGAGTCTACTATAACTATCAACGCAGACACTTGTTTGTCACACTAATTTGTCTATGTCTAGGTAGTTTCGAAGAAGGAGTAATGAGAGTTCTCCATAGAACCCACGGGTAAACCGCTATTCGCCAATAAACCACACGAAGTTGTTGGGGTGACCTGTTCACGATATTTGAAGGGGAGAAAAAGTACTATCGTTGATTCTCCAGATCAACAGGTGGCTATTTATCCTGCTTTGCGCCGAGTAAATAAGTTTTCCCTCCTAACCAAACCTCTTTCACTCCGGTTCTAATTCCTTCCCCGCTTGACCAGCTGACTTTAGAAGTTGGAAGAAAGTGAAGTTGGGTGCCCTTTGTTATGGGAAAATAAATCACAACGAAAGAGAATATTGAACGTGGAGGAGAGACTGCAGAGAATATTGAATTGCGCTTCTACTGGAACTCTCCCTTCAGTATTCACATCGATCTGGGGAACAAAATTATTTATGTGTAAAAGGGACACTTTTACTTAATACCTGTTCATACACCCCAAACAACTTGATACTATTTCGTGTAACAGCTTCTGAAACGTATTCAAAAGTTAGGATCAGGGTATAATTTGTTTTTATGAGTGACCGAGACTAAGTTAAAGTAGTGAAGTGCAATAATCACCATTGTGAACCCTTCTGAAATCGTGCAATACCTCAGTGGTATGCTGTGAGTTGATGATACACCCGTGATTATTGGAGTTCTTATGTAGAGTCCGCTACGTTTCGAAAGTAATTGTTTTTTGATAAAAGTGGGACTTTAAAGCATTTTGGTTCGAGCTTTAGGCATGGCTACTACGGTTATTTCATGGTAATTGGTTATCGAGTACCAGCGTTGTTCTGGTAATAGGTTGTGGTATTAGGTTATTTTGGTATTTGAGGTTATCACGGAATCCCGAATGGCCGGCGACATTGAGGCCATCAAAGGCCTTTCCCCCCAAGTTCTCAAAAACAGTTATTCCAGTAATAGGGTTTTTAGGGTAATAGGTTATCATTATTCAACTTTGAACTATTCACTAATCAAGTTTAGCATTTCATCAAAATTTGAATGTACGTTCATCAAAATTTGATGAACGTACATTATCCATGCATTTCCCGAATGATGTTTCATTATCCAGACGGGTAGTTTGTTAAAGCTTCCTCGCGTCCTCATACAACACCCCTGACAAACTGTAATATTTATTTTTCGGTCGAAATTCAAGTTTGGCTACATCTTTCGACCCAAAAATAGTTACCTAGGTACTAACACTAAGTACTTACCGATTGAAAACAACATAATATAATTGTTTATCTCTATAATATAATTATTTCTATAATGTAATAATATTATACTATAATATAGTATATATTATATACTATAATATAGTATAATATTATACTATAATCATATTATGATAATATAGTATGTTGGATATACCTATATTACCAAATTCCCAAATTTTGTATATCCACATGTTTGTTTTGGAAAAAATACGTAGTTTTAGTGAACGATTTTAATTCCGATAGGCCGGAAACCCAACTAGCGTGATCCATTAAAACAAGTAAGATTTCGTTATGAACGATTTTGGTTTATTCTCTTCAATAATCAACCATTGGATCGGACAAGGAGAAAAAAATTACAGGACTTGAAAAACACAGTTTTGTACAGAATATAATACACCGTAGCGGAAACTTTGTAGCGTTTTTTAGTGAAATTTTCGAATTTCACTAAAAAAATGAAAGTCTGACAAGTGACACCTCATTTTAAAGTTTTTTACACGCTGAATACGACCGTGAAGTCGGAATTGCGATATCGGACCTCGTTCTCAAACGTTAGTACTTTGAATATGAGGAAACGTGGTTGAACCTTGATGTATTCTTCATGGTTAGTCTGCTCTAATCTGATGACGAAATTAGATATCGCAATTCTGACTTCACCGTCCTGTTCAGCGTTGAAATGCCCGAAAGATGAGGGGGATTTCGGTGAGGTTGGGGGGGGGGGGGAGTTTCACTCATAAATTCCAAAAATGAAACGGTCTGTCAAGTGACACTTCATTGTAAAGGTTTTTACACAATGAGTAGGATGGAGAAGTCAGAATTGCTTTGTCTCATTCCGTTCTCAAACTGGAGCACTTTGAAGATGAAGAAACGTGCTTGATACTTGATACACGGACATCATGTTCTTTAATGGAGACATTTTACATAAAATTAATT
Source organism: Stenodema calcarata (assembly GCA_963920205.1). Classification (NCBI taxonomy): domain Eukaryota; kingdom Metazoa; phylum Arthropoda; class Insecta; order Hemiptera; family Miridae; genus Stenodema; species Stenodema calcarata. The sequence goes on from OY986049.1 coordinate 11,437,330, forward strand.
ATTTCTTCGAAAATTTGCTCTTATAGTCATGCTGCATGACTGGATTTATTATTATTTTTTTTTTACACTAGCTGACCATTCCATTGGACATAACAACCGACGTCTTTGCAAGTTCAACACAAGATGGGTCGGACCGTGTACGCTCCTATAAGATTCATGCAGATTAATAACTACTGCGGTACCGAGAACCTCCGTTACTACGGACCCTTTTTTATGTTATTGCCAACATATTTCAAGTTCCCGTATGATCAGAACTTTTGAGGTACCAGAAGAGTATTCCCTGAGAAGCATATAAAACCTGAGCTTCAAATTACGCAAGTGAAGACTGGAAACAACGGAACGCCACACAATTGCGTGATCACTATTAGTGGCCAGCCTAATTAGGAGGGTCCTTATCAATTCTTCGGGACTGTGTGAACTACTGACAATATTACATCATATTGTATCATACTCATTACTTGTGATATTAAAACTAATCTACGTACATCAACTCGAGAAGGAACCTCCTCTTCAATGATTTATGATGCTGGGGAAGGAAGGCCGCAAAAACTAAGGACATACCTGGGTAACCTGATTACTAGGAGAAGGTCACGTGGCTGTGAGATAAATTGTCTTGCTCATCCCTTACTCCATTCTGCTTGTCACCCTCGTTTACTCTTGACAGCGCTCCTCGTGAACTTTTCATTCGTGCCGCAAGGAACAAAAATGGCTAACTTCAGCCTCGTCTGGAGTTATTGAGGGAACCATTGATCGCCAGGCAATAGACTATGTGGACACTACCCAAGTATGACTCCATTATTTGTTTATCCATTTACCTAAATTTGATTTATGCGAGACCCGTTCAAAGGATAGTATTGATATTTTTTTATCGTGTTGTTGATTTGTTCGTTAAGAATCCAGGGAAACGTGGTGAATCCAAACTCACTATAACATTAACATTGAACACGAAAATATAACCGGCTAGAATTTCACCTTCAATTATAAATGCAAAGGAGGGAGGAGTCTTAGATTTGTCGATAAGTTTAGAGCTTACAAACGTTCCAATGAGTGGTTCGCGTCTTTTAGTGAGATGAAAACAACCGGAGTCACATTCATTCAGATCTATGCGTGTTGGTTGCATGTTACAATAATTGGAATATATAATATAATTGTATATATAATTATTACAATATAATAATATCACATAATTATTACTTTAATATTATTAAAAGATTTTAAAATGAGTTCAATTATGGGGACTAGCTAGGTAATGTAAATATTGTAAAATTTACAATAGCGAATGTTCTAAGGAGAATGTTTAAAGGAATAATGTGAAATAAATGATGAGGTATAATTTTAAGATGTTCAGCCAAATGTTTAAATGCTCAATTCTGTGTATAAAATGTTCTACACCGTATTTCCAAAATTGTCTATAGGTATATAAGCATATAAGTACAGTATAGTAAAATATAGTAAAAGGTAGTATAGGTAAAAATATAGTACGTAAAATCTGTTGAATTTGATAAATTTGTAACGGAACCCCCGCTGACGGTCTCGTACCATAGCGGTATCATGTCTTGGTCCTTCCATATATTGTTAAATGTGTATGCTGTTCAAATCAACATGTCATTGATTGATTGATTGATTTTGAAATGACCATGTACCCAATAACAAGTTTATTTTCAACTCAGCCGATTTGAGAGATGGTATTTTCACTCGGCTGATTCGACAGCTAAATTTCCCTCCAGGTATGCTGATTTCGTAGGGTAATTTTATCAAGCAGCTTGTCGGGTTGCTAAATTTTCAGTCGACAGTTCAATACTACCTTGTTGTTCCTAATATTCTGGTAGATGTAGTCTAAAAATCAGTTTTACTCGATAAAATAACTTTTGAACATAATTAGTAATTTTTATATCTCGTTATTATACTTTTTTGGTTTATTATCTTCGATAATGAACCATTGGAATCGCCCAAAGAAAAAAATTTTTTAACCCCCCCTCAAAATTTGTTGGTTTACGTTTCAAGATACGTAGATTCAGAAAATCGAATAAAAAAAAATCCGTCCGTCCGCCGTACGCCGTACGCCGTACGCCGTCCACCGTACGCCGTCCGCGCCACTTTGCCCAGTTAGCGTTGAGTTAAAATTACGAAATTTTTTTTATGGGTTTCGACCAACCCCACAATGGTCCTCGAAACTTTTCATAACCCTAGGTCAAGGGGAAGGGGTTCAAAACGAATTTTGAAATTTTGAAAATTTCATATCTCGAAAAATTCATATGGAACGGTATGTTTTTTATTTCATATTTAGATAGAGTTTGTTCCGTAGAATTTTGGTTTATTATCTTCGATAATGAACCATTGGAATCGCCCAAAGAAAAAAAAATTTTAACCCCCCCTCAAAATTTGTTGGTTTACGTTTCAAGACACGTAGATTCAGAAAATCGAATAAAAAAAAATCCGTCCGTCCGCCGTACGCCGTCCGCCGTCCCCCGTCCCCCGTCCGCCGTCCGCCGTCCGTGGCACTTTGCCCAGTTAGCGTTGAGCTAAAATTACGAAATTTGGTTTCTGGGTTTGGACCAGCCCCACAATGATCCTCGAAACTTTTCATAACCCTAGGTCAAGGGGAAGGGGTTCAAAACGAAATTTAAAATTTCGACAATGTCATATCTCAAAATATTTAACTGAAACGTGTAATTTTCAGTTCACTTTTGAATGACCTGAAAAATTACGAATCTTTTAAGACCAATTGGATTTTTGTGCGACCAGCCGTTCGTTCACAGTGAGCGCGCAAAGGTTTAGGAAAAACACTAATCTTTCGCGTCGAAAACGGCCGTTATGTGACCCAACCCTCAGACGCCCAGAATTAAACTACCTTTTGTCATCTTCCCGGTAAACTACAGTCTAGAAATTTTAACCGTGAGTCGGGGATAGACCACATTGCAATATTTACTCGGTTTCTCATCTGTAAAATTGTTTAAATAATACCTTTTTGTTTAAACAAATTAAATTTTGATGATGAGCTAGATACTTGAAATTTTAAATATAGGTCAGAAATGGATGACATTTCAATATTCACTCGGTTTGTATGACATGGTATGAGTATGGTAAGGTATATTATTGTATGTATGATTTAGTACAGCATGATAAGACAGAAAAGAAATTCGTATGGTATGGTATGAGTACGGTGAGAATATGGTATGGTGCCGATTTGCAACACAGTCTGGTATAGACAGAAGGGTGATCTGCACAAGGAAGATAATAAACCGTTGTGTCAAGAATTTGCAGAGTTTTTTAAGACCATCCGCAGCTTTGTACGACCAGCCGTTCGTTCACAATGACGGCTCAAAGATTGTGCCTCACAACACGATCGTGACTCAAACTGTTGAAATACAGGTCCATTTTCATACTAACAAGCTCTTTGGAACATCATATGGCTTATGTGATGTCGAGTTTGTTGTTATGAGATGCGTTTCGTGCTACGGAAATGAAGGTAATTTCGAATGTTTGTTGGTAGGTACTTCTTTTATAGAAAAATTATTACCGACGTAGTATTAAAAACTCTGCAAATTCTTGACACAACGGTTTATTATCTTCCTTGTGCAGATCACCCTTCTGTCTATACCAGACTGCAGTCTGGTATATACATGTATTGCAATACATGTACTTGCAATACATGTATTGCAAATCGGCACCATACCATATTCTCACCGTACTCATACCATACCATACGAATTTCTTTCCTATCATACCATACTGTATTATACCAAATCATACATACAATAATATACCATACCATACTCATACCATGTCATACAAACCGAGTGAATATTGAAATGTCATCCATTTCTGACCTATATTTAAAATTTCAAGTATCTAGCTCATCATCAAAATTTAATTTGTTTAAACAAATAGGTATTATTTAAACAATTTTACAGACAAGAAACCGAGTGAATATTGAATTGTGATCCAGTTCTGACCTATTTGTAAAATTTCAAGTCAATAGCTCATCATCAAAATTTAATTTGTATTATTGCAAAAAGGTATTATTTAAACGATTTTACAGATGAGAAACCGAGTGAATATTGCAATGTGGTCTATCCCCGACTCACGGTTAAAATTTCTAGACTGTAGTTTACCGGGAAGATGAAAAAAGGTAGTTTTATTCTGGGCGTCTGGAGGTTGGATCACATAACGGCCGTTTTCGACGCGAAAGTTTAGTGTTTTTCCTAAACCTTTGCGCGGTCACTGTGAACGAACGGCTGGTCGCACAAAAATCCAATTGGTCTTAAAAGATTCGTAATTTTTGAGGTCATTCAAAAGTGAACTAAAAAGTACACCCTTCCATGAGAATTTTTAGAGATATGACATTGTCGAAATTTCAAAGTTCGTTTTGACCCCTTTCCCCTTGACCTAGGGTTATGAAAAGTTTCGAGGATCATTGTGGGGCTGGTCCAAACCCAGAAACCAAATTTTGTAATTTTAGCTCAACGCTAACTGGGCAAAGTGGCACGGACGGCGGACGGCGTACGGCGTACGGGGGACGGCGTACGGCGTACGGGTGACGGACGGATTTTTTTTTTATTCGATTTTCTGAATCTACGTATCTTGAAACGTAAACCAACAAATTTTGAGGGGGGGTTAAAAAAATTTTTTCTTTGGGCGATTCCAATGGTTCATTATCGAAGATAATAAACCAAAACCCCAGAATTATATCGTATTAATTAATCATAATTAATAATAATTATTATTAATAATAAATATGAATTATTAATACCTAACAATAAATTATAATATTTTTCACTAGGTACTTGATAAAATTGTTAATCATTAGTGATAATTTATAATAATAATAATTATTAATAATGATTAATAATTAATTATTAATCTAACATTTAGGATCTAGACATTTAGACCTAGTGATCTAGACAGAAGGGTGATCTGTACAAAGAAGATAATGAACCGTTGTGTCAAGAATTTGCAGAGTTTTTACGTTTTGTAGCAATGAAGACTTTTATCGCGTTTAGATGATGGGATTCTCTATCTTAGTGCTTCTCTCCCGGTCTCAAATTCGGTATGATGCTTTGATTGGATTGATGATTAATAACTTTAAAAAATCGATTTCATGTAATTACTCAATGAACCATTGTGTTAATAGGTATTTACGGTTTTCATAAGTATTATACGTATAACAAGGATTTGGGGAGCGGAAATGAACGGAACTACCCAAGTACTTGTCGGTTCTGAAGAACAATGAAACAAAACGTAACTGAACTAAGGGCAGTTTTGAAAATAATGCTGGGTAGTACATGCTACGAGAAAGACTGTTGTTTGGATTACGTAAAAGAGTGTGGTTAAGATAACCTCAAATCTCCGGGAGTTTCCTCCAAAGTAATCAGAAGCCGCTTTCCTTGCCAAGATATTAATCTTTATCCGCTCTTATTACCCTCGGCGGGAGATTTATTGCCTGAGACGGCCTATGTGCCCAGGATCGAGCTAACTGTCCAATTATCCCAGCTCTTGTCACAACCAAATCTATTCACTTCAACGCACTTTGTGTCCCTCACTACTATATACGGCCTTGTCGTAAAACAGTCTCTTTTGAGGGTGTCTAGCAACGAATCCATATAATATTTATAGACACTTACCGTTTCATCCTTCCACAGAGGTCTTATTACAGCCGCTATATTATGTAACAGAATAATGCGTTCTTGGATTTTCCACTCAATAAAAATCTAAACAACACAAACCGTAGGTGATATTTATACTCGCTAAATAAATAAATTCCAGTTATAAAACTTCAGGCATGTCGAAATACTTTTCATTTCATGAGATGAAGGGCTACTACACAGTTCTCAACGTTGCATGAAACAGGAGCTCTAAGTGTTGTTTCCGTATCCAATTGTTTCGTTCAAGGTGAGGATAAAGTTGTAACCCAATTGTGGAACATTTGACAAAACTTTGTGGTAGTTCAGGGACAAGAATTGTCTTTGAAGGTAAGTTGCGAGATGAGTTAGTACGTTTTGGGAAATCGTAATTCCCTCTAGCGAAGTTAAAAACTGTGCCACACAGCTTTTCATAGTTACTCCTAGATTCGTAATAATTTTCTGCATCTTTCCATATTTTTGCACTAGTTCTATAACTAAAACAAGTCGATATGTGATTGAAAAGGTGGTTTTTCATGTAACGTTCGTACTTTAGCAGTTACTGTGCTGACTGGTGTAAGTGACATTCACCTCGAGTATGTCTACATTCGCCCTTCTTCATGTATCGGAGAATCATTTTTGGTTTAAAACACATTTCAGATAAGTATGATCGTGGTCGTGAATTTTGCTCCTCAAAATTTCGTTGAAAAACCGAGTTTTAAACAGTTTTCAAGTTAAAGAAAGTATCAAAACCGTTGTTATACTTCCCGAGTGAAGCAGGGGAAGAAGAGTTGTTAACTTTTATCGTGTTATAAGTTGTTGTTATTATACTTTCATCATTCGCAGATCTTTTCATAGGAATTGGGTTTTCTGAGTTGTTATTGTTTAAAAAATGGTTAGTGATTGACAGGCAACAACATGGATGTCTCGGCAACCTCTCAAACAAATCGGGTAAATTGTCCACACTGCTCTGGCGAATATACGAGAAGAGGCCTTGCAAACCATATTACCAGATCCCATCCCACAACCACTGCGTCACAGCCTCCACCAAACTCATCCGATGATGCTGAACAGATACAGGACCGGTTTGTATCAGGATTCGGGGCTCCTCTGATAAACAAAGACACAGAAGGTGATAGAAACGGGATTTGGGAAAAGTGGTGGCGCCGCTCAGTAAAGCTCACTGGAAGGCAATACACAATTCCTTTTGGCCCAGTTGGTCGACAATTTGTTTCTCTCGTTACCGAAGAAATCTCAAGAATAGTGGAGGGCACTCAACGGTCAGAAAGAGTCTTCGTACTCTGCACAACATGCCTTCAAAGGGCTAAAGACATATCTTCTGGGAAAGACATCAGAAGGCTTCTGATTAGAAGAATGGCACTATGGAGACAGGAGAAGTTTGAGGAGCTAGTGAAAGAAGCAGAACGAAGTGATCGACAGCTAGGACATTCTCGGAAAGGGACAGACAAGGACCATAAAATCAGGGTCTTCACAAGACTGGTCACCAAAGGGAAGCTGAGGGAGGGCACAAGATGGATTACAGATAGACAAACAAGCGGAGGAGTACTACAACCAACCTCACAACTAGCAGATGGACGAACCGTCCTGGAAATATTGGATGCAAAACATCCGAATCAGATGACACCTGACCCCGAGACATTCATAGACAGTACCGATCTACCCACGATGGAAGACATTGATGTTTCCGGCGATCACATTGCCAAGGTCGCCCACTTCCTGAAAGGAAGCGCAGGTCCGAGTGGCACTGACTCTGAAACTTGGAGGGACATGCTTCTACGATTCGGAGCGCATAGCAGCCGCCTTCGAGATGCAATTGCGGCTTTGGTCAGGCGCATGTCAAATGGCATCATGGAATGGGACAAAATAAAAGCACTGCTGGCTCGCCGAGGAGTCGCTCTGGATAAGAACCCAGGTGTGAGGCCAATAGGGGTTGGCGAAGTTCTCCAACGAATATGCGCCAAAACCATGGTGTACATCACTGGGATTGATTTGAAAGAAGAATGTGGGGCCGACCAGTTATGTGCAGGAACAAAGGCAGGCGTTGAAAGTGCAATTCATGGGATGTCTATGAGATTCGCAGACACTGAGACAGAAGGAATGCTCCTCATTGACGCCACCAACGCCTTCAACTCTTTAAGCCGACCATTAGCACTGTGGAACGCAAGAATGCTGTGGCCCAGATGCGCCAGGTTTCTATTTAACACCTACAGGGGGTTCCCCACCACAATGTTTAGGCAGAGTGACGAACTCATAGTGAGCCGAGAAGGAACCACACAGGGAGATCCATTAGGGATGTTGATGTACGGGGTCGGAACGCTACCACTGATCAGAAAGCTTAAGAGTGCTAACTATCAACAAACATGGTATGCTGATGACTCTGCATGCATTGGAAAACTCAGCGACGTAAAAGTATGGCTCAACCATCTTCAAGTTGAAGGTCCAAAATGGGGATACCATCCAGAGGCAAACAAAAGCTACCTGATAATAAAGCCTGGCCTTGAGGAAGAGGCCCAATCCGCGTTCAGAGATTCAGGCCTGAGAGTAGTTTATTCTCAAAGGTTCCTCGGCGGTGTGATCGGTACAACAGACCTGAAGCACGAATTCGTTAAACAAAAGGTCCAAAGTTGGGTTGAAAACGTGGGCAAACTAGCCGAAGCAACCAAGAAGAGCCCACAAGCTGGATTCGTGGCATTTCAGAAATCCCTTTGCAGAGAATGGGCATTCACCCAGAGGGTAGTTGGCGGATGTGATGACGAATATGAACCTCTGAGGAACGCTATCCGCCAAGTTTTCGTTCCAGCATTAGTTGGAGAATCAGTGAGCGACCTGGAAGCCGAACTATTTGAGTTGCCACTAAAGTCTGGAGGCCTGGCTCTGGAGGACCCAGTGAAATCCGCCCCCGTCAACTACAATGCCTCAGAAAAAGCCACTCGAGTACTAGCCGAAGCTCTGGCAACTGGTCGGAACTTCGACACAAACCAACATGAAGAACGAATACGCGAAATACAAAAGGACGAGAGGATGCTCAATACGGCCGGGATGGTAGCAAGAAGAGACAGAATCATTCGGTCACTGCCTGAAACCCAAAAGAGAGCCGTCGAAAGGATTACGCAAAGCCACTCATCACAGTGGCTGACGGTGGTACCCTTACAGAGGGACGACCTAGACCTCTCACCATCTCAATTCCGAGACGGGCTGTGCGTCAGATATGGTAAAGAGCCAAGAGAATTACCGAGTCACTGTGATGGGTGCGGCGAACGCATGAACCTCTGCCATGCTCTGAACTGTAAAAAAGGTGGATTGGTCAAACGAGGGCATGATCAGATACGAGACCAGTGCGGAAAAATGGCTAGCCTGGCCTGGAACTCAGTTGGTCTAGAGCCCGTTATGCAGGAAAATGCAGACGGAACTCCGAGGTTGGTGGCTGACTTACGAATACATGGCGTGTGGAACCAAGAGAGAACGGCGTATTTTGATACCCGCGTTGTGAACGCAGACGCCTCCTCTTACGGCTCCCTGGCCTGGTCCACAATATCACAGAATTCAGCAAATGAGAAGCACCGCAAATACGATACAGCCGCGGAAGATCTGAGAGGTTCTTTCACTCCCCTGGTCGTTTCGTGTGACGGATCCCTGCACAGGGAGTATGATAGCTTCCTCAAGAGAATGGCGGAAGTGCTCTCAGAAAAGTGGGCCAAACCCCTTTCACAGGTCACACATTGGGTCCGCGTGAAGACACAAATTGCCGTAGTAAGAGCGGTGTCCTTAAGGGTAAGAGGCTCAAGAAGAAGAGTGAGGTGCCTCGGGCTAGAAGATGGCGCCCTGATGCCCTTATAATAGAACAATACGTGAACAAGGGACCATCCCATCTTTGCCCCCTAACCACCTCCATCTGTTCACATTTAAATTAAAATTCTGGGTGTTTTATTAATAAAAAAAAATAATAATAATAATTCGTTATCATTATTTTTTGGTGGTCAATAATAAACCATGGCTGTGTACTAGTTCAATGTTAGTAGGTACCTACTCGTCTTTTTAAGAAGAAAATCGCGTTTCTACGCTGTAAATAAAAGGGAATCTAGGGACGCGGGAGCGTCCCGCCCGCCAAGAAACCCGAAGCCCTGAAAACCGAAGCGACTGAGACACTGATTACGCGACGGAACTAGTTGGGGTTTTCACCCTACCATAGCTAGGTCCCCTGAGTGTCTCGAGAGTTGATTTTTTGTACACCAACTCTCCAGGGGCACGTGAGGACGTAAAACAAATTTCAGCTCTTGGGAACATCAGGTGTCGGGGGTATAACAATTTTAAAACCACTATTTTTCACGTTTTTCGTGTTCTTCTTCTTCTTCTCGTTGTTGTTGTTGTTGTTGTTCATTGACGGGGCTACAGCCCAGCAGACAAATCGGATCGAGCTGAAATTTTGCACACACGTTTGTTATGCTCCAAGGGAGTGCCTTTTGACCATTTTTTCTCCCTCCCCCCATTTCCCCCCCAATTAGGGGGGAAATAGTGTTTTTTAGGAATTTCAAATGGTCATAACTCCTTCAAAATTGAAGCTTTTTCAGATTTTCTTTTTTAGTTGTGTTCAGCTTTTCAAACTGTTTAATTTGAGATCAAAAAATGCTTCCTAAGAGGAAAAATAAAGGAGTTATGGTGATTTTTCTATTTTCAACAACAACTGCCGCAAATATTGATGAAAATTGGTGCGGTTGGTCTTAAAATGTCCGCTAGGTTGTCTAGAATATGCTCAATAATTTTGAACTAAATCTCAATCGATTTGACTAATCCACAGCCAAAAATACGTGAATAAATTCCACATCTACTGATTTGGCTAATTTCCGAAAACATCAAAGTTGAACGGTGGTCAGAAAAATTGTCGTAGAGTGGCGCCTGATTAAGGATCGATAGGAAATTTTATGGGCTTTCGAATGAGGGTAGCGCACTTTGGCACTTTTCCCAACGGTTCTCGAGTTATTCGCGATTTTTGGTATAAAAACGTGCGTTTTACCAGTTGCAAACTTTCTCTTTCCTCTTTCTCTTCGACACCAATAATTACAATTATTGTAATGATTCTCAACAACAAAAATTTGCACAATCCCCAAGAAAAAATGCAACCAATTTTCAAAAAATTTCTAATTCAAATTTATTCAAATTTCTAATTCTTTCTATTTTTTTAAATTTAATAATAAGAATAATTGTATTAAATTTTAATAATTGTTTTTAAATTGTTGATTGTTTCAATTAATCGAAAATTTTAAAACTAATATTTAACCAATTCGCAAAAATTTTAAAACTACTTATTTTTCAAACACATTTCAGATAACAAACAATAATTTCCAAAAAATAATTATTCTTGTCACAAAAACAAGAAACAAAAAGGCAAATTAGTAGGCGTACTAATTTTAACATGAATAATGTTTTTGCGGTGGCCTACCAGAGTTGAAAAGCGTAACGAAGTTTAAGTCACGAAATTATGTCACGAAGATTTTTAATGATTTTCACGTACAACCGAGCCGTTTCTAGGGAAATGAAACTTCTTTAGTTTTCAACGGACAAAAATCCATTCGTTGGAAAGCCTTTAATTTATGCATAAATTATATACTGCCAAAATCACTGTAAATATCGAAGAAGCTGAGATACAGCCCTGAGTAAATAAAAAAACTAATAAATTTTCCGCACATTTCTTAATATTTTCCATACAGACAAAGAAAAGAGATAAGGAAAAGGGGAAACGGGACGCAAAAACATTATTCATGTTTTGCATAGCAAATACCTCGTTCTATACAAAGTATAGAAGAGAAAAGATCCGGGGGGTCCAGGGGGGCTTGCCCCCCTGGCGAGGCGCGAAGCGCCGAGTTTTACTAAATTTTGACTAGGATAAAACTTCATTTAGAAAAACATTTACTAGTTACCTCGTAGGTACTTTTGTATTGTATAAGTTGTTGAACCGTATTGTATAAGTACCACTCGAAAACTAGCCATGCAAAAAGATGTGATATCCCCCCAAAAACAACTCCGTTGTAAAAACTGGCCCGCCAAAAAACCTCAGCCGCAAAAAGGAATGATATCCATTTTGCCCGCCAGCCACATATATAGGATGCTCAGTGCTTCGCACCTCGCTGTTGAGTGTGCATATAGAAACCTGATCCTCCTACCCCTAACCTCCACCGTCAATGTTTTCCTGTTCCCTGTCACCTTCCCACAACCCCCTCTCACCCTTAGTCACCCTCGGTTTCACCTAATATGTTTCCTCTGTTACACCAGCAGGGAGCTTTACGCTTCTTTCAATGCTGTTGGCGGGAGCTTTTTGCCAGATGAACAAGCTAACATAAGTATTACTGGTGGTCACGAGTAATCAGCGGTGGTACAACTGTAATGAAGTAATGCTTCAATTCAGGCTTGTTCATCTGGCAAAAAGCTCCCGCCAACAGCATTGAAAGAAGCGTAAAGCTCCCTGCTGGTGTAACAGAGGAAACATATTAGGTGAAACCGAGGGTGACTAAGGGTGAGAGGGGGTTGTGGGAAGGTGACAGGGAACAGGAAAACATTGACGGTGGAGGTTAGGGGTAGGAGGATCAGGTTTCTATATGCACACTCAACAGCGAGGTGCGAAGCACTGAGCATCCTATATATGTGGCTGGCGGGCAAAATGGATATCATTCCTTTTTGCGGCTGAGGTTTTTTGGCGGGCCAGTTTTTACAACGGAGTTGTTTTTGGGGTATAAGTTATTTGTTTAAACTTGTAACTCAAAACTTCCTTCTAACAACTTATTTCAAAGAATCTGGTTTTACATTAATTTATTGTAAAACTTTTATCAATTTTAAGAAACAGTCAACTACGTAAACATTCTTTGTAGTAGGTAATTAATCTACACCTTTAGTTTTTCGATAGGAACACATCCTGCCGTGTTGTAAAACTACTTTCAGTCGTAACAAAAAGATGCTAAACTATTGATTAAAAAGAGCCCATCACAACCAATTCGTGGCATTCGGGTGGTTGAGGCTGGTAGTTGGCTTGAGGCAGCTCTTCATCATCAACTACCTATACTACCTACTACTTCTCTGGCTTCATCAGAATCGCAGCTCTTTCCTGGTCGTTCGCCAATGGTTGGTCCAACATTAGCTTGTTGTAGATCCTCTTCATTCTGCAAACAAGCAGCTTTAACAAAACACCGATAAACTCAACTTCGATTCCGGTTTCATCTTGAATGCTGAAGATAGATGGTTCAAGTTGAATTTCAAATGAACGCAAAATATACTGCCCCTCAACGAGATAGTAAGCCGCCACAACTTTCTGTTTATCCATTCTAAGAAGCCTTTCATCCCTTTCAATCTACTTAAAACTTAATATCACTGGTAAAATTACAGTTTCCTCAATGAGGCCTACTGGGAACGCACAGATTACAACAATAATTCGAATAAAATTATCAATAACCTGTAAATTATAGCCTCTTCTTCTTTTCGCTTTAGATTTAGTGGCTTAGTTTTTGTCCACGTGGCCACTTTTTTGTTTGATTTTAGCTACATTAGCCCCTTTGCCGGCCTGTATGCTACATTCACCCTTAACTTCGTTTCGTTTACCCCGAATAGCTCCTTCCTGATTGGTTGAAGTTCCGAACTCCGGAAAGAAATTCGAGTTGAATATTTTGAAATCCGAAAAGATGGGGGGAAAAAGAACGAAAAAAACAATATCCATAGGTATCTCAAAAATGTAAATTCGGCGTGTTCGCCCTTCTGCCTGTGATAATATAACGTCCATTTGGAAGAAGAGTGACACAATCTGAAAAAGCTGATTTGCGGGAAATCGTGATCAACGTTTTTTTCCGTTACTTTCTCAGCTGTCCAGGCTCTTCTAAAAGTCAGAAAAATTGAAGTAAGGTGATTTCAGCTCAGCATGGGGCTGTTGAAAAACCTCTGTAGATTTGGGTATTCTACTGACTGGGATTCTGGAAAAACATGCCGTTTTTCCATAAAATACCGAACATAATATGTTCGGTATTTTATGGAGAAACTTGAAGATATTATGTTTCTTCAAATTTTTTGACTATGTATGAAATAAAACAGGTTTCTTTTGGAGAATAATGTCACATCTCACAAAAATATCGTGGAGATTTCACATAGTGGCAGTCTTCTGTTAAAAAAAGTTACCGTCCCATTGGACGGACAAAGCACAACTGCATGGAAGAATGGCACAACTGGAGGAGTGGCTATACTGCACCGACAATGTACGTAAAATGGGGCCGGTGGAAGAGTGACACACTAGCAAAAACTATCCGAACTATTGACATGGCGATCTTCTCCAGTGAAAGAAGACCACTGTGTTTAACTCAAAAATGCAAGTTTTCGGATTGTGTCACTCTTCTTCCAAATATTATAATGTATACATGTTATGTATACTGGACGAATATAATTGTTAGAGGGATAGTAACTAGGAGGGATAGTAATATATTATTAAACATGAACATATCATATTATGATTGATAATGGTAAACCGAAGATGACTGCAGGAACAACGAGTTATAACTGTTATAACTGTTATAACTCGTTGTTCCTGCAGTCATCTTCGGTTTACCATTATCAATCATAATATGATATGTTCATGTTTAATAATATATTATGTAATCGATCTTGTAAAGAAGTAATCTCTCTGAAGAATTTTAGGTTCACGTTCCCAGGTACGCGGAGGCCATGATTACGGTTTGTCCGATAAAAATTGAAGACCTATTGAGTATACATGAGTACCTATACATACCTATTGAGTAAACTTTCAATATAAGTATACATTTTTTTAATGTATTAATTTTTTGCACCGAATGGTTGTTTCCGAACTTACTGAGTTTTGTCAGATTAAAAAACTCATCATCTTCCTCAATTTCTGGAAAATGTATTCAAATGTTTAACTCATTGTTAGTTAGAGTTGTTAGAGTGGTGGGTTTTAGTGCGCCAATGACTGAGCTATTGAAATGACCTCTTTCCCCCACAAACAATTTTAAACTTCAAAACAGCTGAATACTATTCACCCAAAAGAAGTTCAAGCGACGATTGTGGCAATTAGTGTTTGCAGAATAGGGCAATGAGTGTTGGTGAATGTTGGGGGCTCAGAGAATAGCGGAGACTGTCGCAATTCGCAAGTCGTTTATCCATTGTTAAGGGAACAAGAGGTGCAATTAACGAAAACGGACGTCAACTTTTTCAACAGACCGTCAGTTTTTTCCGAGCATGAATTGCCTTAGGCAATCTTCCCGTCCCATCTGGATGCGGTCATCCCTAACCAGTGATTACATGAAGTCAGCTTTCACAGATTGTATGTGAAAATGAAATTATGTAGGTACTGCAACTTGAGTGAATATACGATTTATATTGGATGGAGGCTTGATGTAACATATCATCTGTTGACAGAGACACAAAGAGAGAGAGACAGAGAGAAATGTTTATTGATCGAATACACAACCTCCACATCACTGATATCAGTTATAGAACGCTGCGAATAGCTGATCGCTGCATTAGTTTGATATTTTTGGTACAGATTTCCTTCTGACAATATCACTGTTCTGTATACAGATGAGTTATAGTCTCTTTTTCTGTGTTTTTTTTTTAATGTGCTATATACAATTTATAGCAATCATACAGGCAAGCTGTAAGTTGAGGCCTAACTCATTGATTTTAGGTCAACTCTTGGGCAAAAATAATTAAACGAAATAAATAAACGAAATAAGAGCTTAAGTTTATCATTTCTACAGTTGGTGGGCACGCCAGATGGGTACTAGATAGTTGTCGTGTCACTTGTGAGTACATTAACTGTGCAAAATAATTAATGTACTCAGCTGAAATATATGGTGTTCGTTCGAGAATGTAACTAGATGACTCCCGAGTGGTCTTGAAAAATAGGTACACTTATACATTTTATAACAAAAGCTGTAGGTACGCACAAAAAGATCATACTCGGCCAGGACTGAGTTCGTAAGTACCTCAAGAACTATCTCTGTTTATGTAGAATGAAACGGATTCATCATTTCAATAATTAACTATTCTAATCTAATGTTTCAATATTCTTCATGCAACGGCTGTGGGGACAAATTGCAGCATTTTTATACTAAATTTTGATTTTCGATTATCGCTATTTCTTGTTAACAACGCCTGTTTCTCGTTTGATTATTCGTACTGAAACTAAAATGGAGCTACCGACTCAGTAATCTCCAATTATTTTTAAATATTTCAGCGAACAATTAGTGACAAGGATGGGCAAACGAGCTGACCGAATCGCAAAGGATAAATAATAAATTTATTCAGGCCGTAAACTGAGTACGATACGACGACGCAGTAAATACGCCATATTATTAGACTTGAAAGGTGACGCTAATCTTCAAATTACGAAACCTATTGTATACGTATGTAAGCACAATTAAACTTTACAACGAGCGATTAAAGACGTTCCATATCAATTCCATCTCATAGTTCCATTATATTGGAATAAAATACTGAAATGCTCGTTTAAAGTATTCACCTCCACGCCTTTGCAATAACAACCGAGAGTATTCCGAGCTCTTGGTACGCTATCAGATATGACTTTATTACGGTCCGCAATAAAAACAGTAAATGACTATTCGAGCTATTCGAATAGCCCTGCAAATTATCTCATGAAAATTGCAATTATATGAAATGGAACATACACTGACTAAGCTAAATTGTTAGATAACAATAAATTAATCTCGACTTTGATTCATTTTTAATATTGTGTAACTGTACGTAAAACATTTCCCCATTTGACGAGCTGAAATCATAAACCGAAAGATTCCAGAATAATTATCATCCCTAGGGTTATTCCGGTAATTAAATTACTAATTAAACTCCTTTTGGTCACTATTTTCGACACTGCTTTCTAAATTCGTGTTTACCCAAAAAGATACAAAGGTTCAGATAATCAATCAAAAAAGTGACAAAAACTACGAGTAGTCAACATGAACGTGAATTAAACTGCTGAACTAAGCAATACATGGTTTTGTGATATGGGGGTGGTTATTCTGAGTTACTTTCGGTTTCCACGTATAGAAGGTAAATTGAATATTTGGTGGTTTTTTCCTCATCGCATCAATTAATTTGTACATTCCTGTGACTCTCGAGGATACTGTACGCAGATGGATGACCTGAACAAAAGGGCAATCTGTACAGAAGATGATTTATTTATACTTACCTATAATAATTTATCTATAATGTTTATCTATGATTTCCATTGCTGCCTTGTTTTCCTTTTTTATGTAAATGGGAATCAATGAATAAATACACCGTAGTGGAAATGATCGCCAACCTTCAATGATGGAGAAGGCACTTGAAGAAGAAGAAGAAGTGGAAAAATCAGTCGTATTCCCGTTGTTATTATTAGTTATTGCAGTCCTTGGTTCACTCTTGACTTGAACCTGCTGAAGTCACTCAAATTATAGATGCAAATTTTAAGTTGAGAATGAAAACGTTTCGGAGAACGCATGAACTCGGAGGTAAATATAAGAATAATGATAATATTAAATATTATCATTATTCTTATATTTACCTCCGAGTTCATGCGTTCTCCGAAACGTTTTCATTCTCAACTTAAAATTTGTTAATATTATTATATTAGGTGACAGAAGTCATCACTATATTAACAAATTTTGTTAATATTATTATATTAGGTGACAGAAGCCATCACTATAGCGGAAGTAGCAAGCTCCAGAGTTGAGCGCATGCGTTACTTCATTTGTCGGTCGGGACTGCTAATTCGCCTCGTTCACTGAATAACACCGGACTCCGGTGACCGGAGGATGACTACGTTATGAATGTAGAGGAAAGTAAAAGAAATTGGGTGAAAAAGGTAGGAAAAATACTTAAGAAAACCTGCTAAGTACAAGTCGATTGAAAATTCTAATTTATTGACTTCATGCATAGGCTGGCACCTGCTCCATAATGCATAGGCCAACTAGTTTAATTTCACGTAATAACCCCACCCGGTCGGAGCTACTTCTCTTAAATTTGAATAAGCCCCCATTCATTCCTGAAGTTCATCTCTTTAAGTTTTTCAATATAAGGTGGCACATAAATTGCAGGAGTTCTAGACCGGGATTAAACTGCTAAAAGCGCCTGTCTCCCGTTTCGATGTTGAATGGGTTAATTGATTAACCATACACTGATTAACGATGAAAACGGAAAACTTACAAGAAGATTCATTGAAACAAATGTGTTTTATTACAATCAGGGGTCAGTGGGATTCATTTCTACCATCAAATACATTAACCATTATCCAAGTGAAACATCTCAGTTTGAAAATTGGATTACTTATTTCAAAATCAAGGTAAAATAACCACGGGGATTTATGGTCTTTCTTGGAAAGCCTGAATTTCTCTGGCATCAGTGAGCAGCGTGAATCGATTAAAAAAGATACAAAATGAACAGTAGGATAGTTGTAAATAGACTTCAATTCTGTGTCACTGGATGATAGCTAATTTTGGTTTACTATCTTCGATAATGAACCATTGGAATCGCCCAAAGAAAAAATTTGTTTAACCCCCCCCCCCCCCCACTCAAAATTTGTTGGTTTACGTTTCAAGATACGTAGATTCAGAAAATCGAATAAAAAACATCCGTCCGTCCGCCGTATACCGCTCTTTGCCCTTTTAACGTTGAGCTAAAATTACGAAATTTTTGTTACGGGTTCCGACCAACCCCACAATGGTCCTCGAAAATTTTCGTAACCCATTTTCATACGACCAGCCGTTCGTTCACAATGAAGGCTCAAAGGTTGAGCCTGTCAACACGATCGTGAATCAAACGGTTTGAATACAGGGCAATTTTCATACTAACGAGCTGTTTGGAACATCATATGGTTTTAGTGATGTCGAGTTGTTTGTTCTGAGGTACGTTTCGTGCTACGGAAATTGAGGTAATTTCGAATGTTTGTTGGTAGGTACTTCTTTTATAGAAAAAGTATTACCGACGTAGTATTAAAAAGCCCAGAATTATATCGTATTAATTAATCATAATTAATAATTATTACTATTAATAATAAATACAAATTATTAATAACTAACAATAAATTATAATAATTTTCACTAGGTACCTAGGTACTTGATAAAATTATTAATAATAATTATTAGTGATAATTCATAATAATAATTAATCTAACATTTAGGATCTAGACATTTAGACCTAGTGATCTACACAGAAGGGTGATCTGTACAAAGAAGATAATGAACCGTTGTGGCAAGAATTTGAAGAGTTTTTTTTTTTCAAATTTGGTATTTTCATTGGAATAACTTGCAAGTCGTGCTGATTTTGTAATCTTATATTGGAAAGAGTCCAGAGAGAAAATATTACACCAAAAAGTATGATGGTAGGGGGCGAGGCTAACTAGTTGCATGCGAATCCTCAAAATCTTATCTCGTACCATTGAATGAAGTATTGTGGATGTGTCCCGCAGAGTTAAGCTGGGGATAACATACAACTATACTAAAAGATACATACTATACTGCGGGGCGTATCATACTATGGCTTGCTTCCCTGGATAAATATTAGGTTATATACCATTTACAGCATACATTTTGAAGTTTTCGCCATTGTGCCGAACCCAAAGAAAATATACTTATTCTTCACAAAGATTTCTGCATGTGCCATCATGAGTACGATTAAATCAAAATATGACAGTTAATTCCTCGCTACACTATTACATACTATTACAATCAAAACATTTGGAACAAATATCAGCTGACTAACTAGGAAACACACTTTTCATATCATACCTAAAGGTGCTTTGTCCGAAGTGGCAACGAAGGAGTAAAAAGAGTAATGGACTCAAATGAAGGGCACATAAATTAGGACAGTAGGTCGATATCTATGGAACCAATTGAGTAATTATCTCATTACCATGATACTGTAAATGATTACAACGTGGAACGATTCAATATGGCGCATGTCTCGTTGGATGTACAAATTACCGTTATCTAATGGAATTGTTGGCAGGTGAGAATATTGTGGACTGGTGAGTTATGTGGTTGATTCATATTGAGCGCTCACCGATGTTAAACGGCTGTACAACACACACATTTGTCGATATCTAATGTACACGTGTTGATATAATTATTCACCTTGTGGGGTGTTTTAATTAATATTATTCTATTGCACAGTCTTTCCAATGAGTGGTACGAAATACCAATAGGGAACATCACACCTAATGCAATAGGAGACCAATGGACCTATAGTAGGTCCGCGCAAATTATGAAGGAGGTTTCATAGATCTATTTCTCAGATTAGTGACGTTGCTACGCGTTATCTATGAAGTATGTGAGGCACTTGTTAAATTTCGAATTCAAACGAATAATCCTAATGCATCAAACTATATTCAATGAATAAATATCATTTTCCAATTATAAAATGAAAAATAATTTATCAACCCGAAGGCAACGATTGGATGAAGCAGGAGTAAATAAGTTTTTTAATACAACGTTGAAGGTACTCAATTACTCAACTAAAGTGGTCTCATGCTAGTTTTGCCATCGATGGAAAACGACGATGATCGAAAATTCGTATACCGTGTAGCTAAATAAGCGCAGGCATATTTATAAACCATAAAACTATCGAAGTGTCGGAAAGTGATACGCAAGTCTGACAGAAGCAACATGTCTTTCTTCTTGACAGCGATTGATTGCTTCGTTGCAATAGAAAGCACTTACTACGGGCCAATGCTCCAACCCTCGTTCACTGTATGTTTAGATCATTCATTTAGTATGCTTCGTAGAACACTAAATTATGGTACTACCTCAAATCTAGAGGCTGTCTCTCCATTCATCCCCTCTCAAACACTAATGGTGAATAAACTAAATGGGGGTATTCTTGGTGTTGGTATCACCTAGTTTCACTTAGAACAATTTACAAATATTATTTCATCCCAACCTTTTATCATTTCGGGTGTCAGTACTACTGTTTGAGATCCATGTCACGTCAGAAAAATTTAAGCTTCTACAGTTTTTGTGAAATGTTGGAGGGAATCTAACGGTCAAGCTACTTTTTCCTCTCTGGGTTAAACTAGTTGATCCTGCATTTCTGCCCTCCATGTAGCATTTTTAAACTAGTTGATCCTGCATTTTCTCCCATTGTATGTAACTCTAATTGGGAATAACGCCAGCAATGTTATATCTATCAACATGGACGTAGCAATAACAAGTTCATATTATGAACTTGTTATTGTTATGTAATAATTCTAACGTATATTATACGTTAGAATTATTTTTAATAGCGTGAAGAAATTGAAAGCTCTGGCGTAATAGTACAATGTATACGGTGAGGAAAATATTGGCTTTGTTGCTAAATACCTATTGGCTTTGTTGCTGGAGCTCCGTCCAGCTTGAACGAGCATATTCGTACGCTAATCCTTGTTCAATCCGACTGATCGATTGCGCAATAGGCAATCCCTCTCCTCTCAATCCTCCAACGAGCCGCATATATATTGTCAGCCTACCAAACAATGGAATGTCTCAGTGGTGCAGGTGGTAGCGTCACCCATTAATTGTGCGAATCACTAATTCAATATCAAATATACCATCAAAGGTACAAAATACCGGTCTCAATATATATATTTGTAATGTACATAGTTAACATGCCGGCCCATACATTTACAATTATTTAGGTAGGTTTCTCATTTCATTACAAGTTAGGAATGATAACACCTTCAAATGCATTCTCGGAAACTCCTGGTTGATGCAAAATGGAACCCGGTCATCATCGGTAGGTAGGTTATTTCATACATCATTGTTCCAATGACAGTAAATTAAATAACGCATCTAGATTGAAAATTAAAAGATTGTTATCGGTAGGTATATAAATAATAGCTACTTATTTAATACCTATACATTTAAAAAAAATCATATGTTTTAAACATTCCTTTTCCAAACATAAATTATAGACCGCAATTAATTGTTCGCTGTAAGCAATAATCCATAATTATTATGGATGTGTATATAAATTATAACAGTATTCAACAACTCATCAATGATTGCTTCTTCCTACTTTATGAATACAATTTCGTATTCTGTGAAGTAATATAGGTACTTAGTAGATATCCAATCAGATCTGGAGTGAAATCACGAAGTATTTTAGATACATGCTGAAAATGTATGGTCACTAAGTTCACATTGCGAGTGTTTAGGTAAGAAATTGAAATAACAACATTTATCAAACTAAATCAATGAACCGAAAGCTATTGTTCACAATCGGCATAACAGGGTGACTATTGAATATCGTGAACCCTAATCTAAGACACGTCTGCGTTCGGGAAGGCTCGTTGTTGTACATAAACTGGCTTGAAAACAACTAAGTTTCAAGAAACTTGAGAGTTGCGACTTACCTGGAATCACAACCTCTTAAAATGCCGTATAACTAATTAATCTCAAGTAGACATGTTTCAGCAAGCGAGAGACATTGCTTACAGCTGAAAGCTTCGCAAGTTGAAAATTATGTCAACCTGACTGGAGACAAAAGTTAATTAGGTATCTCTCTAATAAGTTGGTTGCCAAGATACCAAAACACACCCTGATCTTTCCCTCTGACACGCTCGTCACTCAGTGGAATCTAGGAACAACCTCCGCCTACCGAAATAAAAGGAGTCACCGAATGTATACACAGCTCATAAACGATATACCGCTCTACTGAATACACAGCTCATAAACGATATACCGCTGACTACTACAGAATGTTATTTACCTACTCAATAATTAGGTAAGTAATTATTACTTAATGCAATGTTGATAATAAATAATTATCATCACATTCGTACAGTTATTCAGCACAAGCACGTACTCGTACATTCACGTGGCATTCAAGTACGTTGCCATTAAATGTGACCTTATAGTGCATCTACCTCTCAAAATGTTACCTACCTACCGTTCTTGAAAATGTCCACACTACCTTGAAAACGACGAAAAAAGAGTTGATACGTTGAAATAAATCGTACTTCACCGATACCTCGGAATCCATCTTCAGCAGCGTCTTACATACGACTTCCACATTGGCGAACTAGTAAAAAGGTTACGTACCAGGATCAACCTACTCAAGCCGTTAATTGGTTGCAAGTCGCCATTATCGCTGGGTAATAATACTATTATACCTCACCATGATACACCCGATATGGCAATACGGCTGCTCAGACGGATCCAAACCCAACAAAACCGAGTGCTCCGCCTCATAACGCTCCCTGGTTTAAATTGTGAGAAACACTATTGTAACAATTGTGAGAAACACAGTCATTCATCGCGACCTCGAGATTCCAGAAGTAGAAACAGTCATCAAAGCTACAATGAATCGCACAAATGACACCATAATGACGCACCAATCTACAGCATTTATAGAATTAAGAATAGCCTGGGAAAGAACTAGACTTACCCGTCGTCTCAAAAGAAAATGTGCTGTCGACCTAATAGACCATCTAGTCACACCATCTAGTCACAAAATTGTGACGATAACGTTCGTTTTGTTGTAAATTTCATGTTTATTTTGTTATAAGTATGATATTCTATAATTTTCTATAATCATATAAGTAATAAGTCAATGAATTTATAAAGACTGTCGCTGGACAGCTCCCCTGACACACGTCCCATAGTGCCCAGGCACACATATTTAAATCATTATAATTAATAAAACATGAAGTACATTGTGATACAAAAGTTGAATGAAAGTTTAAAAAAAAAACTTCACTGACCGCATCTCAATAATCACAGTAATTTTAAATATTCCAACGGTAGCTCAAACAACTCCAATATATTATATTGTATGTATCAATACAAAACGTGCTCCACCCCAGGTTTTTCGCTCAGATGTCGGTAGAATTGTAAGCGTGCCTGTTGATATCCCCCCAAAAAATACTCCGCGTAAAAATCACCTCAACTCGCAAATATCATTCAACAGTGGCCGGTAAAAGTTATGATATTAATTTCCCCACCCGCCCGTTTTCCTTCCAACTAAAGAGAGGTCCTAACCACTTCACAAGCACCATAACGGTTTCGAAATCTCCCCATGACGTTTTTATTAATACACATCTACGCATTGGCTTCCCATTATCCACACCAATAAGACTCACACCAAATTTCAAGTTGATCGGTCAAATAGGAGCCGAGATTCATATCTCCTTACCTGAAAAACGCGTTTCGGTAAACATAGGTACACTCCGTACCGTTCGTTCTTCTCAACTTTTTGCTTGCGTACCGAAATGCTTTCAGACAAACGTCCAGATGAAAACATCAATAATACTGAGTTAGCTGGCTCAAGAAGTTTTTTATCTGAGACCGGCTTGAGCTTTTTGCGGTAATTTTGAATGCCATCACTGGTCCTCCGATTGAAATCCAATACGTTCCATAATCATACTTGGGCTCCCATTCATGGCGGATTGGAGCAAGTATGTGGAAGCGGTTCATTGTTTTCTGGCGGAAAACAAAGCAGACTCCGCCAGTAGTAAAAGGCCGGGAACATGGGCTAACGGCCAAACCCCGCTGCCAGCTCTTCTTGTACTCCTCGCGCTTTCCCAGATAACCTATGCCATTCTTGTCGTGAGCGGGAAATATCGTTCGACGCTTTACACACTCCTCACTCCCCTTCACTACTGCTCTAGATTTGAGATATTCATCACACTGTTCACAATGCACTTCAACACTCCCATTCCCCATTCACAACAACCTCTCTTAATATAATTCCTGTGTTTCGAGGAGGGAGTGAAACCGTGTTGTGGACCCGAACTGAATAGACTACTCTTTTTCCCCACGGGTTTGGCACTCGTTGGTCGTTTCGTAAGGGGACGTCCCAAGTAGATGAACCGTTGCTTCCGTTCAATATGGACTAGTACCAACATCGAAGAGCGCGACTGCCGGTAGGTAAGACTTACAGTCCGTTGAACGTTTCTGAATCAACAGTTGGCTGGTATTGTATTAGCAGGTACAGGTTAAATCATATTTTGTAATAACTTCACTAAGTATGATGATTTTCTGTATTGTTCATTATCTCCTTTGGTTGAAAAACCTTTGTCTGTTTGGAGGGTTGTAGGAGGCGGTAAGAAAAGAAGAAGTTTTTCCGAGCTTTCGGCTTTAATAAGCCATCTTCAGGGGTAGGTAGGTATTGTTTCCTCAACTCGGTCTCTTTCGTTCAGAGTAAACTACATGTCAGGTTATTTTGTTTCTCAGTTCTTCTTCTTCTTTTCTTACCGCCTCCTACAACCCTCCAAACAGACTAAGTATGATGTGTACCATGTCTTGTATACATATTTAGAAGTGAGAGGAGTACTCCTAACGTATCTCACTAACGTTAGGATACGTGGAACGAGTTAACTGTTAACGAAGCCGAATACTTCTCACTGATAATTATAATTGGTCAATGGAGAACCACGTTTTATAGAGCGAATTATAGAGCGAAGCAGCTGGTTAAGCATCTTAATAAGTAAGTCAAGTCTGGTTAAGCATCTTAATAAGTAAGTCAAGTCTTGACGTAGACATCTTATAGATTCATGGGAAGATCATCCCATAAACATAAATCTTTCTTCTATTTATTCTATTATTCCTTGAAATGAACATGACGAATGATTTTTTAATACCAAATTCATGTGCATTCATGTTTCAGGTAAGATGGAAGATAACATGGAGGTAACATGCACACTACTCTTCGCGTCTAAGGTATTTATAATTTACATTCAATATACATTCAACCCGTTTTAATTTTATAAAACGATCTTATAATCAGAACCTAATTATTAGGTTCTATTGTTTTATACAATTTAAACGAGTTGAATGTATATTGAGGTGATGCCATCTCTTCCTCGCCTTCCTTAACTTCCTCAATGTGTAGTTGAATGAAATAAAAACGCATATTAAATGAAATGAAATGAAAAACGAGAGATATAATGGATAATCGTTGATTAAGTTGAAAACAGATGGTGAATATAGGCGTTATGATTATTCAATGTTAGGTAGCTATCTACAATTGGCAGAGCTCTACAAAATACTACAGAATTTTCACTTAAACTCGATTGTTTTATTCAAATGATTGTTTCAAAAGTATCTCATTAGTAGAAAACAACTAAGACCAAATATAAACCACAAGGAACGCCTAATGGTGTAATTAGGATCCACTGCGTTTTAAACGACTCTAACGAGAACCTTATCCACATCATCTTCCTTTCCAGAATGAAATGCTAATACAGCTATGGGCTTAGTAAATAGTATTGAATGTGCCAAGGGTTTTACTACCACTATTGTTCCTCATTCAATTATCAATGTGACCCAATAATTTCCAATGCTTCACAATCACCACTATTTCCACCGTGTTTCCAATTTCTTCTGAAAGAGAAGGTACATCATCATCCAGTCTTCATTTGAAAATTCATCTTGTAACCCTTCTTATTGACCTAGGATTACGATAAGCGTCAAGAGTAATCCTCGGGCTGGTCCGACCTTGTAATCGAACTTCATAATTATACAACTTTTCTAACTGGATTTTTCAAATTCCATTTTCTAATTCTAAGCATCTTGAAACGTATACCTACTCCCTCAAATCTTGAGGGGGTTGAACTTATTTCTTGTCCAGTCCTGTGGTTCACGAATGAATATAATTAACCAAAACGGGGAATTTCAAAAATGATGAGTGGTAAACCATTAAAAGTTATCACGCTCATGATAATAGGAATATCAATATAAATCATTTGCATTCGTTTTTTTCTCATTTTTAAATTCATTTTGTGGTCGACTAGAGTGATATTCGATTAACTCACCGTTGAAGGCTTCACGACTCCCTCACTCTCCTTGAAGCCAAGGAACAGCTCGTTTGAGTTCTATACAGTCAAAGAAGCAGTTTTCGTGACGATATCACATGGCTATCGTCACAGGTGGGAACATTCAGAGCATTAAAAACAAAAGGTAGGTACAAATAAGTAGGTAGCTATAGTTTATAAGTAGGTAGCTATACTTTATAAGTAGGTAGCATCAAAATCAATTTTTCGCATGAAACTCGAGGAAAAATTCACTCGTTGTTTGCAATGAAGTCCGTATAGTTTGGGAACATTAATATTGTTCATCCTCTTCTCACCTCATGAAATATTAGTGCCTCACTTGTGACTAACTATTGATAATTTATTCAACTGGATATCACGCGGATTCTGTCGGATGATTGCATATGATATGACCGTAAAAGCGAATCGTTGGTTTGTCCTCTAAGAAGCGCTATCAATCAAAATGTTCTTATCCCAGCATTGGGGTTGAGTTAATAGAAATTCAATAATCCTACTTATGAAAAGGGCTACCGTAATGGAGACAAATTGAGGCGGGTTCCATTCAAATCAGCTCCGTTTCGTCTTGGTTATCGAGGCTGTTGAAAGGGTCATTCGTCAAAACGTTAAAAACGAGATTATAATAAATGAATTTCGACTTGATAGGTCACCAGTCATCTTATAGCCCACTTTCCCTTCAGATAAGCTCTTGTAACTGACTAGCTATTTTAAATAATATAATTGGTTATATTGATTGGTTGATTTGGTTCTACTTAATTTGAAATCTTTGATAGTCGGTCCAAGAACAGGAAAGATCCTAATTGCAGTAAAACTTCTGTATAGATGAACCGATACAAATGAAACTGACGAGAACATCGACAATGCGTCACGTTCAGTAGCATTTCCAATGAAATATAAAAAGCGCATCTTGGCGTTCGGTACGGAGGAGGGTAATGCCGACTAGCTGCAGGCTTTCTTATACTATAACCATTATTATATAATAACCATTCTAGAATAATAACCAGAATAATAACCATTCTGAGAATATAACCATTCTTATATTCCATATTATGTACCGTTGCATTCCAATTATCTCTTTCATACTGGGAGTCCATCGTTATAATATAACTATGTATTATATATCCATAGCTATATATTATATAGCATATATTATATAAACTTCCTCTAATATAAAATTTACAGTTTATATCGTTCGGCTGTCCGGTCCTCGAAAACCAGCAAGCTCCATTGACCCCTTTTTTCAATTTTTTTAATTTGTTTTATTGTTTACGATGATGAAATAATGTGATCGAACGAGAGAAAAAATGGTTTCCTATCCCAGCCTTGGAAGTTGTATCCTGAAAACTTGGAAGGTTGAACTGTAACAGATTGATCTAGAAAGGGGCTAATAATCCGTGAAGGAAAGATGGGTAGCGATTTTCCGATCCAACGTACCTTGAAACGTAAACCAACTTATTTGGTGGTAGGAGTTTGTTGGTTTTTTGGATAGTTTGCAATCTTTTTATTTTTTCTGGTCGATTCCTGTGGTTTATTGTTTTTTTATGACGACAATAATCACCAAAGTAGGATGAAAATTGAAAACATTTAAGCAATTGGTCAGCTCAATATTTAAACAATTCTGGAGTTAGGAAATTAAACAATTGGCCTCGTCTATTTTCATTCCAAGCCACTAAGAGTATAATATGATAACCTTGAGGTTTGAAGAAGTCAAGGCATTGTCGCTGGGGAGCCTAATCTGAGATATGATATGACCTCATTAGGAACATGGGACTTGCGCGAGGACAATGCCACCCTTTCCGTAAGAGTTGATAGGGCGGTCTCTCTCGCGACTGCTCTCCCTCTTTAGTACTCCACGGATAGCCCTTTCTGCGGTAATCCCACACAATGTCATCACATTACAAGAGTGGTCAGCCTGAATGAACCTAAATGACCGAGAAAATAGGGAGGAAGTTCGTTAAACCCTGATTTGGATCCGCGTCTATTCATTGTCAAGGATTTTCGTCCCTCTTGCTGAATATTTAGGGTGAGACCTGTAAAGGGCAACTACCTTACGGGTACTCTAAGCTGGAACATAATGTATTATATTATGTTCAAGCTTAGAGAACCAGTAGGGTAGTTGCCAGTAATAATACTATTATTTTTGCTGAAGAGTTGGTACTGGTGGAGTTGGTTGTGTTGGTGTTTCATCGAATACAAGTACCAAAGTAATTTTGTCCAAAGTTGAATTCTTCATTATCAAGATATATGTTTTGGAGATTAGTAAATACATGATAACCTCGAACAAACTATGAATGATTGGTTAAACCATGTGTATAGAAGCGCTTGAATTCGGAATGTAAAGTTTTCATAAAGTTTAGTTTCAGTGACTAAGAATATATATACTCTTAGAATATAATAATATTATTGTATATTATATAATATATTTCCAGCTGATGCTTCGGTTCTGATGTTTTTCTCTAAACCTGGAAGGTATACTCAAGTGTCCTTTGGTGTAGTAAGGAGGTGGTTACTCTAGGACTAGCTGGAGTTGATAAAAAAGAAGGACTCGGTTGGGCGCAAAGTACGTATTCGATTATTATTTTCAATCATTACCCATCAGAAAATTTTTTTTCAACCGTCCTGAAAACTGGTCGGGTTCATGTTGAAAGATACGCAGGATCCATTTATCAAATTAAAAAATGCGAGCTTTACTTGGCGGTATATTATTTGTTGTACAGATTGCCCGTTTGTGCTGTCAGTGGCCCTGTAGGTAAATTTCAAAGTGTCAAACTTGGTCTTTTGCAATATGAACTAATGACAAATCACAACATGATATGTTGTGGAAATTTGTATGTTTTGAAATTAATAAATACAATAAATAAATAACATAAATGTTTTGAAAATTTTGTAACTATTCATATCCACCGGATCTATATTATACATCCGCTACCGGATCTATATTATAGATCCGGTAGATATGAATAATTACAACATTTTCAATCAGATAAATATTGATGTAATAAACATATTTACAACATTTTGTGGCGGTCAACCTATGAGAACTTCAGAAGTACATTTCAATTTTGGCGAGAAAGAAACCCAACCTAGAAACATCAATGCTGGAAAATGTTGATAACACTACCTTGAAACCAATTCTATCAATGCGGGAAAGTCTTCTACGAGATACCAATGAAACGGTAATCTGCTGAACGGAGTTAGAACGATAACAAATGGTCACCTGGATGTACCGGCTTTGATAGGGTAACTGCCCAATCAGCTCTTTACGATCCCTTGTTCGAAACACACTTTCCGCACCGTCTCCCAGACCCGATTGTCCGTTTCGACCTCAAATTACTGGGAACCGACAATGGGGATACAACTTGTTCTGTCCTGTCAAGTACACGAGTCGCCGCAGTTGATCTTCCGATCCAGTTGATGCGCATTACCATTTCAACGGTTGGACACAGTTTAACATCTGACACACGATTTGATTTGTATTAAAAACACACGACCTGATTCGCAGTACAAACGCACGACCTGATTTGTAATTGTCCGCAGTGAGAAATTAAAGAAAATGTAGGTAGGTACTCATTCAGCGTAACCGATTTCCAAGGGATATTCGATAAATCAGCTGAATTTCTGCTTTTCTCCTTGGTATGAGTGACAAATTACCAAGTGATTTTATACCATAACTGAAATTTTCCATGAAGAGAAAACCATGTGTGACGAATAGATATTGGGAATTAGGGATTATGTGTCAAGCCGATACGAAAGTTTCTATCGGGTTTTCCTTTACATTTTGGTTTATTATCTTCGATAATGAACCATTGGAATCGCCCAAAGAAAAAAAAATTTTAACCCCCCCTCAAAATTTGTTGGTTTACGTTTCAAGATACGTAGATTCAGAAAATCGAATAAAAAAAAATCCGTCCGTCCGCCGTACGCCGTACGCCGTACGCCGTACGCCGTACGCCGTCCGCCGTCCGCGCCACTTTGCCCAGTTAGCGTTGAGCTAAAATTACGAAATTTGGTTTCTGGGTTTGGACCAGCCCCACAATGGTCCTCGAAACGTTTCATAACCCTAGGTCAAGGGGAAGGGGTTCAAAACGAATTTTGAAATTTTGAAAATTCCATATCTCGAAAAATTCATATAGAACGGTATGTTTTTTATTTCATATTTAGATAGAGTTTGTTCCGTAGAATTTTTTAAGACCATCCGCAGCTTTGTACGACCAGCCGTTATTTCACAATGACGGCTCAAAGATTGTGCCTCACAACACGATCTTGACTCAAACTGTTGAAATACAGGTCCATTTTCATACTAACAAGCTCTTTGGAACATCATATGGCTTAAGTGATGTCGAGTTTGTTGTTCTGAGGTGCGTTTCGTGCTACGGAATCGAAGGTAATTTCGAATGTTTGTTGGTAGGTACTTATTTTATAGAAAAATTATTACCGGCGTAGTATTAAAAACCCCAGAATTATATCGTATTAATTAATCATAATTAATAATAATTATTATTAATAATAAATACGAATTATTAATACCTAACAATAAATTATAATAATTTTCACTAGGTACTTGATAAAATTGATAATAATAATTAATCTAACAATTAGGATCTAGACTTTAGACCTAGTGATCTAGACAGAAGGGTGATCTGTACAAAGAAGATAATGAACCGTTGTGTCAAGAATTTGTAGAGTTTTTATCATTTAAAATGTAAACCACAAAACCAGAGGAAAAACAATAATTCATTGGGGATAAACCTAGTGGATTGATCAAATAAAAACACCTAAATATTTTCATAACGGTTTATCAACCTGTGTGTAGATTATCATTTTATCTCTTCTGTACCTATACAATGTCCTTGTATCCTCAACTCTACGAAATAAATGGAGTAATGCGCTAGAATAATGTTCGAATAGGTGACCAGATGTTCATATTCGACTAAAGGGGCAACAAGCTCTGTGACGGTCTCTTATTTATTTATATAAATGATGAATAAGACCTTTATATAGAAGATGAATTATTTAGAATTAGTTAGTATTGGTATTATTCTGGGGTTTTCACTCCAGCAATAATAATTATTGATATTGTGAAAACTCCAGAATAATATTATTTATATCAATATTACTTATATAATTATATTAATTATTGGTAACACGAAGTACCTACCCTCAAACATTCGAAATTACAAAACCATTAGTTGTTAAAAATCGGCTGTTCTCAAGTATGAAAAGTTGGCCAAGAGTTTGATTGGATTGGAGATTCACGCTCGTGTTTCCGATTTCGTATCGGTTCTACTTCACGGCGGACAGGGAAGATTCGTTAAAGATGTATACCATGAAATTCAACAACGTGTTTTTGCGAACGCTATTTTATTAACGAACCGGCTATGAACATGTAGCGGTGGGAGGAAGGTGTTTACAGAGTCTTGTTTGGCATAACATATTCTCAGTCAAGTTGTTGGCTCAAAAGTAGTAAAACAGGACCCTCACACAACTCACTCGCAACATGCTCCCTCACAAAGTTCTGTCACCTATTCGGTCAAACATTTCTTAGTAGTCTCAAACTACACTCATTATTTGTCGCTAATGGTGAATGTTACATGTTGTAAAGCAACTGCTTGAAGTGGTGTTTCTTGTCTGATGCTTGGAAAGTAGTCCCACTAAACAGAGGAAAGGAAAGTATATTCTTTCACGATGAAGCTCAAGGCTGGATAAAGCATCACTGGTGAGCTGAAGGGCATAACACTGGCGTTTATGAAAAAATGTGTAAAGGCATAGCAGCGGTAATAACTGCCGGTAGCTAGATACAGGAACGAGAGATGAAGTAATAACTTCCGTCTGATATCTACCATGGGTGTGTTCAGGGAGCCGTCCCTCATGAATAAATTTTGTTGTATTAAAGGAAAGCGCCAAGCACGTGGTAGTATCCCATTTATTATAAGCCAACATTATCCCCGACTGGATGTCCATCGAGATCAAAGAAAGTTCCCAATAAAATCCCCTATATATATCTTTCCTTTACATATCATATGGAGATACGAGTATAAATGCATCGTCATACGATCTTTGAAGGTCTTCTTCCATACACATCAGGTAACACAAAACGAGATTTATGCTATCCTTCCGTCCTGTTGCAATAAGAGAAAAGTGTATACACTTTCTCACCAAAATCTTTAAATTAATATTATTTTTGTACTTGTGGGTTGTGGATATCTAAAAGAAAATTGAAACAGAATTTTGAAGACAGAATTTCCACAGAATCCTCACAAACGCAAATCTTTGTACCAGTATACGTAGGACCACTGCAATTCTAATTTTTGAAAACTTCTTGACACAACGATTCATTATCTTCTTTGTGCAGATCACACCTCTGTCTGAATTAATTACAAATAATTTGTACCGACCTAGGGTTATGCAAAGTTTGAAGGATCCTAGTAGGTGTGATTTGAACCCGTAAATCAAATTTCGTAATTTTAGCACAACGCTAACTAGGCAAAGTGCCGCCTTTTTTTTCATTCGATTTTCTGAATCTACGTATCCTGAAACATAAATCCTGAAATTTTGAGGGGGGTAATGTTTTTCTTTCTTGGGCGATTGCAGTGGTTCATTGTCGAAGATAACAAAGCAAAAGTTAATTAGTCGAACGATGTGTTGTTTTGGTTTATTGTATCCAATAATGAACCTCTGGAATCGACCAAGAACAAAATGAATAGTAATCCTCAAAATTGTTACTGCACGTAGTGAACATGCCTAAACGTGATGCTTCACGATTGACTCCTGGTCAGGCGAACTCTAGCACATCACGACATTTCACCCGAGATAGTGTCCAATCCCAGTCACATTGGCCTCTACCAATATTCATTCCTCTCGAGATTTATTTCCCAACTCGTAGATCCTAAGTAAACTGAACCAATTCAAAGAAGTATCACGTAAATCGGTTGAGAGTTGATCCCAAGATTTGTCAGGGTACCATCAATCAAAAGAATTGACATACATTCACGGTTTCGCAGCGAATTATTTGGGTTTGGAGTGGAATTGATTTCAAAAGGGGTTTCATACCAGGAGTACCTATAGTATACACATACACAACAGATACATCTGGTTGTTTTTACGCATTTCAACTGTGGTCATAAGCTTTATATAGGTAAATAAAAAAGCGAATGTAGTTTCCGTTCAAAAGCCCGGTTTTCTGGGTAAAAAACGTCGAAATCGGTTACTTGGCTCTTTTACAAAATTCATTCACGGTACACATTCAGTCGGCAAGGGAGATAGACAAGCAATTTTTTTAATTTATTCATTTATTTATTTATGTTTCTCCTGTCGTTTGATGCCGTTCAGGAATCGGAGACAGAGGAAAATGTGATTCAAGGCATCGAAGTGGTTGCGTTTTTCCGAAGATAACGTGAAAAGGCCCTGTAAACCGTTCGGGATGGGTGAAGGGCTCCTGGGGCTCAGCTGAGCAAACCCGGCTCACAGGCCTTCGGAAGTCCGTGTTAATTAGTGCCAGAGATTTACAAAAGCGTGCGAAAAGTGCGGGAGAGCTCGAACCCCGGTTTTCGACCAAGAGAAGAGCAGATAGAAATCCCCCGGAGGGACAAAAGGGGAAAATGAAAAAATCCTCGTTCATCCTTCTCTATCCCTCTTTTTTTCTCACTCTTTCTCCCTTCTCGCCCGTTCCCAGTCTTCTTCCGCTCCTGCAACTCGAAAGGCAGTCCTTTTATTTTCAAGGATAGCGGTGGTATTATTGAGATTATTTTCGGTTGGAAAAAGGCAGGTTGACATTTTCTCTCTCCTGTTCTTATTTAGCTCAGTTCAAATAAAGAAAATTTCGAGGTTTTCTTCGTGGTTACTGACAGAAAACAACCAAAATATCTTTTAGCGTTGACGCAGATAACGTTTCCACGCAGCTTCAGTATCAAAGGGGTGTTACCATAAATAAGTAGGTACTTACTCGTAGGAATCAATTTTCTATCAAACTTACTAACAATGAAATAATAATGTACTCGTACGTCGACTTTGTTAAGGCGGAACCATCAGCCCCAGCGAAAAATATGTTGGAGTTAATCGTTTTTGCTCAGTCTGTCATTTCAGGTAAGAGAACATTTTCAAGTTATTAATCGGTTCTAGTAATAAAAATAGTAATAAAAAAGAAGTCGCTTCCTTGAGTAAAAGATTCTACAATTTTTTATTGATTAGGGTCTTAGAGAGTTTTATTAGTAGTACAATGGCCAAAAGCACAATGATGACTGGACATGTGGGGGGGGGGGGGGGGCGCAGAAGTAATTATGTAAATAGGGTATACAGGAATTTAGAGGTAGAATATTTCTTCCATGGACATGGATGTAGGCAGTGTCCCCAGGACACTCGTGGAGTTGCCTCGCTGGATGGCCAGCGACAAACGCTGAACTAGGTACCGCTTCGCCCTTCGGTCTCCTGTCTTTTCTGCCAATCTTGAGCCTAGAGCGTCCACCAAATCCCTGGCCTCCTTTGCCCAAGAACCCAATGACTCCACGGCAAAGGCTACAAAATGATTGGTACGCTTGATGGCCTGGTACTTCGAATGCTTCTTTTTGGCCAATAGCTCTGCTGCGTATCCAGGGGTGCGATAGGAGGTAATGTAGCTTGGCGCAAGGGAGTCCGCACACGTCACGTCCCAAACCAGGTTCTTACCTAGGGCCCATGGTATGAGCGTTACCCCATCAGGTCTCTTTCCATCCTCCCTCAACAGACCAGAAGGTTCCAAGCGAACTGGGATGTCTGCAGCACTGAAGGCTTTCTGCAATAACATGTTCAGCTCTGCGTGGCGAGAAAACCTACCAGCACTTCGTTTGCAGCAGACCCCATGCCGGCCAAATGAGTCGACAGGGGAAGAACAGGGACAGTAGTGTGGGCGACAGAGCTTCACTCCCAGACGGAGCCCTACACTGACGCGTAATGCTTCGTTCTGGAGGAATGTTCCAACATTTGGGCATGGTATAGCCTCCAACCAAGCGCCTGAAATGTCATTCTGCAGGATCTTGAACCTTAGGGAATCTGTGGGGTTTGGGAAAGTCATGCTTTCAACAATTTGTTTGAGACTCAGAGCATCCCACTCAGATTGGAGGCTGACTTCTGAAGGACCTGGGACGCTTTGGCCATTCTGTTGTCTCCACACATCCATGGCTTCGGTAAAAAAAAGGCAGGATCAACTCGTCATCCGTATTGTTGAGCAGCGAAGATGCTAGCTGCCCCGCCCCATTACACGAAGCCAGGTAGGCTGGCAAACATATGTCCTGTAGCCGGCGGACCCCGATTCCCCCTGATCTGACTGGCAATGAAGACTGCAGCCACTGACCGTCGTCCAAGCTGACATTGAGAATACGCTCCAAGGCTTGTCTGAGGGACCCATCCATGACTGAAAGACATGAGGAAATCTTCCAAATAGGAGATGTTCGAAGCAAGTACGTGAACTTAGGGACAGTGAAGCAGTTTTTCAAAAGGAACAAGGCGTAGTGAGCCTGGAGCAAATCCAACCGGTGGATGAGCAGCTCGACTTTTTCGAATTTGCTCTTCACATACTGCTCCATCCCTTCTTCCAACAACGGCGATCCCAGCAGCTCAAGTTTGTCCCTTCCCACAACGCGTATTCCTGGCGCTATTGAGTCAAAAGCACTTAGCACATTGACGTTATCCTCACCATCACAGAAGAAGATTTCACACTTGGAAGGGTTGATTTCAAGGCCTACCTCTTTGGCTTTTGATACAATTTCCCGAAAATTTTGTAGGACGTTGTAGGCTGAATCTCCAAGGGTTCCATCATCAAGATACCATGCATTGAGGCTGGACTGAAGAGCCTCAACTATAGGGTGTATTGTCAAGCTGAAAAGCAGAGGTCCAAAGGGATCACCCTGCATACAACCCGTTTGTGATGGTATACAACTATCCCCATACAACAAATGGCAGGGCTTTGAGTAACATTGCCACAGAAAATGGTACATTGACGGAATCCTTTCTCGAACAGCTGTTAGCATGCAATCACGCTCGATGGCATTGAAAGCATTTCTAAAATCAATCTTCAGCACCACCTTGCTTCTGCTCCTGGGATCCATCACAAACGCCCGCGTTGCATGGATTGCTGCTTCGCACCCTGCCTTGGACCCAAAACCCAGCTGATGTGGCAGCAGGTATGATGCTGCTTGCTCTCGCACGTGGATACAACCGACTTTAGCCACTAATCTTCTCCACACAGAGCCAATAGCGATGGGCCGCAAACCCCCGTCTTTCTTTTGCAAGGCACACAGAGTTGCACCATACAAGAAAGGGCACACATCGGGGTGGAGTTTTCCAACATCAGGTTACACATACTCACAATCGATCGCAATAAAGTGATTCCCGCCTCGCCTGCTGATACTGACGTCAAATCCTTGAGGTGTTGAGGGCGAAGTCCGTCCATGCCCCCGCTGGAACCATTCGGAAATGTCTGAATGGCCTGTCGCACTGCCGCCATATCCGTCGTTAGTGGCTCTATAGAATCATCTGGTGCGAGTGGGGGAGTTTGAACTCTTGTAGGGGCTGGATGCTTTTTCAGCAGCTCCGCATAGTTTGTGGTACTATGACGAGCCAATGTATCATTTGAACTTATTACTCTCACAGCTCCTCTAACATCAAAATCAGAAATTTTGGCCTGGACCCGTTTTGCTACAGCCATGTCTGCGTCCTCTGTCCTGGGTCCCCAGCGGCCTGAAGACATGGAAGGCTTAGCACCTGACGTCACGTTCTCTTTCACAATACGAACAAGGGACTTATTTGACTACTTCACTGGCACCTGGAAAGCTGAAAACGGAAATTTGAGCAATTCCTGCCATACTGTTGGATTATTCTCAGCAACACATGCATTAATCACACTTGCTAGCTTGGTAGCCGCGGTGTGCCGTGAAGCTTTCGGAATTCTATTTAATACCCGTACATTCTGCTTTAGCCTGGAAATCTCTGTTCTGAAGTCAGCTTCCACGTTCGCTATGCCCGCTAAAACCCGTTCGATAGCACCCTCTACGTCCTCATCCTGATGCCTGTATGTACAGTGCCGTCGAAATCCGCCTGGGAACTGGTAGTCTCTCTGGCTGCTCTCAGCGTTTGAAAGTGTACAGAATGGGCACTTGATGCGCTCGGCATGCACGCTGTTCACTCTAGTATGCGCGCTCTCTTGTTGAATTGAATCATTCAGAATTTGAGAGCCCGTGGCCACAATTTCCATGCAATCTGCGCACATCCAACATAAACCCGTATTCCCCGCGATTCTAGTTGCTGACGGTCCCGGCAGAGATACGCATGATGCATGAAAAACGTCCGAGCACCTCTGGCACTGCACAGTACGTCGCGCATTTTCATGCTCCCGACAAATTCCACACCGAATTTCACTGGTTGTTTGTGAGGTTGTCAGGACATCCATGT
Source organism: Stenodema calcarata (assembly GCA_963920205.1). Classification (NCBI taxonomy): domain Eukaryota; kingdom Metazoa; phylum Arthropoda; class Insecta; order Hemiptera; family Miridae; genus Stenodema; species Stenodema calcarata. Next base: position 11,475,178 of record OY986049.1, read on the forward strand.
AGTTGCCTGTCAATTGTCACTCATTTTGTAAACAATAACAAATCCAAAAACCAAATTCCGATGAAAATATCTGAAAATGATGAAAGTGTGATAAAAAACAACTTATAACACGATGAAAGTTAACAATTCTTCTTCCCCTGCTTCGCTCAGAAAGTATAACAACAATTTTGATACTTTTCGTTCATGATATTTGAACACATTGCCTTCGAAAGTAGTGTTTATGCTGTACCCAAGTGCACAATGTTGTAAATTCGCAACATAACCATCACAGAAATAGCACTTCAAAACCTATTTCAGTTGTTCACTCTATGAAGCTATAATTTGGCATCTAGCTCCTAGACGTAATTTCGACACTATTCACACTAAGAAGCTGCAAATCGGTATGTGACCTCCCTAGGACTTTAAATTGGCGCTGCCCAGACCCCGGATCAGCTGAATGGCTCCTAAAGCTAATTTCTACACAAATATATTTTGTCAGTACAGTTTGCTTTTTCCCGACTTGAATCATCCATCACTCTATGCAAATTATTTAATTTCTCCCTTACTGCGAAATAGGGAATGGCAGTGATTTTTTTTCTCCTGAGAAGAACTCACCTTCAGAAAGACAGCGGTGAAACAATTTTTAAGGATGTACTTACTTATTTTTCTGGAGAGGGTTGATGTCTTATTAAGTCGTATTAAGCAGAATGAGGGAAGCAATGTACGTCATCTACCTCCCAGACCAATCAGAGTACCAGGACCGGCTCCGTAAACCGATCTCTGATTGGCTCCCGAATGCGGTGCATGAAAGCCACCCCTGTCCGCCCCTATCAGCCGCTGTATCAACTACAACCCTGTCCGACCACATTGTGTCGGAAAAGTTCGAATTCGCCATTCTTCAGTTCGATCTGGTAGGTAAACAAGAATTTTCTCGTTTGAAATTTCTAGTTTTACATGTCTTGTGAGTAATCAATTTTCGATTTTTGACCATCAAAGAATTATTCTCTGACAAACTGGCGTTCCCAATTCAGACATAATAATTATTATGATCAGATGTTTTTCCCAGTAATGGAAAAATTAAGTCATTTAATTGTTTTCTTTTGCATTTAATATTCTTCTTAATAGAACGTCCTTGAAAAAATCAACAGTGTGAGGCCCCACAAAAATCCCCTCTTTAATCTTTGATCCACATCGTTTCTGGAACTTCTCTTTCAAGTAGAAAAATCTTCTCCTTCCCTTATCCATTGATGGGAACAGTTAAGTTAAGGAGGAGGGCCTGTGCTGGTACCTATCTGGGAAAGCCCGTCAGTAGACCAGAGTCCCTTCTTCTGAGATTGTGTGCCCAAAATTCCTGAAGCCTAATTCTTTTGCTCTCACAATTTTTTTTTTTCATTTTGTAATAGTTTTAAAACTAAATATGCTCTAAATGAAAATATGCTCGAAATGTCGAAAAACTCCGCATCTTTTCGACGTGAATCACAAATTTGACAAAAAAATGGTGCCTGATTGAGATTTTCTGAGTTCTGATTCGTGTTCAGCACACTTCAAAACATAATGAAACAACATTTTCGTTGAAGGGAGTATTTTAGTGCAGAACAGTGTAATTGGTAAACTTACTTTTTATTCATTGGTTACTGCGGAAATTCGGAACGGTTTTATACGTTTCATTGTCATTTTCAACAATAATTGTTAGGAGAAAAGTTGTAATTGATTCGTCATTAACATGAATTATTTCATAATAACATGGACCATGTCGATCGATATTTGGCTGTAAATTGGTAACCTGTTGGTGTTCACATATGATACCGAAACAGTATGTGATCCTCAATTCATCAGACTGCGTTACACAGTTTCATTTACCTTACGAAACATGGTCGATTACTCTGAATGCTCATGGCAACAGTTTAACGCTAGGGATCAAAGAGATACAAATCTTCTAGAAGGGAGGTAAATCCAATCAAGCGGCCGAAGCATTTCTGGCGCTAACAACGTCAGTTTCACTTGACTACACGAAATTACACGCTGATAACCCCTACGATCCAGGCAACCGACCTCCAACGCTTACAAGCTCGCATCCAAACACACGTGATTCAATCAGGGCACCGAGTTCTCTTCAGTTTTAGTCGCCCAGGATCCCGAAGCCTCTGTTCCATGGTCCTGACGATTCCTTCACTCGAAGAGTGAACATCATGATGTCAAGAAAAACATTTCTGGTTTCCGGAAAATCGAGGAAGTTCACTTGGAAGTTATGGAATCTGAAATCGGAAACTTGATTTCCTAGACCAGCCACGTAACATTTTCCACTATTGAAGAAATACATTGCTTAGCATTTGATCAATTCTTATCAACTGTAACTAGAACGGTATGTCTTCATCTGTGTATAAACTCGGAGTTGAAATTACCCAACCTGTGGACGAGGGCCACCTGACGCTCACTTTTTCGGCAGTTTTCCAGTTCCATTGCCCACTTGTTAGTTGGCTGTAATATCTGACTGTGACTACAAACCTCCTTTATGAGTACAGTCATATTTATTTATTGTGACTATGGTACCATTGTTACCATGCGAAAAATGTGGACACCAGCCACACCTTCCTATGCGATGGGTCGGCAAGACTTACGTACAGAGACAAGACGATTCATTCGGTCATGACACAAAAATTTAACACTGTTCAAGAGAGGTTTATAATTCATCTACATCGCACTCGTATCATAGATAGTTGTATGCTGAAATTCTTCAGCAACGTTTCTGGTAGACCTTATGGACACTTTCAAGTCTTCAATATTACACTGCTATTTTGGAAGGGGAACTTAAGGGTGGATTTGCATCCCTCGTCGAACTATGAAGCGCTGCCTGGGGATTACTCAACGGTGAGCCCGGCTTAATACTTACGGTGGATAAGGATAAAAACCGCTCCTTCCGAAAATAAACTTTACCCACCCCCTTTACTTTGAGAGGATCGATGTAAGAAGCTCCTTGAAACATCTTAAGTAATTCTTTGTGTATCAGTCGGAACCAAAGGTTTTCTTTTCCATTATACCTGCTCCTACGCTACATACTTTCAAAGGAGGATATGAAAATTTTCGAAGTCTGTATTCAAAATAACTGTACAAAATAAAAAAATGAATAAATAAACAAATATCTTCCAGAGATTTCATTATCACTACACCGGAACATTAAATATCATTGTGCGGTGGTCTTAAAAAATTCTCCGAACCAAGATAAAATCTGATGTAAATAAAAGTGTTTTTTTGAAAATTTTGAGATATGACGTGACAATTTCAAATTTTTCGTTAACCCTGGGGTTTGAAAAGTTTCAAGTCCCGAATTTAAAAATTCCAACGGGTCTATATTCCTAATGGTTTAAAACAAGACACTTCGTTCAGTCTAGTATCGCAAACCATCTTGTAGACGGTACATTTTTTTTGTCAGTATCTAGTGGAATCGAAATAGGTACTTATCTTCATCTTCATCGAAATAGTGTCATCGGAACGGTATAATGGAGTTTTGATTCTCATATCAAAATGTTTCAATTAGCACGTGTATAGAATCGAAACGCCTGTCTGTGTTAAATGGCCGAAATGTATCCGTCTCCCGGATAAACATGTCCCTCGGTCAGACATTTTTCACTTTGCACAGTTCGTTTATAAAGGAAAATCTGTCGGAAAGACCTGTCCAGTTGATGAGTCAACGAGACTGGTTATCCAAGGATGAGGACGGGTAAATTATTGTAGGGATTGAGATTTAGCGGGCATAAATGGAGAAGTACTTCTTACTAGACAGGGATAAGCTGCTTGGGGTATGGGATTTGGAATAACGTCTGTACTGGCATGGAATATTGTGACATGGAGAAACCCTCACTTGATGTTCAGCTTCCAGGGTAAAAACCTCGACTACTGTTACAGTAGTCCTGAAAATTTACTGGGTTCGCCCGGAATATAGTTGGAAAATCTATGGGGTAACCTAGTTCCCGACAACTCAAAAATATCAAAGAATAGTTTCAACGAAAATCATCAGTAACCAGCATTGATTTTGAGTAAATTTCGATCTCAATACTGCGATCATTATGACAATTTTTTCGGGCTTTTCGAGAGCACCTGGGATTGTGGGCCGATGCAACAACAATACAGAAGGGGTATCCATACAAGTACTGATTACTATCTTGGAAAGTGCTTGCAATTTGAAACACATCCCGCAAAACCAGCAGAAGTAGAGGAAAGAGGTAGTTGATACAATACGAATGGCCTTACTTTACAACGTATTCGCGGTTACCTACTCTTGTTTTCTAACGACCGAGCATGAAATGGTTCCCATTTATTTTCTTCTCCAGAGTACTTTCACTTTTTTCGAGCTCCGTCCCCACTTTGCTTTCAGACCCTTTGTTGAGGGAGGAAATAAACAAAGAAGAAAATGAAAACAGTCGACCAAGCAAGGCAGCTGGTAGAACAAACGGAATAATTAGAATTGGATTCCATCGAATGATGAACGCTAATGGTCCTAGAGGCAGTGTCTGTGAAAAGGATGTTTCATTTCAATACAAGCCAGGAGAGGCTCTACTTGAGCTCAGTTTGGCACAAGGCCTTCGTATAATACGTGGTTAACCTAGCGGCGTTAGGGAGGTTTTCTCGAGGGTGCCTAATTGCTAACGTAGAGTCATTAACACTCGATCAGATCGGATTAAAATATCATTGGGGAGAAGCAGTTATCTAGGTTCCACCGCTGCCTCGCGGTCTCCATTAGTGAAAAAAGTATTTTAATACCCATCCCATTCTCATTCAATGATCAGATACTTCCAATAATCCAACTTTAATTGTTTTCCGCAGCTGAGTAGTAGCGGAAGCTCGAACACACCAATGTATGAATTGAAATCGCTTCGAAATTTTCCACGACGTATCATTTGCTGTATAGATCGCTCTAATCTGTGCAAAATTTTCGAAACCTTCATAACTTCATGAAATAATTGAAGTTATGAGAAGAAAAACACCCCCCCCCCCTTGAGCCTCATCGCTAAATTCCTATGAGCATGGAACATGTTTTAGCCACGTCGTCATCTCCCTTTTCTTTTTAACATAGAAATAAGCTAGGAGCTGATCCGTCATCTTGAAGTCCTAAGGAGGCTACATACCAAATTACCGCTTCATAGTGTGAATAGCATAGAGAATTAGCTTTAGGAGCTACTCAGCTTATCTCGTCCCTATAGTGATTAATGTGTAAGTCCCAAGGAGGCTACATGTCAAATTTCATATCTCTATCACCTGAGGATTCGGCGTTGAGTGCGAGGGTGGCGCCACCGTAACGGACGGACGGTTTCAGCTAGTTGGGTGAAGGCTAATACATGTCCCATGTTAAAAATTGATGAGGTACACTTTGAAAGGAGTTGTTACTGGTACATATGTTGTTGAAAAAATCACCTACCAGACTGTTCGCTTACGTACTGTTGTCTAAATCTCATTTTGTGCAGTAGGAGGCAGACAGCAGTTATGGGAATATATTACCACGAATAATAATAAAAGGAATTCGTCCGTTTTTAAATTTAATTTTTCTATTTATCAAAATTACGTTTTTTATGTCATGATTGTGTAATGGTGCCCAAAATGGGCTGAGTCGTGAATAAAATTGACGGCCAAAGTAACTTGACTCTCATGTTGAAATTGTGTAGTGCAACAGGCCCAAACAACTGTCGTCCAGTGACGCAAGGCAATTGAATATAAATGCCAGAACGTATATGGGGGAAAATGTATTTTTATCGATGTAGCGTTTACTTTTTATCATGAGCTCTTTCAGAGGAGATAAATTGTGGCAATGAGCTTAAAAGATGTTCAGGACCATAGTAAAGGGGCCTCGACGGAAAAGCAGAGAGGAAGAAGCAAAGTGGGAAGGAGTGAAACGGGAGAATGGATTTTTTCCTCTTCTTTCCAACAAGATGCTTGTTGCCACCCAACGTAATCTTGTTGAGGTTAAGTGCTCCATTAGGAATTTATAAACGCTCTACTTAGTCAGGGGAGGCTGTGGGCTACTTAGCAACTAAGTTTCAAGACCAACCGAGTGTGTTATGTATGTAAATGAATTTGATAAGTTGCATGCTTACGTATTCCATGGGAAATATTGCTTTGTGCTCCGCTCCCTTCGCTCAGCAACTTTGAACTCAACTTTAGCGGAGGAAGACATGGGAGTTAATTTTTTGATTTTTAATGAAAGCGGAGTTTCATAGAACCCGGAGTAATCAATTTTCTTTACAGTCTCTTCTTGGGAAAGAAAAAAGTGGAAAACCCTAACCCAGAAGAAAATAATTGAACATCATCATTAAAAACTTTCCCTCGCTCCGTTATCTGCATCCTCCTTTTTGAAACTCTTATTACACTCTTGCGTATGATGATATTTTAACGTATGAGGCCAATTACAAAAGTAAGCTGTGTATACAATCGAGAACTTACAATAGCTTTTGTATAATAATTCATTGAAGGAAGAATAAAAAACTCTGCAAATTGTTCCACAACGGTTTATTATCTTCTGCACATAGCCCTTCTGTCTAAATCACTGCTGTGTCTACAATTTCCGTGTGAGACCCAAACTATACGAAAAAAGTTGTGTAATGAGCTGAAATATTTGTTCAAATAGGTGACAAATAAGCGTTGGTGGTGGGCGGGGGGGGGGGGGGGGTAAATACAAATACAAATAGGGTAAATACAAATTTACATACGATGCAACATTATTTACAATTAATTTGTATTGGTAGAATAATGGGGTTACCTACCAACGTCGACAATAAATAATCATAATCCCTAAAAAAAAAACACTCCGTGTAAAAATCAATCCGCCTCGCAATTATCATTTTACAGCGGCCCGAAAAAGTGATGATATCCACTTTCCCCGCCCTCGATAAAGAGATGTCCTAACCACAACCCACTTACCCATTTCAAGATCTCCCCATGGCGAGATTATTATACTACTACACATCTATGTAATATTTTATTAGTTTTTTTTGTGAAAGTTAGTTCCACGGTGCTTGTCGTTAGGACATCTCTTAAGGCCGCTGTAGATTTTTACACGGAGTGTTTTTGGGAGGATACCTATCACAACTGTTTGTTGTTGAAGTTGAAAAGGCCTGTAGAGGTAATCTGCAAAAATAAACTAAACAAAAATATAATGAAATTGTACATTAATTATTTATTAATAAACTTATGGATTAATAATTTATTTATAAATCACTAAGCCCAGCGGGATTTGTAAAGCCCTCGTCGGAAACTTGACCCTCCTCGATGTCTGAGTTCATTGTGGGCGCACAATAAGAAACAACACAAGTCACAAGAATGAATGTACATGGCCAAGATCAATTATTACAGTTAAACGAGTTCACTTAAGTCACAAAACGGAAAGTACTTGATTAATATTACTTATTGAAATTGTCAGGAACTACACCCCTGGCACCTAATGACGCAGAAATAATATTATTAGTAAGAGATAGGTAGGTACTCTCGAGCGACACACAGATGCGTACACAACGGTCGGAAGACGGACACTTACAGACCTTGTGAAAGCCTAGCCCTTTCCATGTGAGAAGTGGAGAGGCGTCAGTTATAGGGGTGGAGAACCTGCGAAGACTCTTGGGAGTTTATTGAATGTAAAAAGAAATAACATCTGAGTAGGCATTCCAAGCGAGAAACCCAAAAGTAGGCAGCTGACGGTTCATTGGTCACATATAAAATTATAACCCTCGGTCAAGGGGTTCAAAACGAATTTTGAAATTTTGAAAATTTCATATCCCGAAAAATCCTAATAGAACGGTAGAGTTTTTTGAAACATCAGTTTCAGTTCAATAATTCACAAGAAAATTTAGTTTTTCTGTGCATCGTGCATCCGATCAAAAATACTTAAAATGTGAAGCTTTTTTTTTCTCCAAAATTACAGAGCGAAATTTAAGAGCGAAAACTATATAGAATATCGAAAAACTTGAAATAGTGAAACTTGTAGCAAATGTAATTAGCTTTCATTTTGTATGAGGTGGCCATGTTGATGGTACGCATATGCTTATATCTTTTGTTATAATAATATTATAACAAAACATAAAACATAAAACATATGTACATAATATGGTATTATTTATATTATAAATAATACCATATTATGTACATATGTTTTCGAGATAAGTATAACATACTCGTATTATGTAGATACACATGTTTTCGAGATAAGTACAAGCGAAAAACCGAAAAAAGTTACTAAGTCAAAAACTCTGCAAATTCTTGACACAACGGTTCATTATCTTCTTTGTACACATCACCCTTCTGTCTAGATCACTAGGTCTGAATGTCTATATCCTAAATGTTAGATTAATTATTATTATCAATTATCACTAATTATTAACAATTTTATCAAGTAGGTACCTAGTGAAAATTATTATAATTTATTGTTAGGTATTAATAATTCGTATTTATTATTAATAATAATTATTATTAATTATGATTAATTAATACGATATAATCTGGGGTTTTTGTTACTACGTCGGTAATAATTTTTCTATAAAAGAAGTACCTACCAACAAACATTCGAAATAACCTTCATTTCCGTAGCACGAAACGCACCTCAGAACAACAAACTCGACATCACTTAAGCCATATGATGTTCCAAAGAGCTTGTTAGTATGAAAATGGACCTGTATTTCAACAGTTTGATACACGATCGTGTTGTGAGGCACAATCTTTGAGCCCTCATTGTGAACGAACGGCTGGTCGTACGAAGCTGCGGATGGTCTTAAAAAATTCTACGGAACAAACTCTATCTAAATATGAAATAAAAAACATACCGTTCTATATGAATTTTTCGAGATATGAGATTTTCAAATTTTCAAAATTCGTTTTGAACCCCTTCCCCTTGACCTAGGGTTATGAAAAGTTTCGAGGACCATTGTGGGGTTGGTCGAAAACCATAAAAAAAATTTCGTAATTTTTACTCAACGCTAACTGGGCAAAGTGGCGCGGACGGCGGACGGCGTACGGCGTACGGCGGACGGACGGATTTTTTGGTTTATTATCTTCGATAATGAACCATTGGAATCGCCCAAAGAAAAAATTTTTTTAACCCCCCCTCAAAATTTGTTGGTTTACGTTTCAAGATACGTAGATTCAGAAAATCGAATAAAAAAAAAATCCGTCCGTCCGCCGTACGCCGTACGCCGTACGCCGTACGCCGTACGCCGTCCGCCGTCCGCCGTCCGCGCCACTTTGCCCAGTTAGCGTTGAGTTAAAATTACGAAATTTTTTTTATGGGTTTCGACCAACCCCACAATGGTCCTCGAAACTTTTCATAACCCTAGGTCAAGGGGAAGGGGTTCAAAACGAATTTTGAAATTTTGAAAATTTCATATCTCGAAAAATTCCCATCAAACGGTATGTTTTTTATTTCATATTTAGATAGAGTTTGTTCCGTAGAATTTTTTAAGACCATACGCAGCTTTGTACGACCAGCCGTTCGTTCACAATGACGGCTCAAAGATTGTGCCTCACAACACGATCGTGACTCAAACTGTTGAAATACAGGTCCATTTTCATACTAACAAGCTCTTTGGAACATCATATGGCTTAAGTGATGTCGAGTTTGTTGTTCTGAGGTGCGTTTCGTGCTACGGAAATGAAGGTAATTTCGAATGTTTGTTGGTAGGTACTTCTTTTATAGAAAAATTATTACCGACGTAGTATTAAAAACCTCGGAATTATATCGTATTAATTAATCATAATTAATAATAATTATTATTAATAATAAATATGAATTATTAATACCTAACAATAAATTATAATATTTTTCACTAGGTACTTGATAAAATTGTTAATAATTAGTGATAATTTATAATAATAATAATTATTAATAATGATTAATAATTAATTATTAATCTAACATTTAGGATCTAGACATTTAGACCTAGTGATCTAGACAGAAGGGTGATCTGTACAAAGAAGATAATGAACCGTTGTGTCAAGAATTTGCAGAGTTTTTGGTTTATTATCTTCGATAATGAACCATTGGAATCGCCCAAAGAAAAAAAAATTTTAACCCCCCCTCAAAATTTGTTGGTTTACGTTTCAAGATACGTAGATTCAGAAAATCGAATAAAAAAAAATCCGTCCGTCCGCCGTACGCCGTACGCCGTACGCCGTCCGCCGTCCGCCGTCCGCGCCACTTTGCCCAGTTAGCGTTGAGTTAAAATTACGAAATTTTTTTTATGGGTTTCGACCAACCCCACAATGGTCCTCGAAACTTTTCATAACCCTAGGTCAAGGGGAAGGGGTTCAAAACGAATTTTGAAAATTTGAAAATCTCATATCTCGAAAAATTCATATAGAACGGTATGTTTTTTATTTCATATTTAGATAGAGTTTGTTCCGTAGAATTTTTTAAGACCATCCGCAGCTTTGTACGACCAGCCGTTCGTTCACAATGAGGGCTCAAAGATTGTGCCTCACAACACGATCGTGTATCAAACTGTTGAAATACAGGTCCATTTTCATACTAACAAGCTCTTTGGAACATCATATGGCTTAAGTGATGTCGAGTTTGTTGTTCTGAGGTGCGTTTCGTGCTACGGAAATGAAGGTAATTTCGAATGTTTGTTGGTAGGTACTTCTTTTATAGAAAAATTATTACCGACGTAGTATTAAAAACCCCAGAATTATATCGTATTAATTAATCATAATTAATAATAATAATTATTAATAATAAATACGAATTATTAATACCTAACAATAAATTATAATAATTTTCACTAGGTACTTGATAAAATTGTTAATAATTAGCGATAATTGATAATAATAATTAATCTAACATTTAGGATCTAGACATTTAGACCTAGTGATCTAGACAGAAGGGTGATCTGTACAAAGAAGATAATGAACCGTTGTGTCAAGAATTTGCAGAGTTTTTTTATTCGATTTTCTGAATCTACGTATCTTGAAACGTAAACCAACAAATTTTGAGGGGGGGTTAAAAAAATTTTTTCTTTGGGCGATTCCAATGGTTCATTATCGAAGATAATAAACCAAAATTGTTTTGCAAGCATGTCCGTCTATACCTTTATTGTTTCAACTGTGAAATCGAAATTTCGAAATTCGACTCGGAAGGGGTTAAATTTGTAAGGGGTAAAACCAAAAAAGTGCTCGATTTAGAGGAAAAACACCTCACCTACGTGTTTTTTTGGTTTATTATCTTCAATAATGAACCCTTGGAATCGACCAAAGAAAACTATGCCCCCACCCCCTCACAATTTTAGGGTTTACGTTTATAGATAGGTAGGTACGTAGATTCAGAAAATCGAATAAAAACACAAATCCGTCAGTCCGCCGTACGCCGTACATCGCATGGCTTTCAGATATCGATGTTAATGTTTTTTGAACCCGGGGGTACCTCGCAGGGATTTCAGGGGGGAGGGGGGGGGGAGATTCATGATTAGGTATAACCTTTGGGTTCAAGTAAAAGCTGTTGACGAGGGGATTTGAAAAAGTAATTTTTTTTGAACCCGGGAGTAAACCCCTCCTCCCACCACTTTCATATCATTGGGGGTTCTAGACATTAATACTCGTATTACAATCTATGGGCTCATATTAAAGCTATTGACAAGGATATTTGAAAAATTAATGTTTTTTGAACCCACTAGTAGGTACCGCCTTACCCAGAGGGCAGGGAGGGTACTTAACGACCTATTCTTATCCTACCTGATATACATACAAAATTTGCGTACTTTAAATAATAATAAATCTACCATTTAGTGATCTAGAATTGTGGAGAGGGGTTCAACAATGGAAGAACCATCCTCACGTAAGTTGGTAATTAATAGAACCATGAAAAACCACAGTATCTTAATGATGCTATTACGTAGAATTTTTAAAAATACTTATTTATGATTAGGTACCTACCTACCTACTTAATTAGGTAATAATTTTCATTTAATTTATAGGATTGCTTATCCTCCAAGAATATTTCGAAAAGGAATTATTAGCACTTGGGTGAGGTGTTCTTCCTCTAAAAGCAGCTTCGAAATGAACTTATCTTTTTGAAACTGAATCGCACTTTTCGAGGTGAGGCGTTCTTCATTCTAACGGCACTATTGGTACCGTTCGTTTTTCCCAACTTGTTTGCTTGGCCGGGCGGAACGCTACCGCGTTCCCAAGTAACACTTAGCACCTACCACCAAATATCCAAAATATCCTTCAATCCGTAAACACGAATCGTATCACAGAACAATACTCGATGGCACAAAGCAATGTTGTTTTATTCAGCTGTTCCACAAAAAGACCGTTGACCCTACTTGCCGCTGTTACAGTACGTTATACGCTATTCTACGTACCTTGAAACGTAAACCATCAAACTTTGAGTAGTTGAGGGGAGGAGGGGGTCCTTGGTCGATTCCAATGGTTCTTTATCGAAGACAATAAACCAAAAGGTAGAAATTACGCTTCATCTGGATAAGACAACCAACAGAGACAGGAAACATTAATTTAATTAGCAAATGACTCAAACTCCGCATCTTCCTCTCTTGCTTCTACAGAGAAAAAAAGATAGAAGACACTGAAAATATTTATCTTGTTGAACCAACAGGGGAAGATTAATCTCGTTATAAATTTTCATCTACGTGGTTGCAGAGAAAACTGAGAAGGGAAGCAAATTCATCAAGTTATCGAGTTGGTGGAGAAATTCAATTGTAGATAATTGGGGTTTGAAAGTAATATCAACACGAGGCCTCGAAAGAATATCTCAGGGACTCGAGCCTTCCATTATTTACATTAAAATAGCTTTGGTTCTCTTCATTTCATTCTTTCATCAATTCTACTTCCTCTCTTAATCCTCACTTTGACTTGGAAGTTTTGATCCAATAGGGAATGTAACTTCCCTAATCTTACTAATTAGTAAGTACCTATAATAATATTATAGGTACTGTAAGTATAGGTACTGTAGGTATTGTAAGTACCTATAATATATTATATTATATTAATCATGATTAGGTTGAATATCGTGATTGTGAGGAAAATCTATGTGAATGATGGAGGAACCAAGAAAAGCACTTATGCGGATGGTTTATCCTCCCAAATTTAAAGTTCTTTTTCGAACTGTATGTTTCAAACGTTTTCAACAAATTTGGTTGCGTGTCAGTCTGGGTTCACCCCTGGAAGGCTCGTTTCCATTTAATTGGGATCGGTATCACAACCATGTCACTTGAAATCTTTGAATATATTTCACCCCATGAATCTCGAAGGGATCATGATATGAATATGGAGAAGCTATTGGATATACCTAGGCAGGCGTTTTGTTCCCAAGCTGTAGACCCTACTGAAGTTGATAATATGAATTTATTATCATAATATGATAATATGACAATGTATATTATACAGTGTTCACATTGATATATTTTAAAACGTATTTTTTTCTTCATTCTATATATTTTCTGATGACCCATGACTTTTCGTGGAGAGGAAACATGTTTGAGCGGTATTCTTATTAGTTCTTATAAGTTGCTCAATTGTGATCAGTAAGTTGCAGGGATGGTTTCTGTCGATATTAGATTTCAAATACCCGCTTCCTAAATCTGAACAAGGCTTTCCTTAGTGTCGAAACGTTCCGTCGTTATGTAGTAATAATTATGAATATGCATCTAGCTTTCTACTGGAAAGTTGGCGAAGTTTCCAAATTCCATCCTGTTCATCTTAGAGCGCTGAAATTTGGTACACAGCCTCATGAAAACACGGGGAGTGATTAGGAGGGTGTATGATCAGGTTCGTGAGCGATACATCTGAATTCTTCCCTGTTCACCCTGGGGCACTGAAATTTGGCCAAGGTTCTAAACATCACGTCGGTTCTAACTTCCATCCTGTTCATCTCAGAGCGCTGAAATTTTGTACATAGCCTCATGAGACCACGGGGAGAGATTGAAAGGATGTAAGATCAGCTTCGTGACCGATACAGCTGAATTCTCTCCTAGTCACCTTAGGGCGCTGAAATTCTATATACCGCATCTTGAGAACATGGAGAAGTGATAGGGAGGATGTCGCATCAGCTGAGAGAGCGATAATGCATGTTGACCCGTGCAACGCACGGGTAACGGCCAGTTATAATATAATATAGATATTGTAATATTATGATATATTATAATAATATGATAGTATCATTAGTACTATATGATGTTGATGTTGATCACTAAATCACTAACTAACTGTAAAATAGCATTCAGTTAAAATAGCAGTCACTCAAATCGTCCGAATTTGAATGAATGCATCAGGTGATCAAGAAATTGTCTCTCTGACGTGGACTGCCCCGCATCAACAATTCCTGATCCTTGAGGTTGCTCCACCTCATTGCCTACGAGAGGTTGACTTTGCCTCCTCGCATGTTGTGGCATGTGTTTTTCAAATTTTCCGCAGCGCCAATGTAAAATAGCATTCACTGAAATATATTCACTGAAATATATTTCAAAACATATTGCAACTAACAACAGTTGTTTGTAGTTACTACAATGCTGACAACCAGTCAACCAAACTGTAGTGACTCTACACTAACTAACTAACTAACTAAATCACACACACTAATTAGTACCTACTATATTATAGTATAAATATATTATGTTTATACAGGTCTTTATGCACACTAATAAACAACTTTGTTTAGTGGTAACTTTTTGGTATAATACGATTTGATTTGCTATTTGATTTTGAATCTTACTTGATGTGAACATGTATCGAAGGTGGATTGTACTCGATTCTTTGGTTTACTTATCAGTATCTGTTACGGCTTCTTCTACAACATAACTTGGAATGGCTTTCTTCTTCCTTTCAATCGATCGCGTCAGTTAACGGAATATAATAATAAAATTTTTAAAAAACCACAAAATGCCATTGCACTAAAAGAATTCTCAACAAATTGAAGACTTTTGTAAAAGGGTGTAGAGAACGAAACTCACCCAGAGAAATGCAGGTTTCGGAATCCCTTTCAAGGGAAACATCTGAACTTTTCAGAGATGAGGAACGGCTTACCTTAAGTGCTTTCTTAAGTATTACCCAAGATCCTCAACAATTCGGCCCCCGCGCATCCATTTGACGCTTTCCTCACAAACTCATCTTGCTAGATACCCTAAGATGAATGGGAAGATATTCTCGGGGAGATGAAAGGGCCGGGAGGAGTCTCACGCCTTTCGGGTTTATGCGTCTAATGGACCTCGGAATTAAATATGCATCGAGGATTCGCTGGAAAGACGCTGGACTCCCCATAACCCCCTAACATCCTAACCTATTTATCAGACCACGCTGGATCTTGAATGAAATAACACAAGAAAATTAAGGGTATTGTTGGTTCACAGGATGCTGGTAGGTATTGGGAGTCGAATTCATTGTGTGGACAAGTTTTTTAAGCCAGTCCAACAGTGTTGCGAAAACGAATCACAATACCGACTGTAAACCCGAAAATACCCACAAACATCAATTTGAGCTTGAATTCGACGTTAGACGTTCAGACCAATTTCATACAAGCGAATTGCTGAATAAAACATCACATGATTTGGTGATAACAAGCTTCTCTTTCTCAGTAACTTTTCACATCTGTAAAAAGAACGTAACTTTGAGTAAAACCCATGAAATACATAAATTTAGATACATAATAAATAAACAATATAATTAATTTTGGTTAGGAATTTAGCCGGGAAATTTACTAGACCCTCACTCAAACGAACACAATGTGGATAATCGGATATGATGTGGAGATGTCATAATATGACATCTCCACATCATATCCGACTATCCATAATATTATTATTTTGAACTAATAATCCAATTATCTCGTGTACAGATCACAGCTCTGTAAAAAAAAACCTACTCATTTGCAGTACAGTACTCCAAATGATACTGTACTGGAAATGAGTAGGTTTTTTTCTTCTCAACTTTGATTTTGTTTGAGATTTTGTTAATATAACATCATACTTATCCGTGGTATCTGTTCATTGCTTTACCAGCTAATAACTGGTCAGTGAAATCGAATTCGAGAGTAATATATATAATATTATCATAAGCTGGGAAGAAAAATGCAACAATCAATGGATCAATGGATCTATTTCTAGATTGATGTAAGCTTTTTAAAGACTAGGCCGGAATCAATGCATATTTGTCCATTCACCTTCAATGGCACGGTGAGTGGTGCTGTTGCTCTTGCATGCTTTTCATACTTACGGATTACTTACGGATCATAATACGAGTACTTAACCTTTGGACTTTGGACAATAACAATATTGTTAATACACCAGATATTTCAAGTCATTAACATTGACCACGGGGAACCAAGAAAAGTAAGAACAGTAGAATATCAACTCTGTTGTATCTCACTGCAGAACTGGATAATTGTGCTGAATTCCGGTGACTACTCGACTCCATGGGGAAGTATGTTGTTACATTACTGTTTATATTATCGTCCAGTACTGAGCGGAACGGTACATGATACTATCATCTCTTCATAATTTAAACGCTTAGTATGAATAGAAAGTAAATAGCAACCCCGAGGGATCAGTCGGTGTGAGGTTCATATTGATTGATACTAGAATGAACAGCCACGACTCTCGAGTGGGAGTTTTCTCCTTCCTGCTCCTTTTTCCGTCTCTTTTTCATCAAGATTACTTTGTAAGCATCTCATTTTTCTCTCGTATCCTTCCCCATTCTTCATTTTGCCAATTCACAAGGTTCGACTCCCGGAATCCCGCTAAAATAATTTTCTCTTTGCCATTTCTTTTTCAGATGAAGCAAATCCAACTTTGAAGCTCTCTGCCGACGAAAATCATTTTTTTCTTCCGGTCAAAATATTTAGGTCCGGAGGGCTTTTTAAACCGACAAAAGCCAATTCCGTAGGAGGAGGAGGGGTGAAGGAAGGATCAGCGTGAGGAGCAAAGTGGTCTCATAAATTATTTATGGGCCCCAGCGTGGAGGAAGAAAGGCTTTTTAGATTGTAGGAGGAATCGCCGTAATATTGGGTGCATGACACGTCTTCCGATCTTTCCTTCCGTTTTTCTAATGGGTCCTATTTTCTGGTGTGGATCTACACCTTCCAATGTTAGATACCAAGTAATAACTGATGAATATGTATAATTGCTACAGGTTTGTGTATTTGGTACGTTTCAAATCATTTAAGCTGATGAAGAAAAAAAATATTAATAAACCCAAAAATCTACAACGTTATTCCAGTATTCTATGAGGACGGTGTTACGCAACAAGGGTCCAAGCGACATTTTAAAAATTGTCGAGGAATTCAAAGTAAAGTTTTTTTAATCAAGGGTCACGTTTTTAGGGCGTTGTGCTTGATTCATGAAGTGGAGGGTGTCACTAATGACTCATTTTGAAGTGCCCAACATGCCTGTTGTGTCAAATTTGAAAAGAATCCATTGGTTTTCCGATTAAAGCGTCTATGTTACATAAACTGTCGGGCTAACCGTCATTCCAAATTTCGCAACATGGGTCTAAGCGACATTTTTGGCGTTTAGACTCTTGTTGTTTACGGATTACACAAGGAAAAGGGGTCCAAGCACCACATCTTTTTGCGATTCCGAATTTCGCAAAAAGAGCCTCTCTCCAGGGTGTATTTTAATTTTACAAAAAGAGTCTAAGCGCCTCTACAATTGTGGTGCTTAGACTCTTTTTGTAAAATTAAAATACACCCTCAAGATCGGCTCTTTTTGCGAAATTCGGAATGGCTCATTATGAGGATGGCGCGTAGACCCAAAGCTTTCTGATACCGTTTGGAAGAATAGAGGGCGCTAAAATCGTACAAAAATGAAAGCTCTTGATGAGATGAATTCAAAGATGCCAAAAACTCATTTTTTCGAAACAATGTCGCTTGGGACCTTGTTGCGGTCCATGATATTTTCCAATTTTGGGATGGTTCTCACTAGTTCTAGACCGTTTTGAAGCCTCAAAGCATGAAAAGTGCGTTGTACGTATTTCTTCAAGTGTGTAAATAAGTGTAGTTATGTTGTCCTAACTCACAATTCGAGTCAAAAAGAGGGATTACTGTTGAAAACCAGAAGTATTCCCCGTGTTTATATTAGTAAAAACATACCAGTGTTCTCAAATCCCATTATTTTCTGTCAGATTCTGTACACATTACGTTGTGTAGCATTCTGCGTACAATATCCATCTGAAACCCTCAAATATACGAAATTGTGAGTGTTGTGTACTGCTACATATAAATTCGGACTAGTTACCAGTTATTTCTCCGAAAATTCGCTCTTATAGACATGCAGTACGACTGTGGATTTTTTAAGCTTCGGGCAGAGTTACTGCATTTAAACGGCAAGCCATATGTCACGGACCGTAATGAAGAGTGCTCCATGTGCAACCAACACGAAAGGCAGGACACGTATCACTTCTTGTGTGCCTGTCCTGTCCTGGCGGGGTTTCGGGTAGTGGCCTTCCGTAGGGCGTTTTTGGACCGCGAGGAACCAGGCTTTTACATTCTGTAAACTGGCATGGCGGTTCAGGAGAATGATGGTCGACGATTCCAACTTTTAGTTAGCCACAAATACAAATTTTGTACCTGCGTAATCCAGTTAACCATCAATATTAGTTTCATGAGTTTTCCTGTTTTTAGCCTGTCTTTTGTCTCTGCCCTGTTCACTCGTTAACTTGCAAAAATGTTTATTTTCTTTTTGGGAACAAGACACCACCAACAAACATTGAAGAAAAACCATGTTGTAGGTATAGTTTATTGTTTCAGCTTGTAATTCGCTTTTATTTTATAATAATTATCAATAAACCTTTTTCTTCTTCTTATTATTAAAAATATTTTACCGAATTTGGCTCATTCCCACAAAAAAAAAAAAATGTTTTTAACTTGTGTCTTTAGCCCAAGTATATTCTGTCCATTCAAGGATAATATAGGAATGCAGTATAATTACTGTAAACTACATTCGTGTTAGGCCTAGAATCGACCATACGCGGCAGCTCCCTCCGTATGCCTCAGGACACATGCCTCGCACTGTCGATACGTGTAACCACGAATGCTCAAGGGGACGACGAACGGCGAATGCCGAGCCCCCTTAAGTACGGCCATTTTACCGACAAGCTCGTGGCTCGCCCCGCACTGTGCGTCGCGAGGCATTCGAAGCGAGCAACCCTGGTATCATCAGTCCAAGCGTGTGCATTGGGGCATTCGACACATGCCTCCCACTGTCGTTCAGGGAGCTTTTCGCTACTTTCAATGCTGTTGGCGGGAGCTTTATGCAAATGAACAAGCCTGAATTGAATCATAACTTCACTGTAGTTATACCACCACTGATGACTCGTGACCACCACTACTACATGTATCATCTAATTCTCAGAAGCCTTGCAAAAAGCTCCCACCAACAGCATTGAAAGAAGTGAAAAGCTCCCTGCAGGTGCAACAGAGGAAACAGAGGAGGGTGAAAGCGGGTTGTGGGAAGAAGACAGGGAACAGGAAAACATTGGTGGTAGTGGTTAGGGGTAGGAGGATCAGGTTTCCATATGCACACTCAACAGCGACGTGCGAAGCACCGAGCATCCTATATACGTGACTGGCGGGCAAAATGGATATCATTCCTTTTGCTGCTGTGGAGGTTTTTTGGCGGGTACTGTAATAAACCTGAAGGGACTTCAGGTAGGTCTCGATGCGATGCTCTACAACAACCCCTACCGGCTGTGTCTCTAACTAGCTCCACATCGTCCAAGTTAACAAGTTGCAATTTTCACGGCTGCACTAGTTGGCAGCCTCCTCGTAAGCTCATTTTAGTACAGTCTTCAGTACCTTTGTGTTCCTTTCTTGCTCCAACACCCATCTGTATTGTAGGTGAGAAGTTATTGTAGGTGAGAAGTTCTCAAAACCATAACAGTATTTAATCTAGTTAATTTATTTTTGTAATCAAATGAAAGCTTACAGAGCTCGTGATATCTGGATATTACAACTTTACAAAGTAGACTTGGCATTCGAATGACGCTGGTATTGGTGCCTTATATTATAATTTACTTCTCCATAAACGTGAATTTTAAGTGAAGGGAAGTTTTTATTTCCATACATTTGCTTTAAATTGTGCTTCGGGT
This sequence comes from Stenodema calcarata, assembly GCA_963920205.1. Taxonomy (NCBI): domain Eukaryota; kingdom Metazoa; phylum Arthropoda; class Insecta; order Hemiptera; family Miridae; genus Stenodema; species Stenodema calcarata. Next base: position 11,495,221 of record OY986049.1, read on the forward strand.
GGTCGTATTTCATAAATATAGCAGTACGTATTTTACTGAGGTATTAAGGTGAATGGAGTTTCACATTGTCTAGAGAAAAATATGTAAAAAAACCATAAATCTATCTTACAGGGCCCTGTGGGCAGACAGGGAGAGATGAATATAAGTTGAGGGAGAAGGAGATAAAGAGGCAGGCATATTGGTATTCAGGAGAGTCTGAAGGAGATTATGAATGTGAGGTGCCCCAGCGAAGCTAAGGTAAGGCTTGGAACGCGGGTTAGGCAGAAGGGTTGGATGATGGGGATAGACGGTGGAGGAGGGTGAAGCTTGGCAGTGAGAAGAGGTGACGATCTTCTCACAGTGTTGGTGACAAGGGTATAGAAGAAGGACGCGGGGAATTGTGCTGAAGGAGAACCTTCGAGCAACACAATGCCTAGCTAGAAATATAAGGCTCCCCACTACCTCTACCTTCACTCTATTATCTGACAATAAGACCACTTACCTCGAATAAAGCCCTTAATCCCTCGCTCTTCAACATACATTTTTCTTCTTCTCACCTGCATATCCATTATTGGTGATCCAGAAAGACAGTGTACACCTCCTATATCGAGTATACGGGGTAACCATTGGCTTCCAGTGGGCAAAACCGCTTATTTAGCTGGACAAAACCTGTAACTCCTTCGAAATGTGTGTAAATCGGACTCAAACGTTTGTGATGGTATTTGGGGTGGTATACGACGAATTAGGCGCAGAATGATAAAACCAGTAATGCAGCATGAACTAAAGAGCGAATTTCCAAAAAACCATTCTAAAAATTTGATAGCTATGACAATTTTTTATGATTGGTGGGACGTTTTTATAATACATTTTGCGCTGATTACTAATATACCATATTTTCCTGTACTTAAGATATTAATTCTCACTAAAATGTTTTTAAAAAACCCATTTTGATGTGATTTTGACACTTAATTTTCTAAATCTGACCTCGGTAGGATATTTTCACAGGTTTCGGAGGCACTGGCTACCTGTTTACAAACATGAAGAGTGGCTCCCGTTGACTCCATCAAAATCCATTGAGGAATTAGTGAGGAAAACGGCAAAAACATGAAATTAGTTCGTCGCCGGCAGTTTGTGAGCTACAAAAACACGACTGGAATTGGTACATTAAACCAAAATAATGTCCCATCCAATCAAATGTTGATAAGCCCATATTCTTTCATTGAGTACGCTTTATTAACATTGTGAATGTATAAATCAATGGTAACTCACCTTCATATTTGATTGCATTCAATACGGTATAACTTTAGTGAATTTCGCCTGTCAGTATCTTGGATCATGCCTGAAATGTCATCGCCTGCCTACAGACAGAGTTAGACAGTACGAGCTCACACTAATAGCCGTGTTGCAGGCAACGAGTGTCATGCGGGCGCTGTCTGACAAATGGTTTGTTCACCGTAACAAGATTTCGGTGGCAGATGAATGACGGTTCACTTGATTATCATTCTCCCCTTTCGAGCTTCCCCCTCGGTCAGGAAGTTTTACAACGACAAAACGTATTAGAGCGAAGCACGTACTATCATTCGCTTTCCGTTCGGTTCATGCACCGGATTATTGGCACCGTCCGAATTGCTATAGTGAATCATTAGTTTACTGTTACGTACAAGGCCCGGAGGTGCTTCGATATTTACTACAACCCGGCTTCAAAAATAATGCCGCTACGTTATCCTATTCTGATTAATAATTTTGTCAATGAGGAGTTTGGCGCCTACTAATTCTATCGAATGTCAAGTACTCTAAATCAATGCAGAAAATCACCGCATTATAAAGGAAACTTGCCATAAACAAAAAAATCAATCTCATCATGGAACTGTCTCCGACTAACCATTGCACATGAATACTTATTAGTTCCTAAATAACAATGCAACGATTCCAATACTAAACCCCTAAAAGATCCTGAGCTATATTTTGCGTCTTGAGACAAACACCTTCCTCTTCTCAAATTCCCATAATTTTATTCAAAGGTGGTGATCTCCAGTGAAGATTACGAGAGGTGGTTCCTTATGGACGAAATGTGAACTAGAATTTGTCAATAGGGCGATTCATAACCATCTCGAAGGAACGCACAATATTTTTGCTCATCACTCCAACCACGCCGTAGACAATGAAGAAAATAATGAACGTTGTGAACAAATTGCAGCCTTTCTTTGTTGAATATAATGAACTAAAACTCCTACGAGCTGGAAAGAAGCATTTTTTGACCTGACCACAGGTTGAAAGGGTTTAAATTTTACCCCGAAACAAGCTCACCGTTTCCTCTTTGTTTCAAAGCTTTTTGTATCTAATCAAGTATTATGCTTTAATAAACGAATTTCATTATTCAATGCCTTCTTTAGTATTTACCTAGAATGATTTCAACTAAACTCCCGGTTTAATTAAATTTATTGGTACTTAGACCAAGACAATCCAGTAAACAACAACAATAACAACATAACAATCCTAATAAGTATTTTTCAAGTTTCCGTGCTGTGCAGAATCGTTTCTAGTTGAGACATACCAAACTTATAAATACCAAAGCTTTGTCTGTATGTCTTTAAATCTTGTCATAATATGAGTAATGAAAGCTACCAACTTTTCTGACCTATAGGTTAGAATAATTTTTATGATTAATAATAGAACATGAACATGAACATAATATGCTTGTATATCCATAAAAATGAGAATAAACTGATTTTGACGAATGATTCCCATTTTCACGTTTTTGAAGCGATTCTCTATCAATAAAAATTCTTTAAAAAATCATGCGCAGACCCCATTACCTCCTACCCTCGTGACCAGTCTCGCAGGTTGAGGAAACGCCATTATTATTAGTATCTAAAAAAATTCATTTCCTAATTTACAAAGTTGGCACACATAGATTACAGTAACATGAATGCTACTCTCTATGTGAGGACATCTTCGTTCTTCAGAGAGGAGTAAAACTTCTTCTACGGGGCCCAATGCCTGTATGTAGTACTAGGCTTTGAAAATTAATCAAAATGGTGAAACTTGGGAATTGTGGCAAATGAAAATAAAAATTACGCTATTGAAATTATTATTGGTTCGTCCATAATATTTTCACTGGGCTTTTGCAAGACATCAGTGGCAATGATGCTCCTTAACGACGAGTGTTAGATTTTTTCATCTTATGGAACAGTCTCCACTATAGTTATAGAGTTTACAGTAACCTCAAATGATCGAACGTGAAACGTACTAAACATTTCTGTTGGTCAGAAACGCTTGCATTTTCATGGGAAGATTTTCTTGCATTTTCAAGATTCAGAGGCTCTTTTGAGAGGTAGCAGTGCCGTAGTTCCAACACCTCCTCAAGCAGCAACATTGCATGACAGTAATAAAGAGTGCGCTCAGTAAATTAAACGAGAGTAAATTTGTCTCAAGTTATAAATGGAAAAGGAACCCTGGACTCCCAGACTAATTCCAGTTTCTGCGGCATTATCCTTCCAGGTTAGGGATTGGTCAAACACAATAGGTACCTACGTAATTGAACTGACTTGGATTATATCTGCCCAGGCACACGTCTACATATCTACATATCTACCACTTTCCTTCTCATGACACTTGAGATATTGCATGTTTGGTACACCAACAGGCCGTATGAAAAAGTACATGAAGTTTGAAGTTATTCGTTCAGTACCTACCTATCAATGAAATCATATGTCAGTGTTTTTACTTCTTAAGAACATTAACTCTAACTCAATTTATCAAAATCAGTGCCGGATCGTCCTTTCAGGCTCCCCATTATTTGTACGACATCTCCATCACTGAGACTGAAAAATATTTTCTCACCTTGGTTGAGTTCCGAGAGATCCAGACCCAATTGGTGAACCTTCTTCAGCTCCAATCTGTTCAGCCACTCTTTTCCCTAAAATTGTAATTAAATTTAATTTTATAGGTATTTATACCTATATTTCCTACTTTTCTTGGGGATTCGGCAGTGCGATAGGAGATACCTTCATGCTGAATTGGCACGATTTTTCCCAGTGCTTTTTCCAAATCTACCAGTAGCCTCGTTGTTGCTTCGACCATTTTAGCCACTTAGTACGTATTAGGCTTGACAATAACATAACTTGCGTGATTACTGGTGATTGTGTAATTAAAAAATATATACCACCTTGTTCTCTGTGAATGATAAATAACTGTTGTTCGATGGACATCGAAGGAATTAGTATTACGAGTATTATTACTCGTATGTAGTAAGTTAATAGGATGAGAAAGCGACCAAGTCGTGAATCTCGACCTAATATATTTAGCGGACGAATAAATTAATGTCTCAACCAGTCATGAATTCTGAATCCTTTGAAAAGATTATAAGAAAGTCACCGTCACTCAAGTTAATAGGAAAGAAATATCTGGATCGTCCCCAATTTAATTGCCCTTGAATACCCTTTTAAACTTCTTTTGCCTTCTCATAAAACTTTCATGAAGTAAGTAATTGAAAAATTACTGGAGCAAATCGTTATGACCTTAATCCCTGTTTTTCGGGATAGGTGCCAAAAAGAATCTTTCTCAAAAGTTCGTCTCGGGTTCTTGGAAGGGAAAGTTTTTTCTGAAGAAGGAATTGATGGTTAATCCAAGTCTCTTCCCCAACACCAGTCGGAATGATCGGTTCGACTATGGACCAAACTTGGCATAGATTGTCTTTTGGTACATATCTACAAACATAGGGATTAGTGATTCATATTATAGAATCGTGAAATAAACTTTTAATACTATTAAATGATATTATCAACTTGTCATCAAAATTAATAGTTAGTAACACATGGCACCATTTGAACCTTCCTCTGTCACTAAGTTCATACAATCAATAGAAGAAGGAATAATGAATTACAGTAATTAGTTATGTACTTTGTGATTAAGTGAGGTTTTATGAATAGCTTTGAAGGTTTGAATGTGGGGGGTTGTAGGTTCGTTGAGGTTTGTTCATATACTGTCATTATCTACAGTAATTATAAAATAGTTATTGCACCTTTCATGCTTGTAATCCCTGTCGACTGTTCATTGAGACGATTAGAGTATTCGAGTAAAAATTCGGCACAATATTAGATTCGGAAATACTCTCAGCGCCAAAACTACATCGAAACCAACGCGAGTACACAAGTCTTGTGCCCTCTCTCTCTTGTCAGTAACTATCAAAGTGAACATATCCAGCAATACTGGCAATACTAAATCGTCACGAAATACCTACGAACAAATATTCGGAGAACATTTCCTTCCTTCAGACACGTATTGTATGCCATAACAAGAAACTCGATTCCACAAAACCATGTGTTACTAAATACCTGCCATTAAACACACAACACAGAATTGATTAAAATTTCAGTTTTTATGGTACATAAATCCTGTAGTACTACAAAAATAAGCAGTTTACGAATGTGTTTTAAGATCATTCATTCCTACGCCTCCAAATTTAAATCATAATGATTAGTGTGATGAGAGGAGTGTGAACATTATAATCCCGTCTAGGTGAGATACTTAGGAAAAGGGACTGAAAACATTGAATACGACAGAATAGGTGAAATTTCGCCCCTCAAGAACTTAGTAGTGTGACAAGTCAAAAATCCTAAATGTTGAGAAAACCAGTTTTTAGGGGGGAAAATTACCCATAAATTCCCAATATGAAACATTCTGACATGTAACCCCTCATTTTAAAGGTTTTTCTCTATGCTAAACACGATGGTGAACATATTATATTCTTGTTGGGCATGCCAAGATCTGTCTGCCTACGTGTAGGTATAACTCGAAAATCGAATTTTTCGACTTGTCACACTCCTAATCTTGAGGTGCGATATGTATATACACGTTTCTTGCATAGCCCAAAGAGAGTGAATTTGACTTGTAAAAGTGTGAATTTGATTTGTGAAAGGGTGAATGTGACTTGAAAATGCTATCAGTACTTCGGAAATTTCCTCATTGAGCCACGTTGCTTGACTGGAACTTTCAATCAGTCTTTGACGAATATAAATAATAAATAACATGACACCTTTAGGAAGGAAGCAAATTGATGTAGGTACAGCATCAATCACGGAATGTGAATTGCGTTAGGAATGAGGTAGACACTCAATGTAGGTTTATAACTCAGAAACCAATCCGTTATCAGATTGTTGTAAAACGCCGTCTGGGCATGCTAAAGTGAAACTCTTGGCCTATTGAATGTATAAAACTGTTGGAGACAAGGGGGTTCGGAGAGAAGGGTTGGTTTTGAGCCATCTGCCGCGGAATAACTTGCGAGGCCCGAGAGGGAGGACGTATATTAGTTCTGAGAGCGGTTTGGAAGTGGGGCATGAGGCTAGGTGTGCTACTCACCCACCATTAGCGCCAACCCTCTCAATGTGTTGCCATATTTACTGCCAGTTAACTCCTCCTGTTAATCCACCGAAAACGTTTCTCTGTTGTCCTCTTCTCCCGCGCTTTTCCACTTTTCCTCTAATTATGGGGACCTCCGGGGAAAAGGTCAATTGTTTCCCTTTTTTTAAGCTCAGAAAACTCCAGAGTTTTACATTAAATGGTTGTTCTTTCCTGATTTACCTTCTTGTAGACTATCTTCCTACACGAGTGTACTTGAAAAACCCTTAAAATCCTTACCTACACAATGGGCTCATGTATAATCTCTCATATATTCTAAAAGAATGATTATTCTCAGTTTTATCACGACCCCATATACGCCAAAACTATGCTCATAAAAACTACTGTCTGATCCACCACTCGCACGGTATTATTGTTTTTAATTTTAACCATTATAAATACTTGTTTAGAAAAAATGTGATCTTACCAGAAGGGGATATAAAACTCAGTATAGTAGTGAATTGAGCAAAGTGGATGGACAAGTAGCTGAGAAGACCTTATAGTACGATTTCGACATCGGTTCTAGTTTCTTTCAGAGATTACTTGGCACACACGACTGTAACTTCTTCGACACTCAATTCAATTTTGTACAATCTTGATTCAACCCATGATTTTATACGTCGATATAATATAAAAACATAATATATATTTTATATACATCACCAATATTCCGAAGGAAGACAGTCCTACTCGTAATAGATGAAAAAATGCCCGAAGATTTTTTGAAAATCACCGTTCATTTTTTTTGTATTTTGTGCTAAGAAGTTCTTTCGCCATGCACTCCTCGTGAAAAACTTGCTCAGAATCTCAGCTTTTCAACGGTATAAAGAAAATGTTTTCACTGTGAAATTTGGGTAAGAAAATGACGTTTTCCACTGAAAGCCAACATGCTTCATGGAAGTGAGTTCGGAATCGCATTGTAGGCATTTTTGACGCTGAACCGAATGGTGACACGTCCATACCTCCCTGATAAGGAAGAAACTCGTTTTTTGGCATCTCATTTTTATTAAATTGTTGATTCTTTGAACCAATAACTTAATCCTTTTTCAAAAATAAATAATAATTATTTATTACCATTATAAATTACCATTAGGACGGTTAAGAATTAGGTAGGAAAATTGATGAAACCATCACTAAGCTAAATACGTCATTACTTTCAGAGAGGACCGAGATTCTCGAAAGAACATAATACCTATCTTCTTCATATTGAATATTATATTATGATATTCAGTATGAATTATGTGGAGATTTATAGATGTAAATAACTGGCACTTTTGAGTTGCAATCAATAAAGCGGAAAAAAAAGATATTGGATACAGAACAGTGATCTACGCAGAAAAGAATAAACCGATGTCGATGATTTGGCACGGAGTTATCATCTTCTCGAGAAAATGTAATAAACCTGATAGAATGAAAAGGAAAGAAAAAAAATGATGTCAGAAAACAAGCCTCGAGCGGTACATCTCTCTTATGAGCTGCTGTGTGGCATTTTTCGAAACTAGACATCCCCTAAACAAGATAATTTTACACACGGTTGGTTCTTTCCTCTACATAAACCTCTTCGGCGAAAAAAGGCTCAGTACTATCTTCGGAGGGAAACCTCCACTTCATAAAGTCCACAGCCGTTTAGACCTTCCCGCATTGCGAACTTTGTGAAACCCTTTGACGTGGTAAGAGGATGTTCTCTAAGGGCTCGGCATCCCCACCGGAAAATGTAACCACTGAATATATGTCAGTAAGCACAATTGGAGGATCGTTTGGCATAATATATTGGAACTTTCCGATGTAGTTAGGGCTCAGTCCCACTGTTTGTTTTTTTCGAGGTTACCACATTGGGTTTACCACCTCAATGATTTAGCGCCTCTCAACCTGGTAAAGCTCTTTACCAGCCCGGTGATCGAACCCAGGGCCTCGAGGTACTTAGTGGCTTCGCATCTACCGTTTGTATTCGTATTCTGGTTTTTGTTTCATTTCTGTAGAATCAATAAGGAAAAAACAAATAGAAAACTACATACTTCCCGAGTATCAAATTGTTTCAGCCCGAGCCGTCGAGAATAGATTTACATGAATATTTTTTATAGCGAGGATATTATTCGCATTATTTCTTTGCCTGTCATAATATACGTACATAATTTGTACGTATATTATGACAGGCAAGGAAATAATATTATTATGCATCTTCATGCAGTTCTCCCCTAGAATCCGTCCTGGTAAATATGCACAAATCTGTTAAAGTATTTTACGCCAAGTACGTACGTCTAGAGAAGAACAAAAGTAAAACAGTTTATTAGGTATATAGCGGAGTTGTGGCTGTTAGGTGGTAATAAATTAAGGTGTGTATGTCGAATAAAATCTTAACCCAACGAAAAATTAAAAATAATTGCGAGCTTACTGAGAGCTCCGAACGCTTTTGGTCTCTCTTGTAAGATTTGACAATCTGAAATTATTCACGTTCGATTATGAAGGCTTTGTTTGATTATGAAGGCTATTTGTAGAACTCATTTTTGTAGGGAATTAATTCTGTGTAAAGAATGATGTAAATGATAATTTTTCAAAGATGTTCGTTCCTTTTTATGTTATTTGAAGACTTGTGGGAACATCATCCAAGTTTTTCCATTCACCTTTGTTTGCATTTTACGTTTGTTCATCTGAAAATTTGTCACTAGATTTCAAAAATCCAAAAGAAAGGGCTTATACAAGAGGGAAATTTTCATGATAACATTTTCATGAATCATGTCCAACTGGTTTCATTGCAATGAAAATATAATTGAGAACCATAGTCACCTTATTTCAATAGATCGCATTATGTGGAGATTATTATTCATATCATAAAGAGCGAAACATTTCAAATATATATCGCTGGATCGGCACAAGAGACACACAAACTGCCCAATAACGATGAGGGTCATAATATTCTTTGTGCCAGCCGCTCCACTATGCACCGAACTCGTGTTGTGGAAACGTCGTTCAAAAAGCAATTATAGCCATCAATTTCCCCTGACGGGAAAAGAGAATTTCGAGAGAGAAGTGCGATTATCCCCAAAGACAGACGTAAACCCTCTGGCCTCCGCACGGTGCCCTCTAAGCCCTCTTTTATCCCACTTCAACTCAGCCATGATGAATTTAATTTATTTTTGGTCCTCCGATTTCAACTGGGTGTAAGCCAATACCGTCGTTTGTGCTCCAACTTTGTCTGTTGAGCGCAAACAATGACGCTTCCTCACGTTACTGCGTTGCAGTTAGAGGAATACGAATCCTTCCCCTTTTCAAAGTTTCAATCGGCAAAGTTGCCATTGATCAATTGCAGAGAATACGAATTTAGCTGTACAGCATTACAACGGTGAAGACAAGAAACCTCGTATCTCCAAATTTTGCAATATTGAGTTTTTTTTTAATTGCTACCTACCTGTCATGGGCTACGCAACCGATTTTAGCGTTTGCAGCGGTGAATAAGTGAGTTATAATCGTGAAAATCAAGTGAAGAGTCGCCTAGTTCCCCAAGGCGTCGTAGGGATCAAAAAACAGTTTTTTTTTTGCTCTCCTGAAAAGTTGGGATTTTGGAGATACGAGTATTCTCGTCTTTTACCCATTTCTTATAACGGATAATAGCGCACATAATATGTGGATAGATAATATCTGAGATACGAGTATGTTATATTATAACATACTCGTATCTCAGATATTATCTATCCAGCGAGTACGTAATTGCTGTATACTACCGACACGACTTATGACTCATACATTTTATACGGCCCTTTTCCTACCAACTAAAGAGAGATCCTAACCACTTCACAAGCACCGTACCCGTTTCGAAATCTCCCGTTGTCACCATGGCGAGACGGTCTTATTACTACGATGGCGTCAAGGGGAGATTTCGCAACGGATACGGATGTGGATAGGACATCTCTTTAGTTGCAAGGAAGAGGGCGGGCGGGGAAAGTGGATATCGTAACTTCATATTTGCGATGCGGGGTGATTTTTACATGGAGTGTTTTTTGGGAAAACACCTATCCGTTGCAATTGATCAATAATTATTGCAGAGAATACGAATTTAGCTGTACAGCATTACCCATCTCTTATAACGGATAATAGCGCACGTATAACAAATTTCGAGTCGATCGACTCTGGACCCGTTGGTGGCCAAAATTAGCCTTAATTTAGGTTTATGTTCCTAAAGCTTTCTCGGGTCGAGATACCTATATTCTGGTATTGACAACATATCCTAAAATAGAAAGTAACATATTTGTGAATTAGGACTATTAATGTAAATAACTATCGCTGAAAGTATTTTTCCTGTAGGTATGTCAAGTTCACGATTTCTATTAGGTATTCAAAGATGAGGAGAAATCGAGACAATTTAATTGATGGGAGGGTGAATATGATAAGTATGTTATTACTCTTTTCATGATGTGCTTCAAATTTTCTCACAGTTCCTTTCTCTATATGTATTGACTACATTATCATTCTATTTCGGAGAGGAATATAAATTCTTATTTCTTCCACACCAACAGAAGAAATAATCGAGTTTGAATTTTTTGGAGTGTTGGTATTTTTCTTTAAAGAATGTGTGGAATGTCCGTGAGTAATGGACTGCAAGTTGAGTATGCTACTTTCTATTGCACAAGAAATCATTCTGATACAAAAAGACGGACGTTGACTGACACAATATTCATCGTTCTTAAGGATACTTGAATTAGACACGTGTACCGACCTATTAATAACATATTTACATCCATCTCCATTAATGACTGTAGAGAGGCCAACACCGACGTGAGATGAAAGTTCAGCATTAAGAGGTCCCTTGATATCCTTAAATCATGAAGTGGGGCACCTATACACGACACTAATTGGTGCTTCTCGTTTATGAGTGTCAAAACGTGAGAAACCGTTTTGGTAAAACTTGGTTTATACATAATTGTTTTTCAGGGCGGTGGTTTGATAATCACCAATTAGATTTGATGGAAAATGTGTACAATGATTTCCATTCAAACATTTACCAGTTTCAGCTCTATAACCATTGTGTCTATCGTAACTGTGTTATTCAACTACTAACTGAAATATTCGTACAGACAAATTTCTTCTTCAACTCCTTGTATCTGTCCAGGAGTTGTAGTAGTGATCATATTCGCCTCTTTCACGCTCAATACTTTTGGTTTATTGTCTTCAATAATGAACCATTATTTAAAATTTCGACCAAATTTTAAGTTTCTTGAAACGTAAACCAGCACGTTTATTCTTCGGCGATTCCAATGGTTTATTATCAAAGGTAATAAACCAAAATCCGTCCGTCAGCCGTACGCCTTCCGAGCCACTTTGCCCAGTTAGCGTTGTGCTAAAATTACGAAATTTGGTTTACAGGTTCGGATCACACCCACGATGATCCTTGAAACTTTTCATAACCTTAGATCAAGGGGAAGTCATTCAAAATGAATTTTGAAACTTCAAAAAATTCATATCTCGAAAAATTCAGATAAAACGGTATATCTAGTTTTCAAGACCGTCCGGGGATTTGTGCAACCAGTCGTTCAATCACAATGAGGGCTCAAAGTGGGAGCAGATCAAAAGTCGTCAAAATGATTATGAGTCATGCGGCAGCCTGTCGGGTCATGTTCCTACTGGCCCAGCTGATTCGAAAATCTTAGGGTTTTCAGATATTGAGTTAATCAATAATAATCAGTAGGTAATAATTATTACTAATAAATAACTATAGTTAATAATTATTATTAATAACTAACAATAATGTTAATTGTTAGTTTTTCAAACCATAATAAGAATTGTTATACCTACAATAATCATTATTGTTTACATAATGATTACCTAATAATTATTATTAATCATTAACAAAAATTAATAATAATTTACACTACTTGATAATAAATATTGTTAATTACTGATAATTCATCATAATAATAATTAATCTATTATTTAGTGATCTAGACAGAAGGGTTAGCTGCACAAAGAGAATAATAAACCGTTGTGTCAAGAATTTGCAGAGTTTTATTACAAGTGGACAATCAGTATCTTCAATGGTGAATCGAGCATCGCAACGAAGGGGAGCAATATGATCGAGTGGAATTGTGTAATGGAGGTTTAGGGTATGCAAATACATACATTCAATCTCGGTTTCGTTCAGATAGGTTTTGTATAGCGAGCGGGTTTGTTTTGCATTAAGCGAGCGGAACTTTTGCTCAGGAGGACAAATGTAGGCTTTTGTTTAAAAAAAAAAATTGAACAGGAGGATGAGAGTACGGTGTTTTATGGAGGAACATAAGTTTGATGAAATACAAGGTACTTGCTACCTCGCAATTTTCAGAAGCTATGAATGAGTGACGAATACACCCGTCACTGTCGAAAAACTCGTTTGTGAACAACTACAACTGTCAGTACTCTCCTTTCCTGAAGCGAAGGGGGTAGGAGAGGTTGAGCCACTTCCACTGAAGAATTAACGGTAATGGGATCCCCGTGGGAGGCCACGAACGAGATCGGGGAAGTTCCTCCAGTCCCGACGACCAACGAAAACTCGATTACAGTGGTCAAGCCCTGTTTGGTGCCCCGGGAGCAGAGGGAGTTTACGACTCGGTGTAAACGGATCAAACCGGGGGATAGCGATTTATCATCCAAACTCGATCCCTCAGCCATTAAATCTCATAAAGATTTGGTTGGCTAATGGTAGGGAAACCTTGAATATTTCGTCAGTGACAGCAACACTTTCCACCAATCTAAATTGAACTGTAATTAAATGACTTTCAACCCCCACACATAATACCAATAAATTTTTTTTTGATGGTGGGGGGGGGGGGTACTAGCTCAGCCATGATCCGTAATCTACGTAAGTGAGAGGTGAAGCTTTTACATTGAGCTAATTTTCGAAGCTACTGTATACAAATTTACTACAATTCTAACCATCATCCGCTCGCGGTCCTTTACATATAAAACAAAGAATTATGAGCAACAAGAAACTTTAGTACAAAACTTGGGGTGTGTCCATCTACCTCTGTTACCTATCCCGGACGGTCAGAACTCGGGATGGATCCATCTGCCACTCTTACCTGTCGGTTTATGGATTATACCTCTTACATGTCCCTTTACAAACCCTTATAATCTTAAATACCAAAACTAATATGCATCTGTTTCACGGGAAGAAAATTAAGATTTTCATGTTTCGGCCTCCTATAAACCCCCACTCCTATGCATCGGATCCGGAAGTAACCCCCCTATGTCCTTCCCCGATCACGGAAATATTTAAACACGGGAGAAGGGTTCGATCCATTGAGCCGTTTTCGCGTGATTGAAGGACAGACAAATAGACAATCAAACAGACAGACACCAAATTCAAAATCGGCATGATTCGACTCCATTTCACGCAAAACGAATAACTGTAGTGAAATTTATCGAAAATACCCAAGGAACACGAAAATCGTCTCTAAATTTAGTTAAATAAAGATAAGTTATATATTTAGTTATTAGGTAATCTGCAATAGAAAATACGAGTAGATAGGCAAATTCCTATTCATAGATAACAAAACAGTTTATAAACTGTTATAAACTGTTTATAAACATATAATATATGTTTATAAACAGTTTAAAGTGAGTAACACAGAATATTACCCACATATTATGTGGGTAATATATGTTTATAAACAGTTTAAAGTGAGTAACACAGAATATATGTTTATAAACAGTTTAAAGTGAGTAACACAGAATATTACCCACATATTATGTGGGTAATATTCTGTGTTACTCACTTAACATTATTCACTTTGTTACGTAGATAACAATCAACCGTTTTCATATTCTGATGCTTGGGTACATGAACTAAGAAAACGTCACGCTTGACGCTCGCTCGAAATTGCTGACGAAAATATACAACTTCAAAGAATTGTAGCGACTCACACCTTACTTCACTACCTTGTTGTGCAGTGTTTGACATTTTGTTTTGGTTTATTAGTTTCAACCATTTCTGTACTTCTTCCACTTCAAAACGATCAGTGAACAAACGCGAGAGTATCGTGAGCGAAAAAAATTGACGATGGACAAATCCGCTCCGAAATCGGACACCCAACGAAACCGTGAATATCGTGAGCGAAAGAAATTGACGGTGACCGAACGAAAACGTAAACAACCGCCTCTTTTGGACAAGGAGAGGGCGCGTCAATATCGTTTACGCAAGAAACTGCGCTAGAAAACACACATGAAAATGTCCCAATGTGTTGCAGACTCGTATGCAAGCATTTTCTAATTGATACTAAGCAGAGAATGACAGCAGCTCACTTATATATATATATATATTAATATTAAATACAAATTTTTTTGGATTGCCGGTATACCTCAAGTTTGGTCTATACCTACCAGTTGTTCATTATTGAAGATAATAAACAAAAAACTCTGCAAATTCTTGACACAACGGTTTATTATCTTCCTTGTGCAGATCACCCTTCTGTCTATACCAGACTGTGTTGCAAATCGGCACCATACCATATTCTCACCGTACTCATACCATACCATACGAATTTCTTTCCTATCATACCATATTGTACTATACCAAATCATAAATACAATAATATACCATACCATATTCATACCATGTCATACAAACCGAGTGAATATTGAAATGTCATCCATTTCTGACCTATATTTAAAATTTCAAGTATCTAGCTCATCATCAAAATTTAATTTGTTTAAACAAATAGGTATTATTTAAACAATTTTACAGACAAGAAACCGAGTGAATATTGCATTGTGATCCAGTTCTGAACTATTTTTAAAATTTCAAGTCAATAGCTCATCGTCAAAATTTAATTTGTATTATTACAAAAACGTATTATTTAAACAATTTTACAGATGAGAAACCGAGTGAATATTGCAATGTGGTCTATCCCCGACTCACGGTTAAAATTTCTAGACTGTAGTTTACCGGGAAGATGAAAAAAGGTAGTTTTATTCTGGGCGTCTGGCGGTTGACCCACATGACGACCGTTTTCGACGCGAAAGTTTAGTGTTTTTCCTAAACCTTTGCGCGCTAACTGTGAACGAACGGCTGGTCGCACAAAAATCCAATTGGTCTTGAAAGATTCGTAATTTTTCAGGTCATTCAAAAGTGAACTAAAAATTACACGGTTCAGTTGAATATTTTGAGATATGACATCGTCGAAATTTTAAATTTCGTTTTGAACCCCTTCCCCTTGACCTAGGGTTATGAAAAGTTTCGAGGATCATTGTGGGGCTGGTCCAAACCCAGAAACCAAATTTCGTAATTTTAGCTCAACGCTAACTGGGCAAAGTGCCACGGACGGCGTACGGCGTACGGCGGACGGACGGATTTTTTTTTATTCGTTTTTCTGAATCTACGTATCTTGAAACGTAAACCAACAAATTTTGAGGGGGGGTTAAAAAATTTTTTTCTTTGGGCGATTCCAATGGTTCATTATCGAAGATAATAAACCAAAACCAACAAACTAGAAAAATATTCAATCTATGTGTTGCGATACAAGGCATTAGGGCTTCATGGAAGTAGCTCAGTAATAAATTTCAACTGAACATAAATCAAAGCAAATTTGTATTTACCTCCCAGTCTACATTCTATTAGTTATTCCGTTGCATAACTGTTTCGATCTCAAGTCTTGAGAGGAAATGAGTTCATATTTTTTACTTTCGTCTTTCAATCCTATACCCTCATAGTGCCAAGTAAAAATGATAAACTGCTTGAATAATACTACGGGCGCCTTGCCAAAGAGAATCTTCCTTAGTTAGAAGTATGTACCCAACCGTCCAGTGGCCACATTTATTGAAGTCTCCCATAAGAGATATGATACCTATATCATATCTAGTGAATCGAGGCTTCATGTTGCCGGGAGTGCGGGGGAGGAGGGGGAATTGCAAAGGTTATATAAGAAATTGGAGCCCGGCTTCACCAGAAAAGGGGCCGAGGAAAAGCTGATGGGATTGGGAGTCAAGGGATGAGGAAGCCCAAATCTAAATAGCGATCCATGCGGTCTGAGTGGTTCCTTTGGAAATAAGCCGGCTCCTGAAAGAGGATTAATCCAATATTCGGTGTTTGATTTTTTTTTTCTTCTCAACCACATGAAATCACAAAGTCCCAAGTTTCATTCCATTCATGGATGAAATGAATACTATTTGCACATCCCAACTTTGTTGGGAGAGGATTCGTTTGTTGTTGATACGTGAAAAGAAAAAAGTCAGTTGGTATTTTAACCGCGTACAGTAGTAATTACCTAGCGTTTGTAAATATAGGGTGTTTGGTCTCAATGTTTTTGGCCACAATGATACACCAACTGAGAGCTCTGTACGCAAAATAATTGAGAATTTTGAGACCACTGGTTCATTGAATGATGTGAAACCTGCAGGACGTCCACGTATCAGTCGATCCCTTTTCAACCATTAGGCTCATTTTGACAACGCATCAGTCCCGCAAATTCTGTCCGGTGACGAGCGCAGGAACTCGGTTTGCCACTAATTTTGGTGTACCGCATTCTGAAGAAAGAACTTCACTTGCTTCCATATAAAGTTTAACTCACTCAAGAACTGAAACCTACAGATCATTTGGAATTAGCCGACTGGTTTTGGGAATGCAGGATAACACTTTCATTTAAGTGGCGTGGTGAACCGAAATTTTTTTTGTCGTTATACGTTGTAGGTATGTACCATGATCGGAGACAGGATCTCTCAGATACATGATTTGTGATTGCATGATGTTGATCCTCCTCCATCACTCCTTGATTGTGATCTGGCGTGTGCCGGAAAGCTTAATTAATTTTATCGTTGCAAACATATTGCGACTTGTTTTATTTGCATTTATTACCATTTCTAGTTGATAGCGCGTATACGTATGAAATCTATAACTGATGCACAATAGTATAATTATTATACTAGGTATACTCGTAGTTTGGAATATAGCATTTACTCTAATGAAAAACCCCCTATCCGATCAGATTGGACCATTAGCTTCGGGATTTACACGCTAAGAAATTTCGCGCATGGGCGGGACCTGAAATACCTTCGCTGAAATGTCTATCGTAATCATGGGAAGAGCTCCCAATTACTTGATTGGATCGGGATGTTTACCCATGAAGTTTATCTGATTTGAACAACTTCAGAATAGCAAGAGAGAGCGGTGTATTGTTCGTTTTACGCATATGAGCCATTCTCCCAGATAGCGACTGTTTCGGCCTATGTGAATAGGCGATGAGTCAAGTGCCGTCGTCGATTATGACTGATTATCCATATTCGTGGATACTATTAATTACCTTCCCACCTGTTGCGTTTCTGAAAAAAGAGGCTCTCTTTCATTCCGAGAAAAACCGTGCTCGCTCTCGCACCCATCGCCCTTCTAATCCTTGTTAAGTGCTATTATATCCACGAATTGTAGAGTAAACGTTCAAATAACGATAATTACGTCAACTTGGCTAGAATTCCCCAGTATTGCGGTCGTCCAGCAGCAAATCATCCCATCCCGGCGCCGGGGAACCGCGTGGATCGCCGACCACACGTGAGTTTCTCACTTGAATTACTAGCCAATTTGATTTCTGCTGTTCAAATTCACAAGTCCTTGTCTCTACAATTCCGTACCTACAATTACAATCAAATACAGTCCACTTGCAGTAAGTTGGGAGTTTCCGAATCCTTACAATTACGGAAGGAAGGAATTCGCCAACATTTATTGGTCCTTCGGGCCGGATTATTAAATTGCATTATTAAATTATTGCATTTCTTTTCAACGTTGCTTTGCACCTTTCTCAACGTTGTTTGCGTTTTTCTCGGCACTTTGCCGTCACACGTGCGAGAGCGGGTGAAAGTTTTTCTCAACTGCTTTTTTCTCAAGTTCTTTCTCAACTATAAACTCTATCTCACTTTAAACCATCAATAATTGACATCTTCACTTTCATTATAAATAATAATTTTCCGTATTTATTGATCTGTAGAGATCGTGCAGGTGGTTCTCTGGGGAAAATCTTGGGTCGATTCTGGATTTGGGACAGGTGGTTACTTGGTTCAAGGTCCATATTGTAGTATTGTATTGTGTAGCAAGTTGAAACTGGTTACAGTTTCTAATTATTCCGTTTCTATAACTATCCAACGTAACTAAACTCCGTACACTTCAATACCTAAACATGGCCCTCTCTTCACCTTCAGTCGCCCACAAAGAGGAATCTGAGGTTGCTGCACTTGTCGCAAAGCAGGAATATTATATTAAGTTGCGCGAAAATGCATTTGCTCAACTACAAGCTGCATTTGATGCTTCCAAATCTGTTGGAGCGGGTTCTATTTCTGTGTTTCTGTCGCGATGCAACGAAATAAGCGACATTCGCGATCGTTTTTACGGATATTGCGATGCGCTCACAGAGCTCAATGTCATATTACCTGTTGAACATCAACGAGAAGTATCTTTAGTGATACCTGCATTTGACGCAATCTATTATGAAATTAGAGCCCTTGAAGGAAATATCCGTCATAGAATTGAAAATAAATCTCATGCAGTCTCGGATGTTAGATTACCTCGCATTGACATACAAGTTTGGGACGGCGAACTTCAAACCTTTCAGAATTGGTGGGCGCTTTACAATTCTGTCGTTCATAACGGCACGTACTCAAACACAGCAAAGTTTGCATATTTACGTTCATTGTTATCAGGGCAGCCCCTAAAGCTGATAGAAACAATGGAGATTTCTGAAGCGAATTATTCCATAGCCTACAGTAAAATTGAAGAAACATATGCAAATAAACGAGTACTTGCCGCGCATTATGTAGATAACATGTTGGAGTATAAAACGATGTCTCGAGAATCAGTTTCTGACCTCAGATCTTTTCTCACCGTGTTTGATACTAATTATCGAGCCTATCAGAATTTGAATTTGAATTCTCATTCTGATTTCTTCATTTTTCAATGTGCCCTGCGAGCTCTTCCTCCTTCGCTCAGAATTCTATTCGAAAGATCTCTGACCTCAAGCACAGATGTACCTACGTTTGCTCAACTCATCAATTTCGTGCGTGAGCAATGCAGAATAAAAGAATTCTTTATGCCTGTGAATACTCCATCTTCGCATAATGTTACAAACAACAATAAAACATTCAAGTTTTTACCAAAAATGCAATTTTCTAAAGCAACATCGTTACTTGTGAGCGACTCGAATAACGTTCTTCCTGCAAATGTTAATACCTCTTCTACAACTCATGTCTCTGCGCCTCGTCATGATGCAACGAGTAGTAATCGACCGTCCATTTCTTCTAGTGATTGCCCTGTATGTAATAAAAACCATAACATTTACAATTGCCCGAAATACAATGTAATGGAACCTTCTCAACGTTATGATCTCATTAAAGGTCTCCATAGATGTTTTCGGTGTCTGGGTCGGCATTCTAAATCGAATTGTCAATCTAAAGGTCGGTGTGGAACTTGTCAAAGTACTCGGCATCATTCTACGCTTCACAACGAAAATATTATTCAACGTTCTTCATCAACAAACAATGCAACTATCAACGAAAATACTACTTCAACTAATTCTACATTGTTAACTAACGTTTCATCTCAACTTCAACACTCTAGTAAGAACTCAGAAATGTCGCCTTCTGGTTCGAACGTCAAAACTCTTATTACGAGCCCTTTGCCGATGCCTACCTACGTCCTACTTGGAACTGCCCAGGCGTTTCTTAGAAACGGTTGGGGTTCGTGGTCTCCTATACGGCTGGTTATTGACATAGGGTCGCAGGTCAACCTGATATCCCGTGATTGTGCACAACGTTTGGGTCTACCAATAATTCCTAGAACCACGGAAATTTCAGGTGCCATGGAACAAGTAGTAGGTACTTCTAGTGGAATAGTTTCCTGCGTACTCGCGCCAGCGCCGAACGACGTTCCGCAATTATGTGCACCCGCTATGGTGGTACATAAGGTTTGCTCGGACGCTCCGTCAATTTCTTTACCTGCAGAACTCTACGACCGTTTTTCACATTTGGAATTGGCAGATAAAACCTTTCATCAGCGTGGTTCTGTTGATTTCCTTCTAGGTGCGGGGTTGTATTCGCAATTATTCAAACAAGGGTACGAGGTATTGCACGGCGAACCCTCTGTGATCCAAACTATTTTTGGTTGGGTGATTTTCGGTAATTTCAACATTTCTTCTCCTACTTCTGTTCATGTTGGTACTACGACAATTTCTTCCGAGCATTCTCTCAACGAACTTGTTCAACGATTTTGGAAAGTCGAGGACGTAGATCCTGTAATACATCGAGATCCTCTTCATGTAGTAGCTGAGCAACACTTCCAAGAAACTCACTCTCGGTTTGTTGATGGTTCGTACTGTGTGCGGCTTCCATTTAATACAGGTCAAAATTTCCCTCCTATAGGTGAGAGCAAAGAGATTGCTACACGTCGTTGGTACAACGTTGAAAATAAAATCCGAAAAACCCCTGCATTCCATGATGCTTATAATGCATTCATGCTAGAGTATTTGTCACTGGGTCACATGGTTCCTGCCTCTAAGCCTGGTTTGTACTACATACCCCACTTTGCCATTACGCGTGATTCTGCCACTTCTCCTCTCCGTGTTGTGTTTGATGGTTCCTGTAGAGATACTTCGAACGTATCACTAAATCAGAGATTGCTACCTGGTCCACCCCTTCAGAAGGACATCACAGAGGTTATCACTTATTTTCGTCTGAAAGCGGTCGCCATCACCACGGATATAAAGATGATGTATAGAAAAATATGGCTTCACGATGATGACTGCCTATTTCAGCATGTGCTTTGGCGGGAATCTCCTGATCAACCTTTACAGGAATTTGAGCTTCGAACAGTGACGTATGGCCTTTCACCTGCTCCCTTTCTCGCTCAACGTGTTCTCTCCCAGCTGGTCACCGATGAGGGCAGTGGGTACCCTGAAGCTTCAAGGGCCGTTACAAATAGTTGTTTGATGGATGACATTTGTTGGTCAATGGATAGCATAGAGCAGGCCATTGAGTTTAAAAACCAATTGATTGCACTTTTAGCTAAAGCGCAATTCGAATTGCGAAAATGGTCATCCAGTGAGCCTACAGTGCTCGAGGGGATTCCAGTGGAGCATAGAGCAAAGGTTCTGAACCTTCGTCCCAACGAACTAGAGTCCCTCATGATCCTGGGTCTGCAGTGGTACCCAGGTGAGGATGTTTTTTCCTACAAGATCAAAGTTCCGGAGTGCTCATGCACCAAACGTACCATTCTCTCTCAGGTGGCGTCTATTTTTGATCCCCTTGGTTGGCTGGCTCCTACTGTCTTCTGGGCAAAGTGTTTTCTGCAAGAGCTCTGGTCGGACGGCTTTGATTGGGATACGCCACTTTCTCCCGACTTTGCTGCACGGTGGGCGGAATTCTCAACGGAATTGGCGAGTCTCACTCGGGTCAGAATTCCACGGCTTTGTGTCTCCCCTTCGCTACCCATTCGGCAGCTGATTGGGTTTTGCGACGGTTCTACCTTGGGGTATGGTGCAGTGGTTTATTTGAGGTGTTCTTCTTCCAACGAAACAAAAGTTTCAGTCCATCTCCTCAAGGCCAAAACGAAAGTTGCCCCCTTGAAGGTTCAAACGGTCCCACGACTCGAATTGAACGGTGCTCTGTTGCTTGCTAAACTAATAAGAACGCTTGATATTGTTAAAGCTGAACTAAATGTGTCAGAAACCATGCTCTTTACCGATGCTTCTATTGTCTTGTACTGGTTGAGAACACCATCTCACCAGCTGAAGACATATGTTGGAAATCGGGTGGTTTCCATTTTAGAGACTGCCCCACTAGAGCAATGGCGACACGTCCCCTCTGGGATGAATGGTGCTGATTGTGCCTCTCGAGGAATGTCCCCTGTTCAATTATTGAACAATTTGTCATGGTGGGCGGGGCCGGAGTTTTTAAAATATCCCATGTCTACATGGACATCTCCTTTGGACATGACCAACGTATTACCTGCCCATTACTCCCAAGAAGTGAAAAGCTCGTTTGCTTCTCCACCACAAATATTAACGGTGTCTCACGAAGCAGCATCTTGTAACCTCATCCTCAACGTAATCTCAACGTTTTCCTCATTGTCGAAGTTGAAACGAGTGTTGGCTTATGTGTTGCGATTTACAAAAAATTGTCGCCTTCCCAAGTCTGGACGCACTGTTGGTTGCTTGAAAGTGGCTGAAATTCAGAACGCCTTTGATATATGTACGAGCATTACTCAAAAACAATATTTCGCCACCGATATTCATGCAATTCAGAAAGGGAAAATGGTCTCAAAAAAGTTAATATCCCTTTCCCCTTACATAGACTCCAAGGGTTATCTAAGAGTTGGAGGACGTCTAACTCACTCAGCATTACCCCCTCATGCAAAGCATCCTCTGTTGCTTCCAAGACATGCACCTTTGTCGCAATTGATATGTGATTATTATCATTTGTATTTGTTACATGCAGGGCCTCAAGCCACTCAAGCCATGATCCAGAGGTATTTTTGGATAATGTCGTTGCGTCCCCTTGTCCGAAAGCGAATACACAAATGCCTAGTTTGTTTCAAGTCCAAAGCAAAAATGAAGTATCCCATCATGGGTGATCTCCCTCCGTCCCGTGTAAATTGTGTGTCTCGCACCTTTACTAACACTGCTGTGGACTTTGCTGGGCCGCTTTATATCAAGGAAAGCACTAGACGCAATGCTCCAATGGTCAAAGCCTACGTATGCGTTTTCGTTTGCATGGCGACCAAGGCGGTGCACCTCGAGCTGGTGAGTGATCTTTCGACGCCTGCATTTCAATCTGCTTTGGACCGTTTTGTGGCGCGTCGAGGACTCTGCAAGCAAATATTTTGTGACAGGGGTACCAATTTTGTTGGTGCATCCAACGAAGCAAGAATTATTAAGCAGTTCTTGCTGGAGTCTGAACCCAATCTAGCTGAATACCTGTCTACGAGGGAAATTCAATATACGTTCAACCCTCCTGCTTCACCTTGGATGGGAGGAATTTGGGAGGCAGCAGTCAAGTCCTTCAAGAATCACCTCTCCAAAATAACATTTCACCGGTCCTTGACGTATGAAGAAATGTCAACGTTCATCGCTAGAGTTGAAGCTGTGTTGAATAGCCGTCCGCTGTGTGCCATCAACGATGACCCTTCCAACAACGCAGATTTTCTGAGCCCAGGTCATTTCCTCGTAGGCTCAGCGCTCCTGAGTCCTCCTGAGCACAATTTGATGCCTGAACCCGAAGGTCACTTG
This sequence comes from Stenodema calcarata, assembly GCA_963920205.1. NCBI lineage: Eukaryota > Metazoa > Arthropoda > Insecta > Hemiptera > Miridae > Stenodema > Stenodema calcarata. The sequence continues at coordinate 11,518,824 of OY986049.1, forward strand.
TCTCGATGGCAGCTTGTCCAACGCGCCAGCCAGGAGTTTTGGAGGCGCTGGTCTAGGGAGTACCTCACCACTTTAATGCAGCGAAAAAAGTGGAATACTCCGCTTCCGCCTCTTCACGTTGGCCAGCCCGTGTACATCGCCAAGGAGAACACCAAACCCTTGCAATGGCCCCTTGGAATAGTCACCAAAATTATTGCTGGCCGTGACGGAGTTGCTCGGGTAGCTGAAATTCGTACCTCAACGGGCTATTATACACGACCAGTTGCTCGGTTGATACCTCTACCTATCACTGAAAACTAATAATAAACAAAACAAAATTTTATACTTTTTTGGGTTTTTCACTAATATAATTCTAGTCTTGTTCTATAAATCTATTCTTGTTCTATTCTTGTTCTATTCGTGTTCTATAAATCTATTCTTGTTCTATTCATGTTTGATAAATCTATTCTTGTTCGATTAAATAAATCAAATAATTGTTTCAAAATTAATCATAATTTTGGGTGGGCGGTGTTTCGGCCTATGTGAATAGGCGATGAGTCAAGTGCCGTCGTCGATTATGACTGATTATCCATATTCGTGGATACTATTAATTACCTTCCCACCTGTTGCGTTTCTGAAAAAAGAGGCTCTCTTTCATTCCGAGAAAAACCGTGCTCGCTCTCGCACCCATCGCCCTTCTAATCCTTGTTAAGTGCTATTATATCCACGAATTGTAGAGTAAACGTTCAAATAACGATAATTACGTCAACTTGGCTAGAATTCCCCAGTATTGCGGTCGTCCAGCAGCAAATCATCCCATCCCGGCGCCGGGGAACCGCGTGGATCGCCGACCACACGTGAGTTTCTCACTTGAATTACTAGCCAATTTGATTTCTGCTGTTCAAATTCACAAGTCCTTGTCTCTACAATTCCGTACCTACAATTACAATCAAATACAGTCCACTTGCAGTAAGTTGGGAGTTTCCGAATCCTTACAATTACGGAAGGAAGGAATTCGCCAACAGCGACATTTTCAAATCTCAATGTTAAAAGAATAAAAATGTTCCAACCTAGTTGAAAGAAGTAGGTACACTCAGGTAACCGTAAGTAATGATTATTCATCCCTATCCACTCACGAATACTACCTACTTATTTTGAAGAAAAGAAAAATAAAATTGCAAGCTGGCCTAACATTAATTTTATAGTCCCATTTTCAATACAAAGATTCCATTTTTCACTTTGAAGTCATGTTCAGTCAAGTAGCAGGGTTAGTTCCAATTGTGTCGAATGACTAATTAAGACAGGAGATCATCGTAGTAGAGATTTTAGTAATTAATTCGTTATAATTATGATTGTCTTTACCGTAATTCTCCGTCCTTCAGTGAAACAGAAGTGGACGGAGAACGACGGAAACAAATGGATTTTTATGTATATCTTCAACAATTTCTCTATTGGTTGGTGTGAAATTGCAACTATTCCATGAGCACATTCACACCAAAACGAAGAATAATATTTGTTTCCAACACTTACCGTGGAATCAACGACGGGAGAATGACGGAGGCTGATTGGACACGTGCAATAGGTCTGGACGAACATATTCTCTTCTTGATTTTCGAAGGAAATTAACTTAAAATTATGAGTAAGAATCTCAAAACGTTGAACAAGCTGCTGTGAGGACGCGAATTTTCGATTAGCCCTCGAAAAAACCTTCTTCAGGACATCAAAGTTGGGAAGGTCGAGCCTGGACATGGACGGAGAATGACGAACTGACTATTTAAACTTTTGGTTTATTATCTTCGATAATGAACCATTGGAATCGCCCAAAGAAAAAAAAATTTTAACCCCCCCTCAAAATTTGTTGGTTTACGTTTCAAGATACGTAGATTCAGAAAATCGAATAAAAAAAAATCCGTCCGTCCGCCGTACGCCGTACGCCGTCCGCCGTACGCCGTCCGCCGTCCGCCGTCCGAGGCACTTTGCCCAGTTAGCGTTGAGTTAAAATTACGAAATTTGGTTTCTGGGTTTGGACCAGCCCCACAATGATCCACGAAACTTTTCATAACCCTAGGTCAAGGGGAAGGGGTTCAAAACGAATTTTGAAATTTTGAAAATTCCATATCTCGAAAAATTCCCATCAAACGGTATGTTTTTTATTTCATATTTAGATAGAGTTTGTTCCGTAGAATTTTTTAAGACCATCCGCAGCTTTGTACGACCAGCCGTTCGTTCACAATGACGGCTCAAAGATTGTGCCTCACAACCCGATCGTGAATCAAACTGTTGAAATACAGGTCCATTTTCATACTAACAAGATCTTTGGAACATCATATGGCTTAAGTGATGTCGAGTTTGTTGTTCTGAGGTGCGTTTCGTGCTACGGAAATGAAGGTAATTTCGAATGTTTGTTGGTAGGTACTTCTTTTATAGAAAAATTATTACCGACGTAGTATTAAAAACCCCAGAATTATATCGTATTAATTAATCATAATTAATAATAATTATTATTAATAATAAATACGAATTATCAATACCTAACAATAAATTATAATAATTTTCAGTAGGTACTTGATAAAATTGTTAATAATTAGTGATAATTGACAATAATAATTAATCTAACATTTAGACCTAGTGATCTAGACAGAAGGGTGATCTGTACAAAGAAGATAATGAACCGTTGTGTCAAGAATTTGCAGAGTTTTTTTCTATTGAATGAACTCATTAATCGTAAGAATGAGAAAAGTGGTTCTAGATAAAGATAAAGATGAGTAAAAAAGATTTCAACTCAGAAAATTATGATGGGGCTTGGAAAACGCTCCGGACATCAAAATGACGCTTTCTGGAGAATGCCCCATATGAGGAGACAACGAATAATAGTGTACTTTTTGTGCTTCCATGTCTTGATCAAATTTCTATTAAATTTGGTTTTAAAGCAAGCTTATATTATTCAATTGAACATTAGAGGATTTGTTTAAGGAGTGTGCTCACGAAAATGAGGTTCCGCCTGAGAGTAAGCCCATGAATGATTCCATTATTGAATTTCCAATTTTTCTCGTAACCTATACGATTTTCGCAAGTTGATAGTAACAGTTATTCAATTTCAACAGTTTTGAAGTAGTCGAGATCTCTCCATACACGCATGAGGTAAAAATTCGTTTTCTCCGAAACCCTCAGCATTTCTTTCCCTCTCTGCTGGAGGCAGTATAAGATATTCCAATTCGTACAGGAAATAAACAAATAACAAATGTGCACACAACGAGGGTTTCAACGCCCAACCGCTTCGTGTGGATACAGGAAAATAACGCTAGTCGATTCATAGAAACCATTCTATTTGCCGGTTTCCCATTAATTTTGCCAAAGGACAAAAGGCATTCGGATGATGGCCGGAATATCACTTTAACTCGTCCGTTTCGCCTAATGAAAAGACCTAGCAAGGCACACAATTACGCAGCAAAGGGAATGCCCACGTAGAGAAACCGGAAACAAAAGGTTTTGTTATCAGTAGGAAATAAATTCCTGACCCCTGGGGAACTGTATATAATGGTGGGGAAACCGGAAAAAGTCCCTTCGCCGTACCATCAGGTTGATATAAAGACGTTATAAATCGTCTCGTGGCCGTTTTTGACGTCCGGTTTCCTACGGTCCTCCAATTAGCTGACTGTTCTACCTTATAAAAACATCCTTCGCCTTTAGTCTTGCTGAACTCACCAGATACTCTGGCAAATGAGAAAAGATGTGGACAGATCCTGAGCTCAAATAGATAAGGTAACTTAATTAATTTATCTCGTATTTTTTCAACAAAACGCTCAAACATAATGTATAGCCGGTTTGAACTGGTAGGAGAACAACCGCGATCAGATTTCTCGATACCTTATAAGATAAGAAGTATATTATACTTCTATTCATTTCTCTAATTATTTGTACTGTGTTATCCAGTTATTTAAGTGTTATTAAATAATTAAATAAATTTTGTGTACAAAGCTTATAATTATTACCTTTTAGAAGGGCAACCTTCCCTTGTATACCTATAAATAATTAAATAAATCGTTTTCTGCGATTATTTGTATTGTACGAGTAATTTAAAAAACCGCTGGTAGCATATAAATACTCAATTGAAAATGCTAGGTAGTGGTGTACTCCACTTTTATCTTACTCACTTTTGTTTGTGAATCGTTAGTTTACTGGGTATAATGCAATTATAATTGGTGTAAAAATTCAATTTCACAAACTTGCGACAAAGTAAATAATATGACAAAAAAAGAAGGATATATTGAAAATTGAATTTTTATGCCGCATAATATTCGTTTTTGGTTCTTATTAAAAATTGCATTTTAGCTACTGTTCTCGGTCCAAAATTTATAAAACTCGAATTTCCGAAAAATGTATTTCCCACATACCGAAATCCGTTTCAGACCATCCTGAATTCACTGCCAAAAGATATTTAGATATTTAGATACATAAATGCACACGGAAACAATAAATAATAAACTTAGAAAACTAATACCCACCTTTTACGAAATACGAAACATATTAAATGAAAAAACTAAGCTGACTGTCTATAATGCATTAGCCCAATCACAAATTAACTATGGAATTGTAGCATGGGGTAGTGCTTACGCAAACAAAATTCAAAATATAGAGCTTACAAAAAAATTACTAATAAAAATTCTCTTCAATAAACCCTATAGATTCCCCTCCTAGAAACTTTTTGCAGAAACAAAAATCCTAACAATTAATGAACTATTTGAAAAAACAACAATTACAATCATTTACAAATATCTCTTAGCTGGGAAACTGGTGAGAGCAAAAAATAACACTAGGTCGGATAGTAAAATTAAAATAATATTGCCAAGGAGGTACACAACTGCCGGTATTAAATGTTTCGATTACTCGGGTGTAAAAGTTTTTAATAATTGCTTATTTGATGAAAATGTACTTAAATTAAGTCTTACACAATTTAAATTTAAGATTAAGATAATGTTTTCAAAATAGAGGCTCTTTAGCTTATTCAGTTTAATTTAATATCTAAGTTCCAACTAGAGCTCATAGTTAGAACTCACTCTGTTATAGAATAAATTGTGTACAATTCATATAGATTGTTCTTTTGTTGTTTGTAATTGATTTGTAGTTTGTAATTGCTGTTGCGTTGTACGGTAACTTACTTCTTTATTTTTATACAAAGTTTATACAACTCCTCCCCGCGTCACAAGTGTTACTTAGTGCGGGGAGTAGCATAAGAAGAATCATATTATTGTGCAATTGTAATTATTCATTTCATTTAATAAATGTAAAAAAAAAAAAAAAAAAAAACATTATATATGTTATGTAGGTATATGTGTGTGTATGTCATTCCAGACTCAAATTTGCACAAAAATGCATTTATTTACAGTTACGTGAGTTTGGATAGGACAATGTTACTCACCAGTCAAAAAAGGACATCATATCCAAGTGTTAATAATAATTAAAACATTATTATTTGTCACCGCGTCAAACGACTCAACTTCGCTCCATTCTGTGACTCAGTAACTTCTCGCTTCAACATGCCATGGAAGTACAACAACACAGTATAGTGTAACGGTAAAACGTTTCGATATAACTGGCCGCACTCCTCGTTGGGACACAAATACTGAGTGAGCCTTGTTCCCACATGTGGCAGAATACTGCACAACTTGGCTAGAACCGTTTTCATGGAGAAGTGTGGAAGCTATGTTAGAAGCGGACAGGAAGCGGGGGTTGAGGGAAAAGGCCGTGAAGTTATGTAGCCCAGGGCCATGAAGTCCTGAGGTCAAGCAATAAACAAAACTGGTTGCAGGTGTTGCCATCCCCTCCTCTCACCACCAGAAGCTTAACCCCTTCTATGCCACGGCCAGTTTCGATACCCCCTTCCCAAACTTTTTCCCGTCCGGTGATTGTAAGTACCCGACATTATGGCTTTTGCGCAAGCCCCCTTTATCAGTTTGCTTGCTCCCAACCGGCTCACCGCTCTGTCCGCAAATATACCACTCTGTTTTTCGCACTGCTGACTCAAAGTCCAGTTTACCGGCTTGCTCGTATAAACGTGATGCTACCGAAACTCCCTCATATCACCGGGAAAAAAATATTTGTGGATTTCTCTGCTATAAATCCTCAAGGAAGGTGATAAAATTCTTGCTACTTCTTCAAGTTTTCGATTACAGTTCGTATAGAAGCACAATATTTCATCAAGCTTATTCATATTCATAGCCTGTCCTTCGTAACTGCATGGTCCGGCAGATTAGAATCTCATACATTTTTATCGAACAAAATGCAAATGTAAGTGAATTGGTTGGGTACCTAATAGGACAAACAGTACTTGTTACTGTTTTTTTCGCGTTGTTACACGCGTTCATAAGAATACTTGGTGTACCAAAAATATGCAATATACCGACGTAGATATCTTCAAGCTACCTAAATAAATTGGACAAATTCGACGAAGAATTCACGAAGAAAATTTTCTATTTCAAATAATTTTCTATAATATCAAAAGGCGCTACAGAAAAGTCACATCAATTCGAAATTATAATAATTCATATCTTAACAATAAAACACACCATGATCGCTGCACCAGTTAGAATTTCACTTCCGTTACCCCCTACTAACTAGTTAGGATCTTACTTCGTAGTCTTTCCGAACATTTTGACCGTTCGCGGATCAGAGAAACAGAATACCTACCGAATAAAATATGGTTAGTTACTGACCTTAAATTAGGTGACCTTACGTCTACGGTCAGCTTTCCCTTATTTTTAAGTGAGTTCATTAGCTTTATTACCTACGTCATTATCTAGGTGTTCTCATCGCGTTGCCGATTCTACTCATCCTGTAAATTTCCGTTTAAAGGCATTTTCGGGGCAATAACTGAAACAATTCATCTCGGGTATATAAATATGTACCTAAGATACATTTTATAGGTATAGTACGCTCTTTTCATGACGTTGATGGTGTAGCGATCTTATAGCGGCAACGTGAACTTCAGCTATACGATAGTGATGTCAGCAGTTCAGTTACTTTTCATGAGTTCAGACTTCAAATTGTCAAGCTCTTCAATAGCCTTGTTAATGGCTAATTTCATTGAAAGAGCGGCGTTCCTCGCGGATTCAGGGCTTTCAGGGACGACAATCGATTCTGCAAAAACCATAGCATTAAAATAACCAAACCGCTGAAAATATTTGTTAAAATGGTTTATTATTTTCTGCATAGATCACAACATCTGTTCAGATCAATTTTCTGTATAAAGTTACCATGTGAGTCACACAACATTAATAATAATAAAATAATTAGAGTAAATAGGTAAAATACGGTGAGTTAGGGACCTTCAACTAGGTGATCTTCCGTCTACGGTCAGCTGCCTCCTTATTAATAAGCGAGCTTATAAGCTTTAAAAAGTCATATCTAGCTCTTCTCATCGCGTTCCCAATTTTACTCACCCTGTAAATTTCAACTGAAGGCATTTTCGATGTTTGACCCTGTTTTTCAATTGAGATATTACTAAGTCTTATAGTTAGGCTTGATTGTTACTAATGTCTTGTACTCACAAGAGATGTGACCTATTGAATTAATTTCTCCTTATTTATTTCATAAAAATCTTTTCAAGTGATAGAAGCCCTCAGGAACCTCTTGTAATAATATTATGTTCCCATTCCATCAGTGTTTTCGTGGCGTTGTGAGTGAATTGGTGGTCTATGAAGTTGCCCCTGTTAGTTGAAGTACAATTTTGTTGGTGAGCATATTTTGGTTTATTATCTTCGATAATGAACCATTGGAATCGCCCAAAGAAAAATAAAATTTAACCCCCCCTCAAAATTTGTTGGTTTACGTTTCAAGATACGTAGATTCAGAAAATCGAATAAAAAAAAATCCGTCCGTCCGCCGTACGCCGTCCGCCGTACGCCGTCCGCCGTCCGCCGTCCGCGCCACTTTGCCCAGTTAGCGTTGAGCTAAAATTACGAAATTTGGTTTCTGGGTTTGGACCAACCCCACAATGATCCTCGAAACTTTTCATAACCCTAGGTCAAGGGGATGGGGTTCAAAACGAATTTTGAAATTTTGAAAATTCCATATCTCGAAAAATTCATACAGAACGGTATGTTTTTTATTTCATATTCAGATAGAGTTTGTTCCGTAGAATTTTTTAAGACCATCCGCAGCTTTGTACGACCAGCCGTTCGTTCACAATGATGGCTCAAAGACTGTGCCTCACCACACGATCGTGAATCAAACTGTTGAAATACAGGTCCATTTTCATACTAACAAGCTCTTTGGAACATCATATGGCTTAAGTGATGTCGAGTTTGTTGTTCTGAGGTGCGTTTCGTGCTACAGAAATGAAAGTAATTTCGAATGTTTGTTGGTAGGTACTTCTTTTATAGAAAAATTATTACCGATGTAGTAATTAAAACCCCAGAATTATATCGTATTATTTAATCATAATTAATAATAATTATCATTAATAATAAATACAAATTATTAATACCTAACAATAAATTATAATAATTTTCACTAGGTACTTGATAAAATTGATAATAATAATTAATCTAACATTTAGGATCTAGACATTTAGACCTAGTGTTTCATCTTCCAGGTAAACTACAGTCTAGAAATTTTAACCGTCAGTCGGGGATAGACCACATTGCAATATTCACTCGGTTTCTCATCTGTAAAATTTTTTAAATAATACCTTTTTTGTAATAATACAAATTAAATTTTGATGCTGAGCTATTGACTTGAAATTTTAAAAATAGGTCAGAACTGGATCACAATGCAATATTCACTCGGTTTCTTGTCTGTAAAATTGTTTAAATAATACCTATTTGTTTAAACAAATTAAATTTTGATGATGAGCTAGATACTTGAAATTTTAAATATAGGTCAGAAATGGATGACATTTCAATGTTCACTCGGTTTTTTTCTCATTGCAAACCTGTTCATTGTGTACCCAAGATCCTTCCCTAAAAGACCTGGCAGCGGGAAATATTATTCAACATGGATTGAAAAGGGAAAAACAAGTTTTGTAAAAAATCCCAATGCTCTAGGTAGTAGTCGATACCAGTGACCAACATTTTCTTCAGTAGTCGACATGGTTTTGCACTAGTAGTCGACCTACATGTGTTAGAAGTCGACAGTATCACTTGAGTCAGTAGTCGACAGGTTTCGTCATTCCATCGTTTTCGAATTTTACGACATCTAAATAAAATACATTCAACTGTGAATCGGAACTTGAAAATAGATTAATAAGATGTAATAAAGTAGTTATCAGACTTTTTATTTGCAAACAGCTCATTATCAGTCTCAAATTGCAATAAGTACTTAAGTAAAAAGGTATGAAAACTATGGTCGAAAACTCATTGTCAGAAAATTGACATTACAGTTGGGCTTAGGTACCTATTTACACATTTTTTTGACATTTTCATGTCTTTGCTTTGGCACATAAACTGAAACGGGAAAAATTTGTTCCCTTGATTCACCCTTTCCCTCAGATCACGTCAGAACACAAGCGACCGGCGGGCCATTACGTCAGAGCCTATGACGCACGAGCGTGTGACGTAAGACGGCTGGCAGGAGGCCAACTAGTACGTCAAAGCCTATGACGCACGAGCGTATGACGTAAGACGGCTGGCAGGAGGCCAACAAGTACGTCAGAGCCTATGACGCACGAGCATATGACGTAAGACGGCTGGCAGGAGGCCAACTTGTACGTCAGAGCCTATGACGCACGAGCGTATAACGTAAGACGGCTGGCAGGAGGCCAACTAGTGCGTCAGAGCCTATGACGCACGAGCGTATGACGTAAGACGGCTGGCAGAAGGCTATTTATGCGTCAGAGCCTATGACGCACGAGCGTATGACGTAAGACGGCTGGCAGAAGGCCAACTGGTGCGTCAGAGCCTATGACGCACGAGCGTATGACGTAAGACGGCTGGCAGAAGGCTAACTAGTGCGTCAGAGCCTATGACGCACGAGCTTATGACGTAAGACGGCTGGCAGGTGGCCAACAAGTACGTCAGAGCCTATGACGCACGAGCGTATGACGTAAGACGGCTGGCAGGAGACCAAGTGCGTCAGAGCCTATGACGCACGAGCGTATGACGTAAGACGGCTGGCAAGAGGCCAACAAATACGTCAGAGCCTATGACGCACGAGCGCATGACGTAATACGGCTGGCAGGAGGCCAAGTAGTGCGTCATACGACGAGACCTTTTATGTCTCTGCGCCCCCTCCCACACCCACACCGCGTACCTCGTACTTCATTTTGGTTTATTATCTTCGATAATGAACTATTGGAATCGCCCAAAGAAAAAAAAAATTTTAACCCCCCCTCAAAATTTGTTGGTTTACGTTTCAAGATACGTAGATTCAGAAAATCGAATTAAAAAAAATCCGTCCGTCCGCCGTACGCCGTCCGCGGCACTTTGCCCAGTTAGCGTTGAGTTAAAATTACGAAATTTTTTTTATGGGTTTCGACCAACCCCACAATGGTCCTCGAAACTTTTCATAGCTCTAGGTCAAGGGGAAGGGGTTCAAAACGAATTTTGAAAATTTGAAAATCTCATATCTCGAAAAATTCATATAGAACGGTATGTTTTTTTTTATTTCATATTTAGATAGAGTTTGTTCCGTAGAATTTTTTAAGACCATCCGCAGCTTTGTACGACCAGCCGTTCGTTTACAATGACGGCTCACATCACGATCGTGAATCAAACTGTTGAAATACAGGTCCATTTCAGTGTTGCCAGACAACTTGCCTCGAAATTCCCTACGGACCGTTTCCAAAATCCCTACTTTTCCCTACCAATTCCCTACCGTGTTAAAAAATTCCCTACGCGTAAAATTTCGATTGCTGAAAATGTAAAAGAACAAAAGAAGATCACTTCCCTCCTAGTCATCTGCAAAACGACAATATCACTGCATTCACTGCTGCTGGTTTGGTTTGAGGATTGAAATAGCCATTGAACCACTGAGTTGCACAATGTAATTTTTATTGATGTCTCAATAATAGTTAGATTAGGTCCATTCATTTTTTTTTTTTCAGGACAAGAATTGTTAGGTACTTGAGAAATATCACTGAGATAAATATAAATATAATAAGGCTTATTACTAAGGCTCAAGAATGGTAGCATTGGTTACATTAGCCTTGGAATACCTATTTAAAAAAATCTTAATGTCGACGACCAGGAATGACTACGAGGAGAAAATATAATTAAAATGGTAAAACAGTAATAGGAAAAAAAGGACCAGAAAAATTTGGGATTGAGAATAGAAAGAAGAGCTGTAAAATCTTAGGTTAATCTCAAGAGGTTATCAAAAATATATCAAAAACTATTCATCAAAGAAACCGTCAAAAACCAATCAAATCGTCTTCGTCACTATCGAGGGATTGCTCGCTTTTATTAGAAGCGTATAAGCTCTGTGACGCAAGCAACTTCATCATATTTGGTGTGATGGGATGGTTGTAACAATTGGTAGCTTTCTCCTTCCCTACCTTTCTCCTTCATACCACAAGTGGTTTTCCGATCACGAATAAATGTACTAAAATCGTATAATTATTCAATTTATTAGAATTTTGCCAGTGTTTGAATCACGTAACCTAGCTTGACCAAAAATCCCTACGTTCAGCGTAGGGATTCCCTACGCTCAATGCACCCCCAAAATTCCCTACGTGTAGGGAAAAATCCCTACATCTGGCAACACTGGTCCATTTTCATACTAACAAGCTCTTTGGAACATCATATGGCTTAAGTGATGTCGAGTTTGTTGTTCTGAGGTGCGTTTCGTGCTACGGGAATGAAGGTAATTTTGAATGTTTGTTGGTAGGTACTTCTTTTATAGAAAAATGATTACCGACGTAGTATTAAAAACCCCAGAATTATATCGTATTAATTAATCATAATTAATAATCATTATTATTAATAGTAAATACGAATTATTATTACCTAACAATAAATTATAATAATTTTCACTAGGTACTTGATAAAATTGTTAATAATTAGTGATAATTGATGATAATAATTAATCTAACATTAAGGATCTAGACATTTAGACCTATAGTGATCTAGACAGAAGGGTGATCTGTACAAAGAAGATAATGAACCGTTGTGTCAAGAATTTGCAGAGTTTTTGGTAGATGTTTTCTGGGCCGCTAATTTTTTTTCCATGAACTATTGCATCTCAGTCCACTTAACGGACAAGTGTAGGGAGCGAGTATAGGGATCACAATTTCTGGAGTAGCAGATGCATTAGTTGGATAAAATTCAGGTTTGACACAAACCGACCAAACTACGAAGGCAATTATTTGAAACTGCACTGCTGTGAGTTTCATTGTAAACAAGATGGAACAGAGTATTCTTGAAACCATTTCGAGCCGCAGTCAATTGAATGGGGATTTAGTACGGTACAATTAGTCAGGACAAAGAGACGATGGCGAGAGCGCAAATACGCAAGCCATAACCTACGTTTGTAACTTCGGCCAGCAACGATATTAAATGCCAAAATTTGGCAATTCCATGCAGTACCTATAAATTCTCTTGTGGGTGGAAATATAGATTTCCTCCAAATATACATTTCCTGGGTGGGTACTATGTCGGTTATATATTAGGTAGTGGAACCAAATGATACATTTTATTATTATATTAATGTAGAAATCCCATTGATCGGGTATGACCCAACAATCTGAACCCCGACTAATCTATTCTCACAAGGTCACGTTCCGTCACATAACTCTTCTCTCCCACTATATATTTTACAATACACATCAGTATTACTCAGATAACATGAGACTCATCTCTTTTTCCATGAATAAAACTCGAACACTAATATTTGCCCTCCCATATATCTTTTATAACTCCGCCCTAAAAAACTGTACTCCGGAAGAACAATATCCGCTACTGCAATTTTAAATATGGAGGGACCAAGTTATGCCGTTGAATTTTGAGGTTGTAGGTAGATTATTTAATAAGTTGGTCCCTAAATATTTAAAATTCCAGTTGCAGAGGTTTTCTGGCTCAAAAATGGTGGAATCCGTAAGTGCTAAATTGCTAAAAGTGCTAAAGAAAACCCACTCAAATACTTAGAATGAATGATGATGTTTCAACCCAATTAAATGGGCGTCAAATTAGTGCCTCTTTCACCATTTCGTTTTTTCATTTCACTGTTTTGAGGCTTGAGTGTTTAACGACACACGCTACTGTCAGACCCAAAGACCCCAAACAAGCAAACATTTTGACAGTATCAGTAGCAGACCAGAACCCCCGTCTGCCCAACCAGACCCCTCTCAGCTAGCATGAAGTTGCTAGATCGTTACTGAACAGTGTAAATTCAATCGTCAAGACGATGAGCGACTTACAAAGAGATTCTGTACACCATTGTACAATGGCTTACATTCGGAGATGGAACCCTAGTTACTCATACATAACTCCAGAATTAAATTTTCCAGACATTTTATAGATCCAGTGAAATAGGGTGAGGGAAGCATTGACTTACTGATTTTGGCTTCAAGCTCAGCCTTGTATGCGACGACCTTAGCAATCAACTTCTTTCTTCTCCCACCAACATCTTCATGAACACCGTAAGCGAATGTAAGGGGTATTCCTCTCAGCTTCTCCTGAACGCGAGAAATGACTTCCTCTACGAGAGATGGCCTGATGGGTTCCGTAGGACTTGGCTCGGACAGTAGAACATTTGGTGCTACCTGTACTGGTGAAGTGCTTAGCTCCCATTCTGGTAGGTTTGGCTGCTGGACCGGTACATCAGTCCCCAAGGCAGCCGCAACCCAAAAAACGATGAGAAGAGCGTACGTTAATAGTTCCATGCTTCCTGGTCGGTGAGAGAGTGGATGTGGTAGCTACCGTACACAGTTTTACACCTACGATGTTCCGTTGGAAAATGAGGTTTGAACACTTGTGTAAGCATTGCTGATTAACTCCTGGAACAACATCTATTGTCGATGATCCACGTGTGCCTAATGGTCCCGAACGGCTTGCTCATTAAGAAAGATCAAAATCCTAATTTAAGAGGAGTAATTCATCGAGTATTTTGAGCTCTGCAATCGTAACAATACGACGTCACAGTTTCCTATGAACGCCTAAATGTTGGATGCCTGAAGATTGGACGAGAACTAAAATGAGTCCGAATTTCTTCCTGTTCCAACATTCATTAATATTTTTGTCGATTATTATCAACCAGATTTTTTTTCGCATAATTTTTTCCGAAGGAACAGAACTTTAACGATCAACGTGTGTAGAACTGTTGATGTGTATATTGAACTTAACATTTTCCAGATTCTGGGTGTTCGGAAGCTGACACCTAATGTCAGGAGTATAAAAACACATGTTTTCCTGAGTTTCCTATTTTTTTGTTTCTAATCATCGACGCTTGACTTCATCCCCACCATTTCCATAATAAGTCAGCTGCCACCACCACATTCGGGTATCAATGCGCGCGTTACAACATTTCACTCTTGTTTTCATAACAGAAAGAAAAAGCCACTCCATCGTGTCCCGTGTGGTATCGGCTTACACTCGGTTGAATAGCTTATTCAACGTAACCTATAAGAGCGGTGATAACAGAGAAACAGTGGATGTGACAACTGGCAAAAAGCTGCCCTGGGAGAGATGACAGAGTGTAGTGAGACTGAGAGAGTGTGGTTACCGCCTGGAAAGCCTTCACGCAGTTGTTTCTTCCTCCTCTAACCTGATTCTTGATTCAACTCACAAACGCTAGTAGAAATAAATGGAGCATAAAAGACTCCTGCGAGGTCCTTTGGATACGGATATTTCCTCGATCGTTCTTGCATTGTAACTGATATACCTGAGAGAGTTTCTACTTTTTTTTCCCAGATCAATGAGTAGAAAACTTTTTTACATCGTCTTATTATTTTTTTTTGTATAGATCACTATTCTGCAAACAAGGCTCTTGACATCTCAAAATCATGTTTAGTTTTCCCTGGTTTGGAACCTTCTCTGTGGAAGAGCGGCTGGTATTCCCTGACTCAAAACCTATTAAAATGTGTGTTACAAAAAATGCATTTTCGTAATGAGTTTAACATTTTAGAGTTATGGCGTTTCGGCAATTTCAAACCCTATTTTGCACCAATTCATATTTGTATTCCTATTGACACAAGGTTCTAGCCCTAGAATGGTAGGCATGCGTGATTTTTACACAATGCCTGGAGGATGCAAAGATTTTGTATAGACAGACCGTGCGAGTTGAGCTAACCCCCCTTTCTAAGGCTCCAGCAGTCAGTCAAGGACAAGTTGTCAACCTGTTCACATCCCTGTTCTCCATTTTCCAGGTAAATATTAAACTTAGTGAGTCAACTTTACTTATCCATAGCGTGTGTAAATCTTACTCATCTCTATCACAATGGGCAATAGTTTTTTTCTGAATTGTTGATCTCTTTATAGCAAGAGGAATCGAAAGAGGGTTTATGAAGAAGAAGCGATTGCTGAGTTGGTCCTCCAGAGCTCAGATGACGATGATGCTGAAGGTGTAGATGAAATGAAGACTGAATCCCACAAATGAAGGTGCCTTATTTGATCTCAAAGTGTTATTTTCTTAGCAAACAGTTGGTAAACAAGAATTTTGTAAAAGTAAGTACTCCTGATGAACCCAACCACCCTAGGGCTATGGATAATCCTTGGTCGGCATGCTCTTCGTTCGTTTCAAATGGGCTAAGACCCGCATAACGACGGACGATGCACAACAGTTTTTCTTAAATACAAGCTAAGGATCCTACATAGGTAATGGTTCAACGTTGGAGGTAGGGTCAAAAACTGTTACCTACCCCTTTGTCGACTCCAATAATTAATTATTGATCCTGGATCGTTGAGTGATTAGAGGAATATTGAACATAACCGCTTCAATAACCTAGTACTGTCTAGTAACCTAAGTCTAGATACCCTATTACCAGAAAACCCCTATTACTGGAATAACTGCTTTGAGAACATGGGGGAAAGGCCTTTGAGGGCCTCTTTGTCTATTACCAGAAGTTCGCTGTTGCTCGATAACCTATTAGCGAGAAATAACCGTATTAGCCATGCCTATTAGTGATGTGGTCGGGTCGATAAGAATTCGTGAAAAGCCTTGAATGGACCGGGATAACAATTGCTATTGAGCAAGGCAACGTTTCGCGTAATGAGGAATCAGCCCACCTCATTAATGAATCAATTCCGTCTGTATACAATTAGAGAAAGTCAACATTGATGAACCCTTTACTGTTGATATAATATCTACTAATGACAGCTTTGTCAAAAGCCCATTCATCTCCTTCTGATAAAATATTCATACACCCAAGGTCATCAGAAACAGGGGACTCCTGGAATATTTGATCGCATGCCACATCCACGTGTCATTTCTAGGATAAGGTGTCTACGGTGTGAGGAATCTAACGGGGTGACTGCGGTGCCTGAAGTCCGATAGAATCTTAAACCGGGGTGCGGGTCGGCAGTGGGAAAGGAAGTTTGCCGAGGGCGGGCTTGTGACAGTCCTGATGGATTGTACGTATATTTGCATAGCTTTATTGCACAGCCCCGAACAGACCCCCGCGACCGACATGATGTAAAAAAAGTAGGGAGAAGGGAAAACCTCGACTGCGAGTTTTTCCAGGGTGAGTGTGAGATGATGGGGGGATGGAAAAGCAGAAAAGTTGAAGTCAAAATGTCGGGCATCCAATGTGTACGTGTCCTTATGCTGTGGATCCAGAGTTACTCTGTCATTCCATATTTGTGTTCAGGGGGCCCCGTGGGTGTGTGTCCGTGGTCGTTTGTCTGTAAGCCTCAGTAGGCGGCTTCTGCTGTTGAAAGGGCTCCTTTCCCACTTTACACAATAACAAACCACCCCCATCTCCATCCTTCCGGAAGGCTTCGGAGCTGAATATTTCACTTATATAATAATACAACATCCCGGTTTATTTGATTTACAGGGTGCTGGAAGGGTTTGAGGGCGCCTGAGTTTTTTCAAGTAGTGGAGGAATATGGGTTTGAAGTATAATATTCCACTTTAATTCACGGTTTGGTAATGAATCGAGATGATGGTTTGACGGGACCAATAAAAATAATTTCCCCCTGTCTGTAGTTCGTAACTGCACCACGTCTCATCCCATTTGGTAAATTGAACATGAAGTATTTCGTTTATTATTTTCACTAATGGATTCTGAGAATCGTTTCGCATCTACAGAGAGGAGATAATTTCAAATAATAATTATTCGAAATTATCGTACGTACGTACTCGTACTTCTAATATAATATATAATTATGATGAAAAGAGTCGATAACTACAATTTTGAAGAATCCAGAAAATTTAAGTCCGACTGAGTATAATAAATATAATATATATTTATATTATTTATAATTAATTATTAGGTCGGCTTGGTCGGGCTTAAATTTTCTGGAATCTTTAAAATTTAAGTTATAGACTTTTCTCCTTTCACTCTGACATGACCTCCTGGTCACCTTCTCTAACGATACCTCAATATTTAATTTAGTTATGGAACTCACATGCCTATTGAACAGTGGTCTAGAAAGGAGGACCCACATGAAAAATGTTTTGACTTTTCTAGTATAGGTACTGAGAAAATGATTAATGAACATGAAGTCCATATTTGGGGAACATTCACCGCTATTCATTACGTCCACGTTAAAAAAATAATTTATGAACCCCCTCAAAATTTGAGAGTTTACGTATCAAGATAATAGAATTGGAAAATCGAAATAAAAACTCTGCAAATTCTTCCACAACGGTTTATTATGATCCGAACAAATCAGACGCGACAGTATACCTATACAAATTACCTTTCCCCTTCACGTCCCCACCAAGAAATGTTGAAGGGCAAACTTAGAAAGCTTATATATACCCACTATGCCCAATATGCCGCGAAGTGAGAAATTTTGCTTCAACAAACGTGAAGAAGACTGCCACACTGATATGGCATTGTTCCTTGGGGAAGTGCCCACTAAAGGCAAATCAAATTCGATATTTGTGACGCAAAAATTACTAATAAAAATATCATGAAAAAACTCTGCAAATTCTTGACACAACGGTTCATTATCTTCTTTGTACTGATCACCCTTCTGTCTAGATCACTAGGTCTAAATGTCTAGATCCTAAATGTTAGATTAATTATTATTATGAATTATCACTAATTATTAATAATTTTATTAGGTACCTAGTGAAAATTATTATAATTTATTGTTAGGTATTAATCATTCGTATTTATTATTAATAATTATTATTAATTATGATTAATTAATACGATATAATTCTGGGGTTTTCAAAACTACGTCGGTAATAATTTTTCTATAAAAGAAGTACCTACCAACAAACATTCGAAATTACCTTCATTTCCGTAGCACGAAACGCACCTCAGAACAACAAACTCGACATCACTTAAGCCATATGATGTTCCAAAGAGCTTGTTAGTATGAAAATGGACCTGTATTCAACAGTTTGATTCATGATCGTGTTGTGAGGCACAATCTTTGAGCCGTCATTGTGAACGAACGGCTGGTCGTACAGAGCTGCGGATGGTCTTAAAAAATTCTACGGAACAAACTCTATCTAAATATAAAATAAAAAACATACCGTTGCATATGAATTTTTCGAGATATGAAATTTTCAAAATTTCAAAATTCGTTTTGAACCCCTTCCTCTTGACCTAGGGTTATGAAAAGTTTCGAGGATCATTGTGGGGTTGATCGAAACCCATAAAAAAAATTTCGTAATTTTAACTCAACGCTAACTGGGCAAAGTGGCGCGGGATGTATACGTCGGTGGCACAGAGGTTTCATTTAGTTTCGGGGGTATTGATCTATAATAATCTATAAGCAGATAACAGCAAATAACTCAAGTAGTTTCGAGAAGCACGTCAAACGTCATTTTATACTAAAACTTGGGGGGAAAAAATAATTTATGTTTTTTATGTAGGGACCTATTTATTTTAGTATCCTAATATATGAATTAGGGAGTTATTTACAGAATTATATACGAGTAATTAGGACAATTGTACCAATTTCATAGCAACATAAGACGCTCCTATTCCCAGCGCGAGTACCTATATACTCATAGGGCATATGTTGCATTTTGGTGTAAGGAATGTAATTTTATTCCTTATTTTGAACATGTCTGTAAACAATAAACGCAATTAAAAAAAAATAAAATAAATAACTTATTTTTTAGCTATTTAAACAAACTTTTCCCGTATAGTTATAGGTCTGACGAGGCAATCGTACATAGAGCACTGATCTAGACAGCAGGGTGTGATCTGTTCAGAAGATAATAAACCACTATGGACGAGTTTGCAGAGTTTTTTCAAATGGGCATAGGAGTTAGATTTCTACCTTCGGGTCTAGATAATGAAACTCCACACATAATATGATATTACACATAATATCTCTACCCAAATGAGGAGTTTTCATCTATACGATCTGGAACGGGATGTAGTTTGAAGTTTAACATTTCGGTAACAATTATTGTCTTGCAAAGTTTCGCTCGACGCACGAAGAGGAGGATCAATAGGCTCAAGAAAATTTTGCACTGAGCGTCTGAATTTCCTATATCAGAAACACTTTTCTTCATAACTTCATTTAATCATTAAAGTTTTGATTACATGAACTTTTTCAATTCATTCCGCCTCCGCACTACCTCTTAGAAGTTGGTAACTTGTGGGATAAAGAGTTTGAAAAAATAATGCTTTGAACGGAGCTCTTTGTTTGCTCTCAAGTATGGTGCATTAAAATAATGAGATTCTTTTCCGTGAATGATCTGCCTTGCCATGTACTGATGTCCTTCAACGTATTTCGTATCTGGTTCGAGGAGACAAGTATTAGAAGCTCAAGGATAATTTTATATGCGCCGAAACCGAAGATTGTTATGTAGACTCAATCCTGTCAACATCTTGGGCCTATTAAATAATTTTAATAGTTTTAAATAATTTTAAATTTTAGAAACCAAAATCTCCCATATCTTGGTATTATCCCTCCAACCTTACATTATTAAACATACGAGGGTGAATCAAATATAAACGGGACTTTTCGCCCTTCAGGCACAATAGTGGAGGGAGAACGTTCCCGCTTTGTTTGTTGTTGGGTACGTTTCTCAGGAGTAGGGGAAGCACGTGGTCTCGCCTCCTCGACCCCCTCAGTGTCCACAGTGACGATGTCAGAGAAAGAGGTTCGTTCCTCCGTCAATTGCGCAACTCGTTATAATCAAGTTTCTCACCCCAGAAGGCGTAAAACCGGCCGAAATGTTGAGGAGATTGACTGCCCAGTTTGGGGAAGAGACACTGTCGCGAGCCAGAGTGTTTGCATGGCATGAACAGTTCGTGGAGGGTCGTGATCGTGTTGAAAATTAGAGCCAGACCTCGCACCAGCGGACAACATCAGCAGTGTTCGACGGCTTATTGAAGATGACAGACGTCGTACCACTTCTGAAATTGCAAGTGAGGTTGGGATAAGTTATGGGAGCACTTACTCCATACTCACAGAGGAGCTAGGGTACCATGAGGTGTGCGCCAGGTGGAGGTTCTTCTCCATGACAATGCTCGCGCCCATACAGCAGCCTAGACTAAAGAAAAATTGGAGCAACTGGGTTGGGAAACTTTGGAACACCCTCCTTACAGTCCAGACCTGTCACCCTGTGACATCCATGTGTTTGGCCCTCTCAAGAAAGGTTTGGGATGCCAAAGATTCGACAGTAATGCTGAAGTTGAAGCCTACGTGCGCAATTGGCTGCAGACACGACCTGCATCTTTCTACGTGGAAGGAATTAGAAAGCTGCCTATCCGCTGGGAAAAATGTGTTTCCAAATCTGGAGATTATGTAGAAAAATAAACTATATTCTTTTTTACGTTAAAAATAAAAATAAATTACACAAAAAAAAAGTCCCGTTTATATTTGATCCACCCTCGTATAAATCCAATTCCGCCTTGACACATGATTTCCAGAATATAATAAAAGTGATGCTAGTCTACCCGCAAAAATATAGAAATGTACAATTCAACATTTGAAATAATATATCATGTGTGTGCGTGTTTGTATATTTATAAAGAGAGTGAACCGCAGAATTTATCTCCAATAGAACAGAGCAGCCGCCGAGTACAGGTCATCTTGTCAGCATCCACTGGGGCTTAGTCTCCTTTCTCTCTGTTGACTTCGTTATGAGATCCTAGAAACAACATCTTCTTGTTCCTCCGGAACCTATAGAAACCCTCGCTACCTCTTGAGTTAGTTCTGCCTTTATATAGCTCGAAACAGCGTAAAATGTACCTCTTATACTCAGAGTGCATAATATGACGATAGAGTGCTTCCAAAAGGCTGGTTTGGAGTGCTTCAAAAAATGGCACGTCACGGAGAAGTCCACTTTACATTTGGGTAGTTTTCAAAGTTTCAAGACTTGATGACTTTAAACTTTGGAAGACTAACGCATTTTCCCGAAATTCACAGAACTTCAAGATGAAAACGAAAATTTTTGAAGTATTCAGCTTCATTAACCTTCACAATAATATAATTAACCCTAACGTTATGAACTTCATCGAATATAAATTTCATGTTTTTAATTTTCATGAACAACTTGACTCGTTACCGAGATGAGTACATTGGAAATAAACTTAAATCGATTTCCAACTTGAGAGAATAAGATAATTACAATCGAAGACCGACAGCTTGAAGACGTTTTCCTGAGTGATAAACGTCCCTACCGCATTCCAACGGCTAATGGGTTCAACGGCTTTTGTGGTATATAAATTGAGATACGTGTCGTATGTATAGTATTGAGTTGCTTCCGCATCGGGGTTGGCCAAAACCTTTTTTTTCTTCAAAACGGCAGTTTCATTTGTTTAAAACAGTTTTTGTTTTAAACAAACCACCATTAGTTGTTAATATTTTAATGTTTAAACAGTTTTAAACAGTTTAAACTTATTTGGTCTACACTGGTTTTTTATTTCTACTCAGGCTAAATCAACGTAATGTAAATGCAGTCTATTACAAATTGACAACGTCTTATATTAATAATTCTTACTATTCAATGGGGTATTCAATTTTGTTTTGAATTTTCATTGATAGAGAATCGCTTCAAAAACGTGAAAATGGGAACTATTCGTCGAAATTAGTTTACCCTTATTTTTTATGGATGGAAAAAATATAATCATGTTCATAAAAAATGTCCGGTGACATCGGAACCGCTGAAGCATCTGAGTTGTTCAATTAAATCAATGCTACCACCGCACCGACACAAAAAACGGTAGCCACCTTTCCTAGAAACTTGCGAGATGACCGAAAGGGGGGGGGGGGGGGGGTGACGTCACAACCGCGCGCCATTTAACGTCCAAGTTAAATCAATCAGATTTTACCACATTGGATTTTTCACCTTATGAATCTGATGTATACATGTTACCAGTGTACCAGTGCCTTCTAATTTTACTCACATAAATTTATTGGAACAATGTTGGCAGGAACAATGTCATGAGAAATGACAATGACGAAAGTGAGGCTCAGACCGTTGAAAAATGTTGTTTTATTTCGATAGAACAATACTGAAAAGTTGTATTATATTGAATTGAGGAGGATTCAAGCAAAACTCGACATGTCCACTTTTGGCCAAAATCGTTTTTTCTCAATTTTCTATTGTCAATGGCACATCTCTACACGTCCCTAAATTTTCGCCGTTCAAAAGTTATTCTATCC
This sequence comes from Stenodema calcarata, assembly GCA_963920205.1. Classification (NCBI taxonomy): domain Eukaryota; kingdom Metazoa; phylum Arthropoda; class Insecta; order Hemiptera; family Miridae; genus Stenodema; species Stenodema calcarata. Next base: position 11,541,485 of record OY986049.1, read on the forward strand.
ACGTTAAAGAGGTGGCTTAACCTAGCAGTTTCAGTCAAACCTCGTTTTGTCCATCCTGCGCAGTTATTGGCAGTTTTTCCGTGATGTTCCAACCAAAACTCGTTATGTCCACTCCCTGACTCACAGCCGTGATGGAACAGATTTTTCAAAACTTGACTTGTCCACACACCTCGTGATAGTTTGTCATTCTTCAATAGCTTATCGATTTTCAGGAGATGGCAGCACCTGCATGATATGCAGTTGAAACCTTACTTTAGTGACGATTCGTTAGATGTCGCGCTCGTTCCCCTGCGGCAAACACAACATGTTCGTTCCCCTGCGGCAAACACAACGCGCTCGTTCACAAAACTCAACATGTCCATGTGTGTTTCTCAAAACTTATCATGTCCAAAACATTTATGCCAATAAATTGGTTATACATTATGTTGGGAGTTCTGCATCCAGGGACATGATTCGCACTGGCCTACTGATTGTTAATCCCCCATATCAGATTAGTTTTTTGCTTCTCCCGGAAATTTTTGAAAAGTGGACATGTTGAGTTTTGCTTGAATCCTCCTCAATTGAATATCAATATCAATATAATATAAAATATCTATATACAATATATTATATTGTATATAGATATTTTATATTATATTGGATGAATGTTTTCACAGGAGGAGAAAATAGAAGGAGAGAAACACTTATACGACTATCAGGCAAGAGTCACACTTCGCGTTACAGTTAAGGTGTTACAGTTTACCCGGTGGTATGTGTAAAACACAAACGGAAAATGAGATACAAAGAGGAAGAGAACACATTTATTTTCTAACTTTCCACGAATGATTAAAAAACATTTGATTAGGTTGAATATTTGAAGTAGCTAGCGTACTCTGAACTCGGGCGTTTAGGGTTAGGGCCGGCCATTCTTCAATTTTCAGAATCAGTTATAGCTGACTGCTCTATCTCAATCCCTCGAAAATTGAAAGTGGGTTCCAGGGAGAGAGTTAATGAACAATGCAACTCAAAGGAAGTATAGAGATACCTTTTCAATCCCCAGCAAATAGAAGGAGTTTGGCAAATTAAACCGGGTTTTTAACCTGATTTTTTAAACTTTTTAAACGGCTGTTTTATTCTAATTATAAGATACCGTCACTAAATTCCAGAGTAAGAAGTTTTTAGTAGTAATTAAAAATCTCCCTAAGGCGATTCGAGAGTTTGACAGAGGCTGTGTTTCGATCGTTTCCAAACAACTACTTGAGGACCCTCTATCATGGGAGCCAGCGGTCTAAAAAAGGGTTATTAGGAATAGCATTTAATGGAATTTCTCGATTGGAGTGGTTAAGTAAACCATAGCTTAGGAGACGGAGTACATATATATTTTTTATATTCAACTACTGGGTAGGTGCCTACATAAATAACAATACCTGTCATCAATAAGATTGAAAACATACATAATATGTAACATAATATGAAAACATACATAATATTGAAAACATACATTATATTATAAGTTCCGGTTGAAAACTCAACGGATTTGTGTAGAGGCTCATCATCATTACAGTGTACACAAGTCCATTGATTACTGTAACCTCTGATTGGAGCATCACCCAGAATGAACGCCGTCAATGACAATAATTGATCAATCAATTATTGATCAGTTGAGTCTCCCAACTAATTGCCTAAACAGCAGCGCAGGAAGGCTCCCGTAGCAACGGTCTTATCATGACTCAATGTAATGTCATTATGACTCATGTATACTCATTATAATAAAATTTATTATATGATTATATCATTAAATGATTACATTTAATATAACAGTGGGTCGAGTCCTGGTGCACGCAAATGTTTGGATGCTAATTTCGGGTTTCGAAGTTATGCGAAGTTATGAATGTGGATAATTATGTAGGAGAAGGCCTCACGAGCAAAAATTCTGCAAATTCTTCCGCAATGGTTCATTATCTACTAAACGGAGCACACCCTTCTGCCTGGATTAGTGCCTTGTACACAATATCCATGTGAGACCAATAATAACTAAACGAAAAAAGTTGAGTAATTTAGAGTTAATTTGTAATAGTAAAATACTGGGATTTCTATTTGCAGCTATCGACGTCGGCAATGAATAATAACAGGAAGTAGGTACCTAGGTACCTATACCAAATTTTCGGAATATCCTTCATTCCGAAAAGTATCACGAATAGTATCTCAGTAGAAGCAACTCGATACATTAAAACAATGTTGTTTGAATGAGCTGTTCCACAGAAAGAACATTAACCCGACTTGCGCGGTTTGATTGACGATATTTAATTGGCTCAACCTCTGAGCCCTCACTGTAAATGAAGGGCATGTTGTAGAAAGCTCGGGATGGTCTTAAAAGTTCTCTGAACTAAACTCTATTTAAATCTGTACAAAAAAACTACACCGTTTCAATTAATTATTTCGAGAGATGATGTTTTCAGAACTTCAAAATTCATTTTCAATCCCTTCCCAGTGCCCTAGGGTCCTGAAAGGTTTCAAGGATCTTTGAGTGACTCGTCTGAACCCGTAAACTAATTTTTCATAATTTTAGGACAACTGAGCGAAGTGGCCTGAATGGCATAATATGGCATATATATTATATAACAAGTATATATTATTATAATTTATATCATAATATTTATACGATTTATATGATAAAAAATTATTACCCCCCCCCCCCCTTCATCAAATTTGAGGGTTTACGTTTAAGATACGTAGATTCAGAAAATTGAATAAAAAACCGCCATCAGTTAAACCGCTACTTTGCCCAGTTAGCGATGTGCAACAATAATTGTTTTACTAAAGTTGGTTTACGGGTTCGGACTAACTCCTCGACAGAAGGGTGTCCAGCACAAAGAAAATAATAAACTGCTGTGTCACGAATTTGAAGGGTTTGTTTTATACCGTTTCTGAGTCGGTGTTAAAATGAAGATTTGGGTGGTTAGTGATTGAAGATAATAAACCAAAAAACATCCTCAGCTGAAAAATGCAGAACCTTATTCACATTGTGATTTTAGCTTATCTTCTGTTATCTTATGTGGTATGGATTGAAACGATACCGACTAGATTAGAACAATTTGTATCATTCAATAGTTAGTAAGAGGATCCTTCAACCCCGAAACATTGGGATTTAGGTAAATACCAGCAACGATAGCGAATAACGAGTAAAGCGAGTATGAAACGCCTCTACTTGGCTTGTCAGCCACTCCTAAAACCAATCGAATTGCGGATTCAATTTGTTCCTAAATCCAATTCGTTCCGCTTCTTGTGGTTAGATTGGATTTTGTTATTGTTTCACCGAATTATTTTCCTCCCCTTTTAATTTTCCTAATTCATAACGGTGGTAACTGCCTGTGGTAAATTGGCAATTCAAGAGGAAACTGCTGTAGTTTTACGAAGGTTATATCGCGTAACAATTAATAATTGAAACTCACACGGAATTATGTACAAAATCTTTTATTGTTTCTATTGGGCAAACTGCATCGTCGATAGTTATTTGCCTATTTCACATTTAATTCCATAATCAGTAGATACCTACTTACTCTCTTCCCCTCTGCCTAATTGAAAATATCCCAATAACATATAGTAAGACCAGACGTATGTTAAATATTGTAATATTAGACATGCATTATGTCATCATTAACTCTCGAATCTCATCTCTTCACTCTAAATGTAACTTCGAAATTATTTACGAAATTGAATCTTTAAAAATACTCAGGTGAAGAGTAATTATTAGTGTAACCGATGTCCTTCTTCAATTATATTTAAATAACCTTTTTTAACGTCCACTTATAACTTTTGTTTTCCTCTACAAACAATAGGATTAAGTAACCTTCTCACCGTTTGGCAGATTCTCAATTTAACCAATCTCAGGACAGAAAACATTTCGATCCGAAATGCATCGACAATACCTATATTTAATATACTTCTTGTCGATGAAATAGTTTTAGAAGATACCATAAATAAATAAAAATAAATAAAATTGAGTGGTAGGAAGTCACTTTTACATGAAATATTATTTCATATGATACCTATGTAACTCTCATCACACTGTGGGCACCAAGTCACATTGATGAAGCTTGGCCGTTTTTGAGAGCACCTAAATAATATATATTCCCCATGGAGAGGTTTCAAGCTCTAGATGGTTCGAAAAAATGAGTAAAAAATGTATAAGCAACCCAATATTGAGAGACACTCATCCCAGGTATTTCCATAGGAAAAATTGACTTCAAATCCTCATACTGAGATCCATTAGGGAAATGATGTAATACATTATTTCGGTGTATTCCAGCACTTCTGGTACCGTACCTACTGTTGGAATTCTAAAAAATGCGAGGTAAGTTGGACGGGAATCAGTGGTACGAGTGTAATCTGATGACAGGTTCCTGGATTCCATTATTGAGAATGATCAGTTTTCAAGCTCTCTCGGATTTTCCTGGAGAATATCGGAACATTGATAATTTTACCTGTAATCGATTGGGTTTCTGAGAGGAACGAGCACGCGCTGCAGCTCGAGCAGCCCATCCGCGCTCATATCGGTTGGAGTACACGTTATCCTACGTTGGTGAAGTAAGGGATGGATATGAATAGGGTTTGTTTGGCGGGTGAGGTTCGCTCCAGCAGGGGGTGATTGAATAGTGGATTGACTGGGGCGGGTAGGCTAAGTGGGAGGGTGGCGTCATTGTTTACAAGAGACCCTGAAAGAGGGTACCTGGATAGGGTGCCCATCCATCACTCACGACCTCTCAATATTGCGAACGGAGGTTATATCCGCGTTGGCAAAGGATAGTAGCAAATAAGTGTACCTATAAATAAGAATGGTAGGTAAGGTTTACTACAGGCAAGTGGATGAGTCGTCGCCATTCATTTACTGATCTTCGGAATCCAAGACATTTTCAAAATCCATCATAATCCCGGTATCACTAATTATTACCAGTAAAAAACCATGAATTATAAATAGTTTTTAATTGACCACTTACATAAATAAATTATTAACGAGTTACCACCTCCTCCTTTCCTCCTCAAGTTGGAGACACTGAGAGCGATTAGTTTTGAGGGGGGGGGGGGGGGCATAAGGGGCTCTTTACAGCGAAAATATTATTAAATTATTTACTTCGACGTTGTAGTGGTAAGGGAGGCTCCACCCACAGAAATGTTTAGGGAGGCGAGTGAAGCCGATCAAACCGACAGTGGCGGATCCAGCTTTAGAGTGTTGGGGGGGGGGGGGGGATACACTAACCGAGAATTGGGGGGTATGGAAAATATGGAAATTTTTGAAGCGAAATGGGTAGTTTTAGGCAGTTTTAGTAGTTAAAATGTGAATTCAAAGAGACATAGATTCTGTTATATTTTGGAAATTGATTAAATTCAACCCCAACTTTCATGAACTGTAATAAGACAACATTTTTCATGAGGATTGTGCGAAAGTGGTGACTAATATAAATTTTAGTGGACACAGTGATTGCGCGTCGGAACCAACGGTCGGAACCGTCGGAACTATCGGTGATGGTAATATAGACGATAAGGAATTAAGTTTGACAGTGTGACACAAATGATTGGATGTAATGTGTATTTACTTACATTCAGTACCACATTTAAAAAGCCCGAGGGGGGCGGTCGCCCCCTTCGCCCCCCTATGGATTCGCCACTGCAAACCGATCTCCCCCACTCATGTGCCCTCACAGGAGTCGATCACTGCTAGCGATGAGAATATGTAAATTGTAAACTACAATCATCAGTAACTGTTTTTGACTATCTCTTTGTCCACTGCAACGGCAGAACGATTTTTCAGTGTCTTGAAACGCACCAAAAACGATTTTTAAGAATTCTATGCTGCAGAACTTCATCACATTTAGCTATTATAGCTATATACTTGGAGCATAGATAGTATTATACTTTATTAGTATATGGTATAATACTAGCCATTGAAAAATATGCGGTTAAAAACATTCAATTACAAGAATGCGTAGAAATTTATGCGAGGCAAAAATCAAGACATCAGCGTTATTTTAAAGCAATCATACTTTGAGAAGTCGTGTATCGTGTAAAATTAGATTACTGTCTATTATTTTGGTTTATAATTCCATCGTTTGTAATACGTAACAAAGGAACAAATATCAACAAAACAAACGAACAAGTCTTGTTCGTTTGTTTTGTTGATATTTGTTCCTTTGTTTGTAATAGTTGTATTCTACTTGATGGATTAATTAAACAACCTATGAAAATTGCCATTTTAGTTAAAATTGTAGTAAGGGCCTGTAGGTGCTAAATGAAACTATAACATCGAACAATTTCATACATTGCCATTATTAGTCTAGATCGCCGCGCGACCAACCACCGTCTCAAATGAACATGCAATAATAAAATTATTTCGTCTAGTGATCTGAACATGATATAATATATCATCATGATATCATGTCTAGATCCGTATATAATACGAAATATCATCAATCGTTCTTGATGAGCTTCAGCGTTTCTTATGCCTCAATTTCTAACTCTACTTTTCTATTCGTCGTTCCTGCTTTTATCGAAAATCGTGTTCACAAACTGATAAGGTGATCTCGCATAACTCCAGGAGCAGAGCTTTTCTTCTAGAGAGGAGGAGGGATAAGTGGAATTACTCTTCTTATACAATGTGTGCCTTAGACGTATATTATTCGTAGTGGCCAATTCATGTCATTCATCGCAATGAGGGCCTTCTCGATTGCTCACCACTGCAAGCGGTTACGTTTTAGATTTTATTCTATATCAAAGTATTTACAATGTACCTTGAACATGATACGTAGCTTTGCATTGACTTGAAATTTGCACTACTACCAACTGCAAATTTTCGAGAGTAACTATAACTGTTATTCTCACAAATGGGTGTTTTAGTCGATCGACCTACCTACCCATATCTATAGTCCTTTCACATAATCTAGAACTTTGTTGATACTCTTTGAGGGCATGTATAAAGTATTCATGATGGATCCTTAGTAACTACAACAGTCAACATTTCAACCGAATCATAAGAGAACCAGAAAAATAATATTGTTGAAAGCAAACTCGTTCACACAAGTGTCAAGCACGGCGAGGTGCCTATAGGACGTATGTAGACACTATTTACCCTATTGAGCCTGTCAGTGACATTGTAAACGACACGAACATGGAACATGGAAAATGAAGGTCCATTGAACATATAAAGAAGCGTGCTGAGATGGAAACCTCCTGCACTTATCATGAACCAAGCGGACAATAACGGGAGCATTACTTACCCGTCACTAGTACGGACAAACAGTGATTTTCAGAAAAGCTTTCTTTCATTTAAAAGGAGTTTTCGTCACGTTTCGTTAAAAATAAAACTTGTCTGGTAAAGTTTCTGCTTTTATTTTTCGAAGTTAAGAAAATAATATGAAATATAAGGAAGGCGCATGCATAAGTATGGAATGAAATATTATTTTAATACAAAATGAACGAATTGGGTATAATTCGCAGCAAATGAAGAAATAGAATAACATTTTGTTTGGTGATGCAAACCACTTGGTACGAGCACGTACGTCAGTACATCAAACTGAAACCGTCCATATATACGAATTTATCTGGCTTTACACTTTCTAGCATCATTCCGATTCGACGTATTTTGGGACGTAATTTTCATCATGTTCAATTCCACCTCTTTCAGGTTCAGTGCTAGTAGTTTCTTCGGAGTTGAAGCCAATAAATGCTGGTTCTCCCGCAAACTAAACTCAAAGTTGTTTAAAACCTAAGCTCTCTTCATAATCCTGGAGATCCGCGAAGTTTCAAACTAGAAACCGAACATAGTCGGATGGTGTGAAGAGAGGGGTTCAAACTTTGACAACCACATTTGAAAACTAAGTTGCGAGGCAACGTTTAGAGTTAATTCAAAATACAGTATGCGAAACCGCAACGTGCTTGAGCACGCGCAAACATGTTGTCATTGTAGTCATCAAACACAGACCAGCAAGTGGGTCAGCACCTCGTGACGTCAAATGGGTACGGATCAATATCATCATTTTCTCACAAGATAAAATTGTAAAGAAAGCGACATATTACCAAAATGTAATCACATCCATGCAAACTACCAAATTGAGCCAGCTATTAAATGCATACATCACACTTATATAGGATCACTTTGTATATAATAGGCAGTCAAATCGTACAACTGGTATTCGAATATACAGGGTGTAACCCTTGAGGTCGTACCACAGGCCAGCGATCGATTCTACTACTAATTTCTGATGAAAAGTGTACCATGAAATTTTTGTTTTATACCGATCAAAATACGACTTTTTTCACTTTCAAGATTTTTTTCGTGTTTTCAACCTTAAGTCACTGAAATGGCCATACATCTCTCATTTTCAGTTCAATGTAGTGTGTTTTACTAAAAAATTATAGAAAAAGACAACGAAAGCTTAACGCCTACCACAGTCAGCCGGTTACATACCCTTGAAAACACGTTTTTGCTGGGTGGGAACCGCCGCTGGTATTCCCGTACAGCTTCACTGGCATTTTGGTTTGTGAAACCATAAACCAGCAGCACGTGGGACAAGTGGATGAGTAGATAGGTCACGGACTGATCAATTGATGATGTTCGGAACCTAGTGTTATTATGAGCAAGCTGGTTTGATTGATTGCGATGGGGGGGGGGGGGGATGGAAGTTCACACTACATTGGCCTAATTGCCAACGATGGTAATGTTTTCCTTCGCCTACCTACTCTAACAAAATTACCATACAAATCAACAGAAATTAAAACAATTTTCGAAAAGTAAATTGGACAAGATATCGGTGACTGCTTATTCGAGAAGTCATGTGTCATTATTTGTCTCAGCGAGACAAATATTGTGAACAAGATTGCTGCCTAACTCATTTTGCGGGAAAAAGTTTACTCGTCGATTTATACTGAAAGATCCACGGTTTTTCGCACGGGAACGAGGATTTTACTCCATGAGTCCACTGTAAAAAATGTTTTGATCATACCGTTGGAAAGCTGAGCTTTCGGGCCAACATTTTACGATACAGTATGCAAGTAACCGGCAGAATCAGTTAGGCTTACAAACGTATGAAAAAACTGAACATTTGCGAAATGTTCCTATTCGGGCTCATCTTTCAATATCGGTATCTTCTTCAAAAAGTTTTATTTGGCATTAGGAGGATAGAGAATTTAACGCTCTTTCCAACGGTATAATAACATTTGAATTTTGACTGAAAATGCGGGATTTATGGCCATTTTTAGTGACTTAAGGTCAAAAACACGAAAAAATCTTGAAAGTGAAAAAAGTCGGATTTTGATCGGAATTAAAAAAAAATATAGGACACTTTTCATCAGAAATTAGTTGTAGAATCGATCCCTGGCCGGCGGCACGACCTTAAGGGTTACACCCTGTATATAAGTGAGACCAATGAAAATAAAAGTGAGAATGAATGATTCAGCATCGGCCGAATGAAGATGGGGTAAAAACTTTGCCAAACTTTATCATCTGTCGGGACCAAGACTTTTTATCAAGTAACATGATCCATCATTCATTGGTTACCCCACGAGAGCTCTGAAAATTTCCAAGTCAGAGTAAGGAAATAAACAATTCTACGAAGCATTTCTGGGACCTTCATAGTAATATACAAAACTTAAATACTACTCGTAGCTGCTTCAGAGATCCTACTTCAGAGATTATGCAGAGGGATCTATTCGAGCAACTACTTGGTTTTTCAATAAATATGAAGGGTACAGAGGAAGAAGGCGCAATGTCAGTCAGAGGAAAGTTTTGGGAAATCAGCGTTTTCGTTCAATGCTGTCGATAAAATACAATTATCAGTGTTATTTCATCCTTAGTTATTAAATAGTTATTATTTATTGAGGATAAAATAACACTGATGATTGTATTTATCGACAACATTGAACGAAAAAGCTGATTTCCCAAAACTTTCCTCTGACTGACATTGCGCCTTCATCCCCTGAATCCCCAATATAATGAAGGATATTGTAGTTGAGATGAAAAATCATGCATTTGATAGGGGCTCTTCATAATCTACTAAAAAATAAAGCTTGAACCGACCCTGCTTGGGCATCAACAGTCCTCTTCACTGGTCATCTTGTAGACTGGTGGGGATTAACCCATAGACACAAGTCTCCTGAACTCAGTACTTAGGTAAGAACAGTATAGATGAGTACATGATATCTCCATCAATATTTTTGGTCCATTTGCTACATGATTTGTTTTGGTAAAATTGATTGCGTTAAACATAGTGACACATTGCATTAAATATAGTGATTGTCATCTTCTGAAGAAATTACTAAAATAGGTAGTATTTGGAAAATGCTATTTCTGAGTGTGTTGGAGGCCTGAAGACCGGCCCGAACCACCAACTCGAACTAACCGGGATTTAACTGAATGAGTTTTCGCTCATTTAAAACGGCTGACCCGGAAGTAGGGGCACAACTGCGATCGCCTTGCAGTAAACGAAGCCCGACAGGAAAATGATGGAAATAAATGGCGATACTGGCCAGAAAAATAGGGAAAATGGGTAGTCAAACTGGGCGTACAGGCTGCCAAAAGGGGACTGGCCCAACGTGGATTCTCTCACCAGGCACATCATCAGCTGGTCCAATTTCGGAAAAGGTACACTGATCCCAAATAATACACGTATATTGTATGTTTTCGTGTGGTGATGGTGACTCGGTATGTATACCAAACCACCATCACCACATGACAACATACAGAAGCGGCTCCTTCACTTACCGGGTAATAAAGTCCGAAAAATTAAAATAACTTGGGTTATATTATAGTGGAAAAATAAATACACTTCATGATCTATTAGAGAAAACAAAAGAGAAAATACCGGGGGGAATATGAGGAAGACGAAATTTTCCCTGAACAGTATTTGACATTCAACTTTTTTCATAGACTAATTGACATTTCGATCAAAATTACTGAGCGTATCGCATAAAGCGAAATACTTTCAGTTTATAGAAGACGTACAGGTGTATTAAGAAAAATGAAATTCTGAAAAAGAAATTATCTTCAAATCCTTCGAGGTTGAGGCTACGATGCTCAGTTGTTGTGGGAAAACCTCGAGGAGCCTTCAGGGAGAAAATGCTGGGAAACACGCAAGAAGTAAACGACTGCAAGCACTTTATTGAGAAGCCGTTACTAACTCGGTGACGTAAAGGTGCGCTCCAGTGAATCAGCGCAAAAGGGTAAGGTTACTTTGGGTAGTGGGAAAGGGATTAAAATACAACCCAGTCACGCCCAACCGAGTATAAATAAAAAGAGAGGCCATGTTTAGGTGGTAAAGGCAGGTGGTGTAATGGCCACTCTACACTTAACCTGCCCCTTTGGTCGGATGGATCTATTGCAGGAGCCCTGCCACACCTACCACTTTACACCGAGGGACTGAGCACAATGCAAATTGCCCCTTCCTCACCACCACCGCGCCAACGCAGCTCGACCGACCTACCTTGGCCGAACTACCTTTGTTTCCTTCGGTCACAATGGCCTCTCCACTACGCTCTCTTCCCTCCAAAACCGTAAACAATGAACATTTAAAACAAGCTTCTTCATTCAATTCAACCACAAAAGATTTAGCGTTCAGCTAAGCGACTAATTCCAGAGGGTTTCTCTGCATACATCAGCTTAATCCAACAACAATCTCGATCGTTTGTAGATGGGGTAGGCGGGTATTATACGCAGCAAAAGAAATACTTCTGTTTGTAGTTTGTAGTGACAGGATTAGTGTGAATGTGATGATTGATGTTGCCGTGTATAGCGATGCTGAGTAATCATTTCCGCGGCATTTTCAAGCGGCATTATCGAGGATTCTATTATATTGATGTTGCAGCAGATTTGGCTCACTGGACAGAAACCGAATAATTGCCAGTTAGATGGAGATGTCCACTCATTATATATGAATGAGAAAAAGAAAAACTACGACATTTTGGGTCATATTTGAATTGGAGTAGCGGATCTTTGGATCAGATTACTCACACATCTTTCGGCCTTCTGGATTTTCCAAGTGGATATCATTTTGGGATCGTGAATGGTAGCAAAGAGAACCAGAGAATGATCGATGGGTATCCAATCAAATCAGAGAACCAATTATGATTGATAGGTGTGGGGAACCACTATATTCGATATATGTATAATTATCGCAATAAATATCTACCAAGATCAGCACACCAACGGTCGAGAACTCCCCGTCCGGTTTTCTCCCAGGACAGGTCAACTACACCTTCACACGGTAATTCCGTTTGTGAGGGAGGATGCTAGGGAGGAGGATTGCCTATAATATATTATAATATATTATATTATAACATCGACCAGCCATAAGCAACTATGACAGTCTGGTAGAAGCTCTTGGTACGACCTTATTCTCATTCAATCGAAAAACCTTTCCTCAACGTTAGCCGATTTTATCAAATTCAGCTCTCTTTAAAATTGGTCAGTTTTTGGTCAGCCTTTCCTCTCATACAAATACAAGTATCTGGTAACGACCGCCAACCTATTTCGCATCCTCTCTCCTCTATACAACAAGGTGTTCAGATATCCACATCTGGTAACACTTGTTATATAGCACCTTTTCCTAAGGTCTGGAGGGGCTTAATACCCTCGGTACCACAGATCTTCATCTACGTAACAAGGCGTGCAGATATACATATCTGGTAACACTTGATACATATTAACCATTACCTAAGATCTGGAGTGCGGGGCCTTATACCTTCGGTAATACAGATCTTCCCTCACGCTATCCCTAATTCTTCCTCCAATTTACTGAACAAAAAATTTAGCTACCTAGTGCCTACCTTTTCAGTCTGTCTCCGACAGTAGTACATGCTACGAAGCACACCAACTCAGTATTTGAAGAGGTAGATAAGTTCATGTTTTGCATTTCCTGAAAAATATTATTAAAATATTACTGCTGATCGGGGGACATACTGTGGGGACATGCCAACGATTAATTTCAGCAAATTCACCTCACAGATAAAACAGCAACTGTTTGAGCTCTCACCTTAGAAACCCTGAAGTTTCCAGTCATTGACTTCCGCACTGTTTCCATCCGCTAGGACGCTCGCCTTGTTAGTTATGCGATTTCCCCCGTCCGCGCACAGTTAAGCCTGTTTTACCTCCCACTGTAAGCTGAAGTCCTTAGGCGTATGAAATTGCTTCTGGCTAACCATTTCCCTCGTATCTCCCTACCCAGACAATTTGGAATCCTTGTAACCCCATGGTGTGAGAAAGGGTTGACAAGTTGACATGGGGATATGAAGTACAATAGCGTGGAGCGGTCTTCAACCGCAATGGGGTATATCGCTTTAAGGAAGGGGAGCTCATATTGGGCAACCCAAGTATCTGGTGAATTATCAAAGCAGTTGTCGTTCATTGTTAATAAATGACCAATCGGAGTATCGTTGAGTTGACCAATATTGATCATCTCTGCGGGACGGAGCCTGTCTCGACTGCTTTAATTGTGCGCTCTGCTTGTTTTATTCCCCAGGTTTTAGTTACCAGGTTTGCCAATGGAATAATAATAAACAAAACCAACTTGGCAAGGTTTTATCCTCGGGTTGTCTCTACTTGAAGCCTTCTGGCTGAAATTATACAAATCACAGTCATGCAGCGTGGCTATAAGAGAGACTTTTCGAAGAAATAACAGGTTTTATGTAACATGTAACATTTTACTGGTTTTATAAAAAATTTTGTCTCCTTTTTTGCCGAGTAACACCTCAGTTTATAGAATTTTTAACGCTGAACACGATGCCGAAGTCAGAATGGCGATATCTCATTCCGTTATCAGATTAGATCAGATGAATCATGAAAACATTCTAAGTAACAACCACATTTCTTTATATTCAAAGTGCTCCAATTTGAGAACGAAATAAAATATCGCAATCCAATTTGCTTTAAAAATTTTAATGAGATGTCACTTGTCAGAATGTTTTAGTTTGGTAATTTATTTGTAACCCCCCCCCCCCCCCCCCACCAACCATCTCTTTCGTAATAAAGTTTGTCTGCAAATTCAAGTTTCAAAGATTTTGCACCGAAAAGCTTTCTTTTTGTTTGAAAATTGGCTGAAACATGGAACAAGAATGAGTTTCTTACTCACGGTCATGTTGATACCTTATTTCCAACTTTCGATCATAACATATTTACGAATCGTCGTGAATCAGTTCGTGAGGCTTCCAACCGAATCGATTCGATGCATTTCGATGATTTGGCGGACCATGAAGACACCGCATATAATGTCATGCGCATAACTCAGCTTCCGTTAAGTAAAGTTGTAGAATGATGGGTTGTAAAGTTGATAGAATGATTTTACTGAACTAATCTTCAGTAAAATCAGTAAATTTTAACGAATGGTGAAGGATTTTCAGACGATGAAAACTGCGGAAGTGCAATTTCTATACCAACGGCTTCGTCCATACCTACGCGAAAATCATAAGAGGAAAGTGTGACAGTTTTTCGTCACACTTTTGGCCAGTTAAATGATGGCTAGAGCTTGTTTCCTGCTAAAATAATTATAGTATCCATCAGTCAACAGTACAACTTGCCTGTTCAACAATTTAATTTAAATTCAGTAGACATCGTAATATTTATAAGCAATTATTATAATGGTAGACAATAAAAAGGCTATTAATTCATTTTTTCTCTTTGCGGCGGAAAGCTGAGCTCCCTCTTAATAAAGCCCCATTGTTTTTGGCGCTCTCTCACGTCTCGGAAGCAAAACAGGTAAATTAATTGCCGTAAACGAGGGGTGTGAGGGGAAAGTGGGGATGTAACGCCAAGGTGGCCTCCATTGTGCCTGGGAAGCGGAGGGAGTCCGGGTTGTTGCCTTATTTATCACCCCAGTTTCGGAACTACATCCCTCGGATTGCCGGCTGGCTGTCTGAAGGGAGACCCGGGTGGGGACGGTTCCTCGCCGCGGGTGTATAGTTAAGATTTTCCCAAGATTAATCGCTCTCCTCTTCTCCCGAAAGCTCTTCCACAACAAGTTGTTCGTCCTCAAATGCCTTCCCCTCCTTTGCTTTCTGCTAGTCACCATCCCACCCTTCAACCATCCGTTCTCCGTGGAAGGAACTTGATTCTCCGTCCTTCCACAGGCCCAACGTATCATCCTGATTATTAAACTTTCATACCCTGGACCGGAGAGAAGCTGTGGCTTCGGGATAGAGTGTGAGGAGGGTTACATCCATCAAAACACCACTTAAAACAAGAGAGTAGCTATGAGAACTTGACGCTTACACATAATGACCGGGAGATGTCAAGTTGTTAATGAAAGAGTCATTATTATTCCATCAGCTAGTCACTTGAAATCATGCAATTTACCAAGTTTTCAAAATTGATATTGAGTAGAAATCTAGGATAACGATTACTAACAACCACACAAAAATCAAAACAGAACTACCAGGGTTGTACTTATGTCATAAGTACGAGTAAGTCGTATACCCATGGTGTCAGGTTTATGTCATGAGTACAAACCTGGCACCAGGATTATGACATAAGTACAACCCTGGTAGTTGCTGTTTACCATTTCGAGCTTTTGGAGTCGACAGGTAACTCTTCCTCAAATTAAATAATTATTGATTCAAAATAAGTACCTATGAATAATCCGATTACTGACTTTTAAACAATCTATCCGCCCGTCGACTACAGTATGCTGCACTTTGACCATTTAGAATCTAGGGTCCCGCCCGCTAAGAAAACCGAAGCCCTGAAAAAGCGACTGCGACACTGATTACACGATGGAAAAAGTTGGGGTTTTCATCCCCCACCCCACCCCACTCCGTACCCAGGGAGTGTCTCGGGAGTTGATTTTTTATACACCTACTCTCTAGGGCGCCCTAAGGACGTACACCAAATTTCCACTCTCGGGACCATCAGGTGTCGGGGGCATAGCAGTTTTAAAATCGCTGTTTTTCAAATTTTCTTCTTCTTCTTCTTCTTCTTGTTCTCGTTCATTGACGGGTGCGAATGGTCCTAAAATGTCTGTACTGGGAACAGGAAAACATTGGTGGTGGAAGTTAGGGGTAGGAGGATCAGGTTTCTATATGCACACTGAACAGCGAGGTGCGCAGCACCGAGCATCCTATATACCTGGCTGCCGGGCGGAATGGATATCATTCCTTCTTGCGGCTGAGGAAGTTTTTTGGTGGGCCAGTTTTTACAACAGAGTTTTTTGGAGGACATGAACTTCGGACCTAAGTTTCCAGGTTCAAAACAACCTTTGTTTGTCACCTTCTGACATAAAAGTAGCTTACAAACAGTAAATTACTCTTACAAAATAAAGTGCAGAATGCAAGTAGGTATAATAACAAACGACAGAATAGTAAATAAAATCATTTCTGAGGACTTAAAATGAAGTTAAAACGGTTCTAGTCAACATCGATATTTGTGGAGTGTACCTAGTATAATATGCTTAAGTATTGCTGCATTGTTGATTTATCAATTTTTTATATTATCACTGTTTATTCATTGTTATTATCGATTATTCGTTCTATTTTATTGTGTTATTGTTGTCGAGTTGTGTTGATGGATCAGTCGAGCAGCCATAGATTGCGTGTTTTTAAGATCGAGCCTATAATTTGATGGAGATTTTTCAAACTGTGAGATCGGACTATAGGGATGACTATTTCGGGGTAGAGGAGGTAAGGGCATGTCGAGGGTCTCACGGCAACTCCCCACAGTGTCATTTTGGCGACTTTTCAGCAGAGCCAAAAAACCATCTGCCAATGACTATTTTTTACTGACTAATTCAGTGAAGTAAATCGTTAGATTTAGTGTTAGCTAACTTGTACTTAGTTAGATCTATCCGCTGGGAGAAGGCGCTTCGAATGGTGTGCATAACTCAGTTTGGCCAAACGTGACGACGTGGGGAGTAGCCGTGAGACCCTCGATATTGCGCTTCTTGAATATGCATATATGCATATATATATAGTGTGGGCACTCAAAGAGGATGTGGTGGAGCGTCTGGTTGGTGTTAAGTATGCAGTCCTCACAGGTCTCTTTTGGGTTGACCTTGAGGCGATTTCCAAATTTGAGGATCGCATTGTGAAAGCCCATTAGTCTTATTTGGGACAGTAGCCATTTGTGGGCAACTGGTGCGTCGAGATAATCCTGATATCCAGGGCGTGGGGAGAAAAGGTAAGTGTAGGCGTCGCTAAAGTAAGTTGCTGCAAGGTCTCGATCCAAAGTTGGAACTCTATTCCATTTCACAGAGAAAACTCTACCTTTCCATCTGATAATTTCATTATAATATCATATTAACACGTTTTAGACATTTCAAAATTCATTTCGAACTCCAATTGATCTGGGGTTTTGTAAACTTTCAAGGATCATCAACGTCCTGGTTAGAGACCGTAACCTGATTTCATAGTTTTAGGAGAGAGGGCTAGAGGTTATATAAATATATTATGCCATCGATATACATCCGGTAATCTATCTCTACACGAGTGGTACGAATAGCGTGTATCATCTATGTCATAATATGAGAGTATATTATACTCTGTGATAAAACCACGTTGATGTTCTGAATGTATTGTTGTGTTGTCAGCGTGCAACTGATAAACAATGCACCAGTCAGATTGGGACCTAGTCAGGAAGTTGAAACATATCAGATTGCCAGGGGCTATAATTACTCTAGGGCCGTGCGAGTCTATGTAGTTGTCATGCTATAAGGAATAGAAAGGACAAAGCTAGAATTGAATATATCATGGTTGTGAGAGGAGGGGGGAGGGGTGGGGGGAGACATTTAAGGAATGTGATTGGCCTTCGACTATAGCTATCAATACAACCCTTCGCCCTCAGAACCATCCCAACGATTGGATAACGGCCAGTTTAATTGAGTTTTAGGAATGTAGGCCAACGTATACCTGTGAGAAGACCTCTTTTACCTCAATCGAAAATTCAGAGAGCTAGAGGATTAATGGGCTGTGAGCGACAATTCTCATCAGCTACTCATTGCCGAAAAATCAATACTCCTTGTTAATACAATGAGGAAATTCAACATAACTCATTCGATTCATTCGACATAATTGTCTGGGCAAATAATAAGATTTGGTGGCCACTGGACGACTCACTAAGTCACTACACGCCTGTAACGCTAAGTCATCGTCATATTGGGAAAAATATCACCATTAGTCAAGGGTTTTTGTCTCTTATGGAAACTAGTGGTGTCCACTTTTAGGTACCTATACAGCTCTGACTAATCTCTCACTAAACGAACACAAATAAACATGACCTGACATGATCTTGACTTTCAACTTCATTCTTCCGCCTGTGGTTTCCTGAAGAGTTATTCGCATTCATATTTCATATTTGCAATCTCAGACAGTCTCCTCCATATCTAGTATCAACTGAACAATACAATAAATGGTAATTAAGGAGATGAATGATATTGTCATCACGGTCAAGAGGTTATAATATTTTTTCAACGATCAATTGACTGAAATGCTTGGGATAATACTCGTACATTGTATTATTAATTGGTTATTATTACCTTTGCGTGTTCAATGAAGGATGTGTAGGGGATACGACGTATTCTGAGGTTACGTCGGCGTTTGGCTGTAGGAAGGTCATAACGTGAATGTACGTCCTAAGTGTGGAACCCTGTAGTCGATGTTCATGAAATACCTTTCACAGCAGTGGGGGGCGATAATGAAAGCATATAACGCCGATAATCCAACATTTCGACGGAAGGCTTTTGGAGCCTCCGTCGTCTTTAAATAGGATTTACTTACGCCCGGCTGGGGAAAGCCAATGTTATTAGTCCTCGAGTGTAGGTATAACACAGGCAACCTCCTGGAGCTCAATTAACGAGATTTACAACAGGCAATTTATTCCGTAGGGTGTTGCAGGGTGGCACAGGAGTAGCAAGTTTTGAAGCTAAATGTGTGTTTGGTGTCCCTCACTCCTCCAGTGTAAACCAGAAGCAAAATATGGGCGTAGTTTGGGTCAGCTCTTGTGCCGCCAGCTTAATGCACTTACCCGCTCTTGTATGTATACACGTTGGAGATACCTCGAGTATGTATTTTGTGTAGTACGCCAAGTTTACTCAACGAGCGAAAAGGTCAAGGTAATACTTAGTGCGAACAATGTTACCTCCATCAAAAATAACGGCTCCCTCTACTTTGTTATATCAAAATTAAGCGCAGGGTCAATGCTGAAGCTTGGACTCTCTTCTAAATATGTCCATAGTTAAGGAGTCGAAATTGATGAACTTTTCAGATCCTTCATCATCAGCTGGAATGCAAATCCTTCACTCTACTTGCTCCCAACTCACCGAATGGGTCCAGCATTAATGTCCTTTTACGGATGTTATTGTTACAGTAATTGATGCTTCTTGGAACTCGTTTTATATCTATAGTAAAGTAATTTCAATTATTAATGTTATGGTATACCATATATGCAGTTCTTGATATAAATTATTACCGATGTATTTGCATGATATGTGCAAATGCAGCAATAACTAACAATTAACCAACACCAACAATGTTGAGTAGTGTTCTCCTGATATACCTACCACATATACCAAAAATTCATTCTCTGATTGTTATTCAAAATACAACCTTCAACCACACGTCTCGTATTAATTACGAAAATTGTTCTTACAGTACTTTAACCTATTAACTTACAACTTAACTTATATAAATACCTACCTAATTCACCTACCTATAAACTACCAATATAAATTAATTATTACTATGAATTAAACAAGAATTATTTACATGAAATAATTATGAACTATTTATATAAACGTACTGTTATTGGATCAGCCCAGAATTCAGTTGAAACTCGAATCACTGAGCAAGTTAATACCTCTCCTCCTTCACTCAGAGATGTCAAACTGATCTATACGAACGATATTTTACCTCATTTCTCCAATTAATTCGTATAGTTACGGGGCTCAGATGGATATAGTATACAGAACAGTGGTCTTGACGGAGGGTGATCAAATCTCTACCGGTGCTTTTTGTTGTTGGAAAACATTTCTTCTGTTTTTGCCCATTGTCATCGATAGAGTTCTCTCCAATCATTTCTGTACGAAATACCTGATAAATACATCTAGATTGGATATTTCTAGTGCCAAGGGCATAGTTACATCGAAAAAACACAGCAAGTCGGGAATCGACCACTATTCTCTGTTTGAAAAGTCCCTACGGGTTTCAAACGTTAATAATCTTCGGAAAACAAACGCCGTAGATTTATTTCATAAATAACTCTGTGGACAATTCATTACTACGGCTAATCTTCTTCGGACGGCAGTATAATTTTAGAATCCAGCGGTACCGATATAGAAATGACCCTGAGGCGATTAGAGGAGTTTCATGAACTCTCTTCCTAATTTTCTTTGGCTTATTCGACCATTTAATAAAACAACTGACCATTCTAACCACTTAACATACTTTTCACGTTCACCTCACACAAAACATCCAACCAAACTGAAATTGTCAAATGTTCTACGATTTCTCATACGACTAGGTGTATACCCTGCTGAGACTCCATGCCATATAAAAAGGTTTATTCAGAAAGAAAAATTCCCATTGATTCCTGAATGTTCTTATTTGTATATCATCCACGTATCAGCCATGCTAAAAATAGCTCCTTGGAGAATCCTAAACTTTATGCGACTCCTCACACGCTTTTCTTCTGATGCCTTCGAGTTAAGAAAGGGTACCCTAATCTGATTTGAGCGGTGTTTTCCGTAAGGAAATCAGTTTTAGTCGCCATCCCCGCACTCCTATGTTGACTCCCACGTCGCAGCTTCCATATATCAACAATTTTTTTATCTCAGGATCCGTGGAGGAAAAGTAGAGGGGAAGAAAGATACTCTATTTCACAAAAGACATAGTTTTTATCTTTTGGCTGGTGGTGGGAAAACTTGCCAACTTGCTTGGGATTCGTTGAGCGTTGACTGTAACATTTTATTCCTTCTATATGAATCGTTCAGATTCGAGGATCAGATTTTTCAAATAGGTTCAAATGACTTACTGTACCACTCAGAAACAGATCACAATAAAATGTGTGATTCCTATTTTTAGAAAGAAAGTATAGTTAATTAGATAGCTGAATGATCTGGTAGAAGCTCTCCATGCGAATCTTGTGGCATCTTGATAAATATTTCTTGTGTGTTTGTACCTTATCTCTGAGTTATATACCTATGGTTGGAGCTCCACATAAATCTCCGTCAAACGATCCTTGAACGTGTCTCTTCATCATACTTGGAGTGCTTCGAAAGATGGAAGAATTTAATTTATCTCCTAGAGCGCTTGACTGCGCATTTGAGAATAATGAAAGTTGCCTTAGGAAGTACGAAGAGGAGCCCAGAGTGTTTATACGTCTGGGAACCCTGGAGGCTGGGGAGGCGCTGAAAGCACTGTTATTAGGAAACCTTCTCTCATACCAGGTTAATATAGGAAGTGATGAAGGAGTCAGGTGGGCCCCTCTAAATGGCTTTCCCTTGTCGTTAGTTGTTAGTTGGACGGTAATACCTTCGTTGGAACGCCGACGGTGAAAACGGGGGTAAAGGCTTAAAACATGTGTTACATTTCATCATTAAATCAACTGCTCTCTGGCTTTAAGGGGTCGTGAATGTAACAATGTGCCCTAGAGAGAGAGAGACACGGATAGTCTATTATTCCCCTTTTGCTTTCCAGATCCGCGTTCACAAAGGGGTCTTGGTGAAAGGGGATTCTTGTCTGAAACACCCCTTTCCGGGCACTAAGTCAAGAAAAGACCAGATTTAATCAAATTCTCTTGATTAAATTCAATGATGACCACCAAGAAATAAATGATTCAGAGGTCTGTGTACTTCATGATGTTCTCGAGGGTAGAACTATTTCTAAGATTGCAGTAATTCACAAAATTTGCACTGTCATTAATGAACTGTCACTGACTTTTATCAAGGTCGAGATACCCTATTGACCTTCAACCTTTATTAAATAAAGTTAAATTTTAACTTTATTTAATGTCCTTCAACTAACCCAACAAAACAGTCCTTAAAATTATGTAGCATTACCTATAATTCCTCTCAGATTATAATTAAATGGATATGGATAAGGCCGCACCTTAAACAAATTTTGTCCATATCCATTGAAACAGTCGAATTAAGAAATGGATAACCTCTCGGAGTTTTGACGCAATAGGAGCGATTCTGCTATATATTCCCCATGGGTTCAGTTCTGCTCAGGAAATTGATAATTTATTGAGCTTCTCAATTTCTGTATGCGATGATATTGGAATTAATTACAACTGATAGGCTGGGTGAATGTTTGAATAACGTCTTTCCTATGTTCATCCCTCATTGTATCTTTTCCATTATTGCGTCTCTTTAAACAGCCTGGTTCTTCCTAGTACCGTGCTTTCTCAGGTTGGATCTCCTGACGTGGGCCACTTCAACTCTTTGCAATCAACCTCCTTTAACCTTCGCATTATATAAGCTCACTTCTCTCTTATGTACCGGTCATTGTTATTTCGCATATAGTGGAAATAGAAAAGTTTTCAATTCTCCGTTTTTCTTCGGTAACGGGTTTCCATAACATGGTTTAATTCTGCAACGTGCTGACAGCTGTCTCATGAAATTATCAACTACATTAATTTCTGTCTGTAATCCATGAACTACACTAGATCAAACATTCAATTAAAGTCGTATTTGGTTTGTAGAATGTTCACGATATTTTGTATTCATTCAACTTCTGGGCTTAGAATATGTGAATGGCAGCTCATGGACAAATAGTGACTATTTGTGATTCATTACTTCGTGTTAATAATGAAGTTGGCTGAACACGTGAGGATATACGAGTCTTGTATTTCACACACAAGTCGTTACTAAATAATAAATATTTGACACCTTATTAAAAACACCCCGGAAACCTCCAAAAAAAGAAGTATCGCCTCAATTATTCCTGCTACATTCCATTAAACCCTAGCCGTAGCCAATAAGAAAAAGGGGTGCCCTGCTAATTGCATCTCCCGCGAGAAAGAAAACCCAACCTCCCCCAATAAGAGAAATGGCGTGGAAATACAAAGATAAATATCACATTACCCCCACCCCATCACCTCCATCCGTACGGATTTATAACTCGGTTAACTCGCCCTTGGGGCATTAAAGTGAGAATATTTCTTTTTCAATTACCCCCCAAGAAAACCGTCACAAACTTCATGAATCTCTCAAGGTTTTCTCATCTTTTTTCTTTTTTTTTCCTAAATAATGAGCATTTACATAGACGAGTTTCCCTTCGCCTTTGCGTTCTTCCCACAAAGTTATAAGATTGTGGCGCCCGAGGTGCTATGTAGGTTGATCGTATTATTCAGTTGGTGTCATCAAACACGAAATTCACTTAGTTATTTCGTTGAAAAGATAGAGAAATTATGTCGGTGAAGTTGTTCTCACCTTTATAAAGCCCCGGAAAACTCTGTAACGCAGTTTTCCAGAACCACCCAGGGAAGATGCGAGTTAATGAATAATGATGTCCCAATTAGAACTGGACTTGATCCTACAAGTACACATCGGTATAAAAAATAGGATCGTTCAGACGGTAAGTAACTACAATTAGCGAATCATTTGTTAATGTAAACGAAGGAGATAAGTACACGCCTACATGAGCCTACAATAATAGTACGTGTATAATGAAAACTAAGTTTTTTCGGCGTCACTTCCGCAGTGCCTATGAAATACTGATATGGATTAATTCTTAAGTACGAATCGCAAGAAAGATGTTAATATTCTTCGGATTTCGAACATTTTGTGCTGTCTCACTGCAAGGCGAATGAGGAGTTGGCAGGTTGCAGGTGATTTTTGTGGAACAATAGCAGACATTAATGCATCATTAGAGGTAAATGGAGATTAGGAGTAAATGACCGATCCTCACAAATGAGTGGAATTGATTCAAGGAGAGTTGAAACTAAATGACGTTAGGTGACAGTGATTAGTTTACCTTGAACGGCACTGATCAGGTTTGGGTCGATTCAATGAGGACGCCGCGCGAATTTGTATAAGGATATCAAAGTCGGTCTAGTCGTACCGTGCGGTCTTGTCTGGTGGGCATAGGTCCTGTCTCATTAGCATAAACATGAACTTCGGCCTCTCTCAGCCGGAGGCATCTTCATCGCCATAGTTACCTTTTCATCGCAATGAAACCGACAACCTCGGGATGGGAATAAAGTTGAAATATCAGGTGGCGAGGTACTACCTCGACTTTAGAATGTACAGTCTAGGAAGGGGGGGGGGGCTTAAGGGGCTATAGTCCCCCCCCCCCCCCATTGGGTCTAAACTTACAATAGATAAAACGGGAAATTTCTGAGAATATAAAAAAATGTAACATGTAATTTATAGGAGTTAGAAATAAACAAACAGATAAGCTAAGAATTAAAGACAAGATCCAATGTTCAAACCTTTATATTACCATTTATATATCATATAAATGATATTTCATGTAACCAAAGAAAACACAATGTAATTTTTCGAAAATAATTGCTAACCCGGAGAAAAATGATACTGCAAGAGCACAGCCGCCATTTCACGCGAGAGACGGCAAAGAGACGTGGCACGGGCGGGGAATTTTATTCAAGGGTACTTTCAGTGTGACCACTTGCAGTGGTATTATAGGTCTAAATAGGTCTAAATAAATCACAAGACATTGGTCTGGCTGTTGGAAAAGTTATAGATGAAAATGAAAAACTAAAATGTTTCAATCAAGACTTGGAACCCTCATTTGGAATAAAATTTCCCAACTAAATTTGAAGGCAAACCAAATCTGAAATTCAAAAACTTAACATTCATCAAAACAATATTGCAATTTCGTGAAAGGAAGACTCCGATGTCCCAAATATTCGATAACTCACACTCGCACAGCCACTGTCCGCCAACATGATCGCTGTACGCCATCTTTGAAAAATATCGTGGCACCATATTTGGACTGGGAAATTTCGATGAGTCAACTGAGACGATCGGGAAAGTGTATTATTCGTTAAGTTGCTTATATTTCACTAGAAGGAAGAGGTTATTATTTGTTCGTGTGTAATCGTTAGATTAAGAATTTCATAATAAAGTTATATCAATAGTTTGATTCATGCATAATTTCATTGACATTACATGATTTACCAGGGGTCTCATTATCTCATAAACGGGAAACGAGACAGGAAACCCAATTTTTATGACATATATCAATTGCTGAGTTCATATTTCTTCCTCGCCGAAAATAAGATCGAGTACGCGCGCAAGTGTTCGAGACATTTTTGATGCGGATAAACAAGCAGGGAGGAAAAAAGTTAAGGTGAACTTGCACCCTTTGCACACGTTGACCGGCTGGAATAGAGCGTTCAAAGCCAATGGACCGTGCACAGTATTGAACGCCCTGTGTAAAAATACAACATCGAAAACGATCTACGTACACGTGTTGAACCGCGTTTTGAACATTGAACGTCTTGCCTTGGTTTACATTGATGAATAAGAGTTACTTTCACATTTGCGGATCAACGAAGACAATTAAAATAAATTTTGACTGCAAAAAAATGTTTATAAGTGGGACTAGCGAAGAATTCGAAATAGTGTGCTTTGAGACGGCTCCGCGTTTATGAGAAGACTGTAACATTGGCAATGTGAATAGACACCCTAATGCTGCAAATCAATAAAGTGTGTCACGTTCGGGCAGACAGAAAATGATCAATTTCGTTCGAAAAGGTACGTTGTGTAAAAATGCAGGACCTCGATAAAGGGACCACGAGGCTTCTACTATAATAATATTATAGTATATTATACAATCATAAGGGAAAATAACTGTCAAATCGAATTATTGACATGGATATGTCTTACCGCTGGGGGTCATGAAAAATTTTGTCACACGGAAAAAAATAACGCGATGCCTATAATCAGCAACGAGCAATTATTATAAGTATGGTCCGGTATCATACCCGTTAACAGTTGTGGTTACTATCGTTTGGTTATTGAGGTAGGTTCGTAGCTTTATTCTTAGTATGTTTGTCGAAATCACCAGCTTTGTGGGTAGTATCGTTATTTTGGTTTATTATCTTCGATAATGAACCATTGGAATCGCCCAAAGAAAAAAATTTTTAACCCCATGTCAAAATTTGTTGGTTTACGTTTCAAGATACGTAGATTCAGAAAATCGAATAAAAAAAAAATCCGTCCGTCCGCCGTACGCCATCCACCGTACTCCGTCCGCGGCACTTTGCCCAGTTAGCGTTGAGTTAAAATAACAAATTTTTTATGACTTCCGACGAACCCCACAATGGTCGAAACTTTTCATAACCCTAGGTCGAGGGGAAGGAGTTCAAAACGAATTTTAAAATTTTGAAAATTCCAAAACTCGAAAAATTCATATAGAACGGTATGTTTTTTATTTCATATTTAGATAGAGTTTATTCCTAAGAATTTTTTAAGACCATCCGCAGCTTTCTACGACCAGCCGTTCGTTCACAATCGTGAATCAAACGGTCAATTTTCATACTAGTATGAAGATAGTTAGTTAACGAGCTGTTTGGAACATCATATGTTTTTAATGATGTCAAGTTTTTTGTTCTGAGGTACGTTTCGTGCTACGGAAATGAAGGTAAATTCGAATTTGTTGGTAGGTACTTTTATAGAAAAATTATTACCGACGTAGTATTAAAAACCCCAGAATTATATCGGTACATTTTATTTGTAATTAATTCATCATCTCTATCATTCAGGTTCTGCACAAAGCAACCCAGGCGATTCCAACAGCCGGATATCATATTATATAATTATAATTAATAATAATTATTATTAATAATAAATAATATGATTATACCTAACAATAAATTATAATAATTTTCACTAGGTACCTACCTCCTTGATAAAATTATTAATAATTAGTGATAATTCATAATAATAATTAATCTAACATTTAGGATCTGGCCATTTAGACCTAGTGATCTAGACAGAAGGGTGATCTGTACAAAGATTTTAAAACTGTTATGTTTAAGGAAGACACAATTTATTTTTAAATGTATTTAACGAAGGAAAAATTGAGTTAAGCAACTTTTGTATGAAGAAAAAATGGTGGAAATAGGAATTGTTAAAAATACTTAACTCGACGGTAATTTGATATTTTATATAATGGAACTGTTGAGAGTACAAGTAGATTCAAGATTACGATCCGTATTTACATAATGCTTATTAATATGAGTAAGGAAGAAATGGAGGTTTAAAGTAGGTATTTCAATCCCCTTGACCCCTCTGACGTCATCCATTCCTGTCGAGCCACGTACGTCATATCCTGTGAGGTGTTCTTGCCGGCCACTTGTCTGACGTCATCCACCCCCTGCCGGTCCACGTACGTCATCATATCGTGTGAGGTGTTCTAGCCGGCTTCTTGTCTGACGTCATCCACACCCTGCCGGTTCACGTACGTCATATACTGTGAGGTGTTCTTCCCGGCCACTTGTCTGACGGCATCCACCCCCTGCCGGTCCATTTACGTCATATCCTGTGAGGTGTTCTTGCCGGCCACTTGTTGACGTCATCCAACCCCTGCCGGTCCACGTATGTGATATCCAGTGAGGTGTTCTTACCAGCCACTTGTCTGACCTCATCCACCCCCTGCCGGTCCACGTACGTCATATCCTGTGAGGTTTTCTTGGCGGCACCTGTTTGACGTCATATCTTTTGACGTAGTTGGTTGCTTGTGTTGCGACGTCATAATATTATTATCTGAGAGGCCCGTGGATGAGGTGAAATAAGGAGACAAAATAGACTTCATATCGAATCGAGGTGTTTATTTGAATTCTTCTTCTTAGATGATTTGGCTTCAGACATCTGAGCTTTATACGCCAGAAGAGAGAACAGCTCAGGAGAGAAGGGCTCAGGATTCCGAGTACTTCACCCCGTACAGGGAATTGAATTCGGAGGTCAGGTGTGCAAGCCTTGTGCAGGTTGGTCCGTTGGAGTCTCTCGAGTGTCGCACAGAACTATAGCCATTGAATGGTCGTCCCTAATTGATTATTATTCAGCTGGCTTGGCGGTACAGGGATTTTGTGATAAGACAATTAAACTTATGATCATTCGTTTTGTGCATCTGTCTGTGTCAACAACCACAACCTAGCTGTTTTCCCATTTTATTTCATTTTTCTGATTTACTGTAACGTCGTACTTGATAAGAAGCACTACCAAACCACCGGCAGACGGTTTTTTTTAACCATGACGTACCGTTTATTGTCGTTTATTATTTGTGTCATACTCTGTTGGTGCATGTTATATAAACTATTTATTCATTCTGTATTGCCTGAAAACAATAATAACACATGATCAGTGACGTTATTTTGTCATTTTAATTGACGGGCCCGCACTTACGCTTCAATCCAGCCCTGATCTGTACAAAGAAGATAGTAAACCGTTGTGTCAAGAATTAGCAAAGTTTTTTTTTACTCGAGACACTTAAAAACACATTTATTTCACAGAGAGAAAATGAGACGTATCCATGTACCATTGTATTGCGTGTACTTTACATACTCGCCTTCAGTTTACTGATTTAGGGTGAGTTCAGACGGAGGAGATCGGTATGAGAGTTTCTATCCTGATCTTTCCTAAGGTACCGGTAACAAAATTGAAAGAATACTTTTTTTCTGTCTTTGGTCCCATTCCGATTTTGAAATTTCAACATTTGATTTCGTGTGAGTTAACAGTTATTAATTACTTGCTCGAGTTCGGTCCACGAATAAAGAGAAGCTCGTCCGCCTTGCCTCAGACTTCCGGTATCACAGCGTGAATATTAATCACAGAAGTAAGTAAGTAAATGGAAACGTCTTGAGGATGAATAAAACTAATTCGGGTTGAATCAAATAATGAAAATCAAGTCAGATTCAATTACTAAAGATAACTAGTCACGATAAAGGGAGAGAAACGTGGTGGGAGGTTCCTTTCTTGAATTAAGCATGCAAATTCACAATGTGATGAAAGGAGGGGAAGCTTTCGCAATTAGCGAGAGGAATGGGAGAGCGGTGGAAGAAGACGTAAGCAAGCTGAGGATACTGCCCCGTAAGTTTCAATAACAGACGGTTAATCCAAACTTGGCGGTGGTACCTGCCACTTTGGAAGAAAATGTTTAATTATTCGAGGAGTGAATCATGAAATACAGTGTTGGTGTTGAAATGAAAGGGTTCGAAGGAATTAGATGGATTTAGTGAATTTGATTGATGAATTTGAATAATTGTTGTGAAATGTATTTTCGCGGGCAGAATTCTTATTTAGAAGTTCACCCATTTGGTGGGATCGCCTGAAACAAAAGGATACGGTGGCCTGCTTTGAAACCTTGCACTGTATGGTTTCTCCTAATATCACGAGCGCTATCCGATTTGCATCTACTGCATTCAATGATTTCTGCGGACGGGCATGTTCTCTGTAATCAAGACCTCCCCACGCATCTATCGTTTCTGAGTTCCTCGGATGAATTTCCATGCCTTTTCATTGAGTGCTTAAATCCGGACTGCTGGAATGCCATTTGAATGAATGAACTAATAAGGAAAAAACAAGCAGACCTGTTTCCCTCCGGAAAACTATTAGTCCCTTTGGACTACACCGGAGCAAAAGTATCCGCGTCCTATCGATTCTATGTTACCGATTCAAGTGTAATTTATGGAGGTCGTGTGAGGTTGGACTTGGATGGCCATTTGCATTCGTTTCGGTTGTGGTAGTAGTGCGCAAGTTGCAGCAGTAGGAGATGTTGGAGTGGTGACTCATATGCAAATATAAATTCATCAATTTACATTGATCATGACTCATTTTCGCCTCAAAAACGCTTGTTTGCGGTTCTAGATCAAAGAAACCCCAACAAATAAGCAGCCTGACCTTTTAAAAACCAACTTCCGACTAAAAAAAGTTTGTTTTTAAAAAATTAATGAAAC
This sequence comes from Stenodema calcarata, assembly GCA_963920205.1. NCBI lineage: Eukaryota > Metazoa > Arthropoda > Insecta > Hemiptera > Miridae > Stenodema > Stenodema calcarata. The sequence continues at coordinate 11,571,351 of OY986049.1, forward strand.
AGTCAAGCCTTTGGCATTTATTGGCTCACTCTGAGTGGCGCAATCACTTTAGTGGCTCAACCACAGTTGCAAATTTCTTTTATCCCAATCATTTTAACCTGTATGAAAAGTAACTCGAGGCACTCAAATAAATTAAAACCTAGGAAAAAACTCAACTGAAGTAGAACATGAGCACAGTAACGCGAATAGAAAACTCTTCAATTAAACTATTTTTTTTTTTTAATTTTTATTGGCATTAGAAAGATCTTTACAGCCATAATTCATATGTACAAACTAACTTACTAATTGTTTATGTTACAAGTACATTTTTAAATACATACATATTACTTAATTTTCACTCTCTTTATACATTATGTCCTATTTTTTCGAAGAATTTGAAAATAATTAAATATACTTCTATGTCAGCTAACGCAATTAAAGTTATATAATTAAATTAAACTAGGGGCAGCTGAAATGAACTGGCACTAGCACACACTGGGGTAATTAATATCCATAAACTAGAGTAGGCATACCTACGAACGAAAGAAAAATCCGAAGTTCTGAAGTAGAAGAAGAAGGTGGGAGCCATCTATCAAAATACGAGTAGCAATGGTGGCTTCTCACGGTTTTGCGTCCACTGAGAAGGCTTTTTGCTGGCCAGAAATGGATTTTGATGCTGGGATTCTCTAAGCCTTTTTGAACCATAGTCTATCCTCGTTTTTTGGTTCATCTTTTCCCTTTCTTCAAGTTGCCGAATCCGCCCGCGTCTTGAGCCAAAACCCTGCATGGGTACCATCGTCCCCCATAGGTCACAACGACAAAATCCCCAAGAGCCACTGTTTGATCTCCATTCGCGTCAGCAGGTGGTGACGAAAGAGCTGGTTGATCCACTGGGGCCGGATCGTCCTCATCTTCTGACCATGAACAATTTGGAAAGCTGGCATCGCTTTCAGTATGTGAAACACTTAGTGAGCCTGACGGTGAGGTTGTCGTGTCTGACACGCTTCTGTTTCTTCGGCTTAACCATTTTGTCCTTTGGAACTGCCACTTTCATATTCTTATCTGAAACGATCGAACTTGATTATCAATGTTAACCCGCGAAGTGTGGGGCAAATAGAAAACCCACATAGAACGATGGAAAACTCAGCAGCTGCGCGCAATACGAGGTTTTGACGAAGTGTTTGAGATAGCTTTTATTACTTGTTGCACACAAAGGTGCGCCACGCTCCAGTGTTGCCATCGAAACTAAGTAGGGTGACTCCCTTACATTCTAGAGGTAACTCTCGAAACAATGAAACCAGCTGAGGTTGCTAGGGCCGGAATCCAGCCCGCCAGAACGATTTGAATTTGAGTTGTGGTGATGAAGATACAGGTGGCAATCTATTAGTTACCAACGTTACAATATCATGTAATGTGAGAAACAACTTCGTTCACTATTTCGTTGTAGTGCACTGATCCCACCAGAACAACTCGCATGCATCCTAGAAGAGGGGTACAAGTCCGAAAAATTTAGTCAAGTCTCCCTCCACTCCTTTCTCCTTTAAAAAAGAATATTTTTTCCTATGAGATGTTGGAGCATTAGTGTGGGCACGATTTCCGCAAAGATCACTAATATCAGGCATGTTGCTATGGAAACACAGCCTTTTATGTAAAAGAGAAATTTGAAACGCGATTCGTGGAAATCACATTTTTTGGACTTGTACCCCATTTCTAGGATACGTGCGAATTATTGAGCTCCACTCTTAAATATGACTTGAGATTCCCCAGCAATCAGTAAACATGTACGCAGACATTCAGTACCTCGGTCTCTCTAGTCAGACCCCGCGGGTGATGTCCCGATACCCCAATACCCTTGCATTCCTTCTGATTCCTAGACCACATCACCCCCCAGTTCCCGTTTGTCAGGCGATACCGCAAACTGAACGTAGATCGAGCTGATTAGGCCGAGCATTCACGGTTCGATGCTGCCTGGCTCCCGCTCTTCCTCCTCCACTCAATATTCTCTCAATATTAATCCAACTAATCCCGAGAGGGAGTTGCGGGCTCGCGGAAGCTCCACCTTATTGGATATGCACCACTGGTTATAACCGTCAAGCGTTATTAGGCACAGCGTGGGTTTATATGTATTTGCTAGCTGGACCCCTCTGATGTTTGGGCCCCTCCCTTGGCTGCTTGTTTACCTACGTGTAGAATCCATATTTAGTGCGACCCCGGATGAGTGAAGCTCGTATTATGAAGGTCGAGGTTGGGGAGGTTATTACTACACCCATTCTCTGGCATATAAATGATGATAATACATAAATTTAGATGGATAGTGCTCGGAAAACAATGCTGCATCTTTCCATCTCATTGTAAGTCATCAAATCGTAATTTATTGAGTATTGTATCTACTTAATCTCGTTTTCAGTAGGTACTCGTAAAGAAACCATGCTGTGAGATAAGGTACACCAAATAAAATTAAATTCAAGTCACTCTATTCACCATCTTGTGAAAACAAGGTTTAGTTCTACGAACAGAATAGATCAGATCTGATTATTTCCTGAATTTGTGTATCCACACACACATTTCAGAAAATAAGTGAATATAGTTTAGCCATGTTAACAAAATATGTTGGTTATTTTATTGATGCTCATTCGGTGAATTTTAGATGCTCTTCATTTTACGTTCGGAATTTGAAGGTATGAATAGATTTACTTTCGTGGATAAACCGAGGACGTAAAAGTTGAATCTGTTTTCTTTCTAGGTTGAATCGTTGGTTCGAAAACAATAAGCCGAAAACGGGTTTCAATCCATAATTGACCGGATTAGCACGGAGTAAAACAGTAACTGTTTTACTCCGCGCTGATACGGTCAATTATGGATTTAAACCCGTTATTATGAACTGTTCATATATATAACGCTGGAATGTAATTTAAGATATTTTATAATGTATGTCAAGTAGTGAAATGTAATTTCCTAGTTTCCAATTTCCGTTGGAGGCACTTCTTCAATGTTGCTAGATTTGCCCTGACCGATTAAATAGTTGATCGAAACAGCTGCTATAGTGGATGCTGACACACCAAACGAATACGAACAACAAAACGGTGGCTCCAAAGCCTTAGAAGTTAATGGAAAAAGCAATCAGTGACCCATTGTGTATTGTTGATCCCTCAGTACCTGCCCAAATAGAACTATTAGAAGCGGTGAGTTGTCATTTGTGCTCTCATCTAGACCAAGCTCTTTGAATCAGACTACAATGCCTTTATTCGATTTCTCGATAGTTCAATGGGTAGTGTGATTGCATGGAGTGTTTCTCATACCACAATTGATCCTATTATACTTGTAAACACGTTTGAAACTACAAACGTAATAGGAAAATTGTCAAACGTAACATCCACGGGGGCAAAAAACGGGATACCAACTGGATAATTAGGTACACTATTTTAACAACTATTAAGTAAATTTTATATTAGCCTATTTAGTTATAGCTGTATACTTATTATAATTGTTAAGACTTTTTGAACGTTTGGTTTTGAGAGTCTTATGAAAAAGGAACTCTTATAGGGCTAAACTACTATCGTTCAATTTAAAATAAATGCTACTTTTTACATTATATACAAATTCTAGTTTTTGTACACTACGAGGCAGTATATCTCTTCAGGGGCAATATATCTATCCCCGTATGGGAGCAAGTACTTCCTGAAAGGAAAACAGCTACACCATACAGGTTGAGAAAGCGAGTACTTCTTCAGAAGGAAGAAAACTGCTTCGCACACAAGTACCGCTACACTGTATGAGAAGGAGCAAGTACTTCCCGAAGGAAAACAGCTACACCTTCATACAGGAGCGAGTACTTTCCCAAGGTACACATCTAGACCTTGTAATGAAGAAGACAAAGTTTTTCCTTCGGAAAAACAGCACGCTTCACAAATTCAAAGGTTTATAGTAGATAAATATAGACAAGTTTAGGTTTTAGGGAAGAGAGGAGCAAGGCAAGTAGTCGGGAGGAAGAGTACGGGTTATATATTGCTCGTGGGGGCCCCTTCCCCAACTTTTGGGAAAACCCAGGCCTTAGCTTCTTAGCCCTGGCCAACACCCTTAATTGCTGAACTGTTTCTTTCGCTTTCATAAAATTAATTCATAATTCATAATTTCATAATTCATCCAAAAAATTACATATTTAATATTTGGCAAAAGTTTCTTTACAATAATATGATAACATATTATGTAATTAATACGTATAAGGCTACGATTGTTGACGCAAATTGAAAAAAAAAAACGGTTTATTTGGTAGGTAGTTGAACAAAAATCAACTGAATGACACTCACCTGCACACAAAGCCGTCCACAGTACTGTGATTGAAAAGTACTGAAAAAACCAAAAAATACACAAAACAGCTTTCGTACAAGTACGCAACCACGAGTACGCAACCCCCTCCCACACCCACACCACGTACCTCACTATAAATTATTGAGAAATGAGTAATGTTAACCGTTTGGTGCTTCAACCGCTGGATAGATTTTAATGCGGTTTTCCCCTATATAACCGGATTTGCTACTGGAAGGTTTATGGCTAATAAAAAATCGTGTTTCTCGGCTCCTTCGTCTGCTTTTACCGGTGTGTAAACAATTATTTAAACAATCACGCTCATACCGCAGCTTGTCGGCCACGCACTCCGCAGTGGTTAACGTAATATGATTAGGTAAATCGAGAGCTATCCAACGAGTGGTGAACGATTTTTGTACGATGATAACTGGCGAAGTTAAAGTTCCGCAGAATCGAATCGATTGTACGTGAAAATCATTAGAAATTTTTCATAACGCTTTCTTCGTCACACTTTTCGAGTTATGTACCATAGTGAAGACATAAATATGTCAATATTATACTTGATAACAGTCACGTAACATCTCCGAAATGAATGCATCTTATTAGGTAGCCTGGTTTTTATAATAACCACCAGTTATGAAAGTGTGTGCATAATAATTATTCTATTTTCAGTACGGATTATTTTATTACTTTTTGCAATTATTATTATTTCAGCTAAGATCTAATTAATTCGCGTTAAATAATTGTGACTAAAATATAGAATATCATACTCTGAACATTTGAAATACTCGTAATTCGTCGGTCAATAGATCGTGGAATGCCCAACCTCTTTTGTTTGACCAAGGCGGACGTTTCAGTATGTCCGGCCCATTTCAAACCAAGCAACCACTCGAGTGTTTCCGGAGGTCCGTGCTTTGGAATTGATAGTGGTGATTAGGCCCGTAGAAGGAAACGTCGGGGTTAGTAGAGCCTTGGGCATTTAAAGGTTGAGGAGGAAGGTCCTGTTGACCAAATTGTGACCTGAATCATTTAGGTCGGCCCATGCTCGAGTGAACTGCGCCCTGACTTCGTTCTCCGCCATTCTTCTCTTCAATTTTATACGCGGGCTACATTCTCTTTTCTTTCCTCTTGTCCCTTTCCTTGCTTGCCGTCTTCCCTTTCGTCCCAACTCATCTTTCCCTCTTGTCCACACTTTGTCACATCAAGACAAACAGCTCGAAGCCCCACACTTTTAATCATGCCATTGTGGCGAGGCTTTCGTGAAATGAAAAGCTGCGAGTTATTACAGCGCGGGAAAATGAATTGAGGCGGTCGCGCAAAATATTTGACCTTAAAAAAGGAGGCTTAAAGAGGTGTTCCATGACCACAACGACAAAATTGTATGCCCTCAATACTGTAAGAAAATGGAAAACTCCCTAGCAAGTGATGCCTCAGAAGGTTCATTAGGTATATAGATATTACACGGGAAACCTAGGTAATTTACATTTTCTTACAATATTGAGGGCATACAATAGGTTATTAGTTTCATAATTTCAACACCATATTGTATTATTTTCGAAAGGTGTACTACTCATCATCCAACGCGTATATCGCATTTCTTCAGTTGAGTCATAGGCAGAAAAAAACATTTAATTTAGGATTGTGAACATGGGGACAATTATAAGGGTTAATTAAAATACATGGAACGATAACAGGCCTCAAAATGATGGGATTAATGAACTGCAGTTGTTTTCAATTAGAATTTAAGCCAATCTCATCCATGGGGTTTCCCATTTTAGAAACAACCTCCACATGCCATCACTTATCGTCCAAATTTCAACGAATTACATTTAGGCTGACGTGGCTATCACGCTAAGGATCATGGAAATGATGCCGTAAACAGACATATCGTTATAAATTAATTAGAAACACCCACATGACAGATATATGTTATATTGACATGGATTAGTCTTACCGCTGAGGTCATGACAAATTTCGCTACACGGAAAAACATTTAAAGCGACACCAGTAAACATCAACAGGCAATTTTGTGTGGCTCCTAGAGCTAATTTCGATGCTATTTACTCTATGAAGCTGTAGTTCGGTATGTAACCTCCTTAAAACGTAATCTAAAAGTGTAAGCAGCAGAGGGCTGAGATAAGCTGAGTAGCTCCTAAAGCTAATTTCTATACTATTCACCCCACGAAGCTGTAATTTGGTATGAACCTCCTTTAAGACTTCAACTTGACGCTACCCAGGCCCCGGATGAGCTGAGTGGCTCCTAAAGCTAATTTATATGCTCTTCACTCTATGATGTTATAGTTTGGTTTGTAGCCTCCTTAGGACTTACATTTTAAGCAGAATAGGCCTAGAATTAGCTGAGGGGCTCCTGCAAGTAATTTACCAAGATTTAGTCACTCGGAAAAAACATGTGTTCACCACGACAACGCGCTTTGCTTCACAGAGCTCCTCATTTTAGTCAAAAACGGGACCTCAACCCACAACACAAAAAAGTCACTTCAAAAAAACAGCTGTACTTTTGGTCAGGAATAGAAAATCAAAACTAGAAAGAGGTCACTCGAAAGGGGTTTGGTTACAACATGAGAGCAACTGCAGCCTTCAACGTTAACGTGGCGCTACGCAATTCGAAAAGTCCTAGAACTTTTTGATCACACCTCTTATATTTTACCTATGAATACCTCTCTCGTCTTATTTCAAATACAATCATAAATCACCATGATAATATAACTGTCATGTGGGTGTTACGAATGAATTTAATATGTTTGTTTACAGGCCTCATTTCCATGATATCCTGGCCTGATTCCACTAACGGAGAATAGTTACAGACATGGTCTACCTAAATATTTAACAAGGTCCAAAACGAGGAGGTTAACAATTGGCTCTTGCAGAGCTTCCTTTCGTGGTGGGGTTGAGTAGGTACTTATGCGAGGGCTCTCGGAAGGTTCTGTACAAGAAAAGAAAAACATCGTCCTACAAATAATTCTGAGAGCCAATTGGAATCAATATTTTATAAGGTATTTCATTTGAAAATGTTATGAAATTATGTCAGATATGTTCATTCCGGCACATCTGTCACCTCTGGTGTATCAGATGTGAGCGGAGTACCTACTTAGTGTATTAGAAAAGCGCATTAGGGTAAGTAGAAGTTGAAGAGGGCAAGGGTAATTGGGGGGTGTCCTTAATAATTCGGGAACGTTAGGTGGCTGTGTTTAGAGAATGCTGGAGGGAAAGTTAGCTGAAAGGCGAAAGAGATTGAACAGGTCTGATGAGAGGGGACTCTTGTAGGAAGCGGGGTCGAAGAGACATAAAGTCGACACTTATTGACTCAATCGATTGGTCCCAAAGTTGAGCTAGCCTCCCTTCAACTCGCTCTCTATCGCTCCTCATGAGTATAGAAGAGGAGCGGTAAAGGAAAAGTAGAGTTACTCAGAGGGCAGCAGGCAGTAATTCGATTGAGTGAATGGAGGTTATCCAGTTTGGTTTGAGAGCTGGTGGAGAGGGGTGCAAGGGCTGAAGAGGAAGAGGGATAGGCTCTGTTACGAGTGGGAAAGAGAAGGGACGAAGATAAGTGGTTAACTGTGTGATCCCTTCCTCCTATTTTTCAGAGGGTGAGAATTGGAGTCTCTGAAAACTTCAGCAAACCCCTTCCCCATCCTTCATCATCTAATTCACCCCTTCAACGACCCCGAACACACACACTGTTTCTATCCACAATTCGTAGTTACGGAGGCCGATGGAAACTCGAATTCGTTGCAATTCAAGTTTCCTATAGAACAAAAATATTCTCATGAATTGCTTGTGGGTGCTCCACCATCAGTGTTCACGCTAAGTACGAGCACTAAAAGGTGACGAATAACCGAGCAATATGACTAAACACAACGACTTTAATAGGCTGCAAGCTGTTCATAATTAGCTAACTGGCCGTGCATCAAATCAATTTGTGCTAATCTCTTAGTGGTGGATTCTCACGACACCCAAGTTTCCACGTCCCTTGACCCTTGTAATCCAACTGCAAACTACTATGCACACAACAGTTTAGGACAGTAACCTCAGAGTTCCTAGTTTTTCCCCAGTATTCATTGAAAATTCAGGTTGCCCTCGTATTCTTCTGATTTTGGTAAGCAAAGTTAATCTCATTCTTGAGGTTTTTCTAGCTTCCTCGTGATTATAGTCATCAATCTCTCTTTTGTTCTCGATAGGCCGATAGTTTACTCAGAGATTCCAAATACATGAGAGAAACACAGTTATTCATCGCGACCTTGGGGTTCCGGGAGTAGAAACAGTCATAAAGCTTCTATGGATTATACTGTCGACCTTCTAGATTAAAGAGTCAACCGTCGCGTCGAGTCACAAAATTGTTAATCTTACTGTAAATGTCTTCCTTATTTTATTATCAGTATGATATTTTCCAATTTGCTACAAGCATGTTAGTTAATAGTCGTTACTGTCACTGGACAGCTCTCCTGACACACGTCACATAGTGCCCAGACACATGATTTAAATAATTATAAGTATATTGAAGTACAAAAGTTTAATATTCCGCATTCCATAACAAATTTTCTTTCCATTCCCTGTAAAATGATGTCAACTTTTATTTAACCCGACGTTAATGATGCTTTCTGATTAGCACAGTTTGCTTTTGCGCTAGTCACCAACAAAAACCTAATATTGTTGAGAAGAGGAAATATTTTCTTCGGTCGGTGGAAGACAAAACAGAATTCACTCGCGGTGCAAACTTAATAATTAAGTTTAAATTCGTTAAAATGACAATAATTGTCGTTTGAACGAAATGAAATAAAGCTTACTGAAACGTTCAACGCGATGGGAGCGAATGTTGATGACTGACTGAGTGACTTGTGTGAGCTTGGTGCTCAGGAGCGAAGAGAGAGGCGAATGGTGAATGACAGCCAATATAAACATTGAGTTTAACAACGATGACCACCCTCGTTCATCCTGGTACTTCAGCTGAAAAAGATGAATCTATGAGTTATTGGAATTCCATGTAAATCTGTCAATCTAATTTGGATCTTCCAGTTGTGTTATCAACAATCGCTGAAATATCGAATCTTATTGCTACACAAACATTGTAAAATAAGTAAAATTATAGGTAAACTCCGCATACACACAGGTGTGTACCTGTACGGCGACTATCATTGAATTCCGAGGAGCTGTACGTTTGAGTCGGCTTTACAAATATTGGCCGAAGCATCATCTGCCGACTTTTTTTGTGATTGTAATCCGGTTTCACATGTATATGGGCGTTGATGGATGGCAAGCCGCATTAGCCGGTTAGAATGTAAAAAACATCTCTGGTAGGGAAATTCATCTGTGCAAGTGAAACAGTGAATACCGAATAGTGGATCTTTCTCTAAGCTTTTTTTTCCCTCCCACTATTTTTTTCATGATGATTCCCTCTTTTACGACTCGACTTTGGCTATGTAAATTCCCGGTTTCCCTCCCGTTTTCGCGTCCTTCCCGTCCGTATAATATTCAAGGTTGTAGGAATAAGAATGGCTGTTGAACGGTTGGGAATGGTGGTGTAAGAGAATGGAAAGGAGCTGGTCGGATGTAAAACTAGAGTCGTTCGCTCCCATCCGCTGAACCTCTTGCACGAATGGCTGCCTCAAGTGGTGCGATGAAGGAAGCTACAGGCGAGATCTGCATACTTTGGATACCCAAAGATCAAAGGGATAAAATATGAGGGAATACTACCGCTCCCCTGGGTACTTCAGTCGCCCACTTCCATTTCAACCTCTTTCCCACCGTTACCTCCTTAAAAAAGAAGACTTTCCTACTCTTCATATATTGTTTGATCCAATCATTTGAAAAAATAGAACTTTAACTTTCTGCACCACCGCACTTGAGTTATTCCCTTCGTTCCCCTCTGGTCCTCATGAATTCAGAATGAGCCAATTGCCTTCCGATGATTTTCTCCCAAGGGGACTTGTTATCGATCTAACGACATTCAAAGTTCAAGACGAAAATGTTGGTAGCTTCGCATTCTTTCTTCTTCGAAACTGGTTGTGCTGTGGTTGTTATTCTCCTCTGATAGAAACTTTACCCTATCGCCAGCAGGAGCATTTTCTAGAAAAACCCGCAAGCTATTTTGGATTTTATTGAATCCAATCAAAGAAGATTTTTCCCAGTATCATGTAACAAACTCAGAGAATCGATTTTACAGGTAATTTGCAACAAAAAATGCCTCGTAGAGTTTTGTTCTTACTCAACTAAAAATCCAACTTTTTTCACTTTTCATATTTTTTCGTCCTCTCGACCTTGTCTCTGTAAAACGGACCTAACCCCCTTCAATTATTATGTAAAATAAAATCTGAGAATACCTTTGGGAAAGAGCGTTAAATTTTCTATCTCGGTAATACAAAATCCAATTTTTTTACTCTAGTCTAACTGGTAAAAAATTGCGAAACTTAAAAATTAAAATCACCCTTTGTTCTTTAGTTGTTATCACGGAGGTCAATCGGAGGCACTCCTTAGCAAAGACTTGCCCAGAATCTCAGCATTCCAACGGTAAAATTAGTTATTATTTTTTGAAGAGAAACATTTTTGAGAAAAATGAGTTTGTATGCGAAAAAACGAGTATTTTCAGGCACATTTTCACGCTGAATCTAATGACCACGTACCCAGACCTCCCTGGCGACGCATTAAATTCTCAGTCGCAATATCTCCATTTCAGGATGTCGGGGAATTGATTCGCCAGAATGATCGTAACCTTCATCGAGCGAACCTCTGCATTCGAAAGAACGGAGGACATTTTGAACAGTTCATGTCATTTCATGTTATGGAGGCAAATATTATTATTTTATCAAAAATAAATAAATTTCCTAAGTATGTAATGCCGTTGACTTGACCCTTTCAACACCCTGAAATCCCTAAGTTCGTATGTCAAATAAGGTCTCTGGCCGGTGTAGATGTATTAGCCCTAAGACCCAATACTTGTATTGTACATAACTTCTGTCAATAAACGTTCTGTATTGTGTATTCCTAAGTTTGTTACATAGTTACACTAGACACCCTGTACATATGTATATAATGATATTGACCTATGAATAAATATCGGAAATTGGCATCTTTAGAAATTCCTTCCTCGGATTTCATAGGCAGTATTTCATTTCGTAGTCCGCATTTTATCTAAAATGAGTTAAATGCCGCGGGCGGCCGACGGCGTATGGCGTCGGGTGAACTGACGGATTTATTATTCATGCGATATTCGGATTATGTCGGATTTGAGCCATAACTTGGAATTAGATTGGGTTTGAACAAATTAATGTTCATTGGTTATTTCTATTCCTCTCTTCCAATCTCAGTTCAGTGAAATTTATAAACCGAAATTGGAAGAAAATTGTGACTGAGTTTGGTTCAATGAAGATTGGTTAAACATATATAAGACTATTCAAATGAATGTCATGACTTAGTTGGTATGATTTTACTATTGATTCAGCTAAGTCCACTCGCTCATTCAAATAGTCGTCACCATTTTGGACTCACCAATCTTCGCATTGAGCTCTCGTCGTTCAAAAGCCCGTAGTGAAATCGGGTCCGCCGTTCGGCGACTACGTGCTTCTAAGAACTCCTCAGTAAATAGCACAAGTTGGAATCAGGATCCTGGAACTGATCACTCCTGCGTGCTTCAACAATTTGGCCATGTTCTAAGGGGTAGGATTAGAAATTCGGATTGGAGGATTACTGTAAAGGAGGATTACAGTAAAAATTACTGTTGGGGGGGGGGGGGTTCCCCACATCAACTGTGATCACCAAACCAGCGCCACCTCGCATAATATCCGAGTACCACTACCTGGTAAGTAGTACCTTCCAAGATAATACAGTATTATTTGAGCTCCAGATTTGGCACGAGCCAGTGTTTCAGTCAATTGTCCTTGCAACAACTACGTCATATGGTACAGAAATGTGTGCTCATACAAATTAAGGCGATGTTAGTAAGTTTTGAATTGATAAATCAAGAACGATCGATATATCATCGTTAAATAAAATCCGATCAGTCAAGCCGCAAAAAAATCATCATTTTGATGTCGTCAAATTCAGTGTACCTATGACTCCAAATTGGTGAGCACTGTTGGAAGTTATGAGTAAACTAGTAGGCAGGTCTTGAACTTGAATGAATTCTGCATTATGTAGTTCAGAGTGTATTTCAGTACGTGTATATCGTTGCAGTGAACACGAAGTTGGACCCGTGAACAAGCCAGCTAAGAAGGATGTAGAGGAGGCGGAGAAATGTTTAATTAAAACTGGGGAATTCACATCCGTGTTGCTACCCTATGTTCGAAATGAAAGTAAACACCTTCTTAATTAAGATAAGGGAAAGGGCTCAAGAAAAACATAAATAATGACTGTAACGGAAACGGAACTGCCTCCTTTCCCTAACAGTAATGAGCACTACAAAGGGTTTTTTGATGGTAAAGAACTGTTTCCCTGTCAGTCTTTCAATAAAGTAATTCAGTTGGCGAATATTTAATTAGGTTGAGATCCGTTTAATTCAATATTGACGGTCGTTCTTTCAATACCTCCTTTTCACGGGGGGAAAAAACGTTCTGTTGTGCCTTGTGATCCAATGAGCAACTTTTTCTGTGAGTTTCCACCATTTAATAATTTGAATGATCACACTACCTAGTACGCTCATTACCAACAAAAATTGCTATGCTGGATCAAATCAAACACAATTTCTTATTTTTCATTTATATAGTTTTCAGTTATATTCATTTTTGGACCAAATCTACCACTCTCTTCTAGTACACTCAGTATTCACTCCTCATGTATTCAAGCAGAGCCAACTGGGGAAAATTGCTGATCATGTAGTTTGTTCTTCTTCCAATTTGCTAAGCCCATTGTAAACGATGAGATAATATAATAGAGATATTATATTATAATGATTCACGCGATTACGCAAATGTACGCTAAGTTAATGGAAATGGTATTAAACAAATCTGGCAGTTTTGTCCGTCGGGCGGGCATCTTCGATCCCCCTATTAGCCTAACAAATGGCTCGACTCGAAAACAATTAATCAAAGCATTGTGGACTGACTATCACTGGGATCTAGGTCTATTCGTGTAGAGAAGCAGTTAGCTCTTAACAATGCTCCGTTGTTAACGTAGTCAATTAAAACAACAACGCGCTCCCTAGTACAATTAGTTTGTTGAAATAATTGAGTGGGTCAAGTTCGAGGTCAAAAAAGGGAAGGGGGGAGGGGGGTTCAAGAGGGGATGGTCAAACTGTACGTTCGTATTTTGATAGTTTCTTAAGGAATTCCTGGGTCCCATTTCGTCAAAGTACTGGTATCAGATGAACCAATATTCATTTACCAGAATCAAGGATGAAACGAACTTATTAAAATTTTACTAGTACCTGTAAATCATCAATCCACCGGTTCTTAGGTCAGTATCTCCACTCTCTCGTTTTCGTCATCTTCGAATGTGTTTCCACATGTCCCCCATCAGATCCATCTACAAAGATTGCCTCACAAATCCTCTAATTTCTTTCTCAACTAAGTCGTTCTTTGGCTTTAGTCAGCGTAGTTCACACTTCCGGACGATACTCGCAGGTATTCCTGAATAAATAATCGATGATTTGTAAATTATTTACGTTTTACACGTTGTTTTTTCGAAAGTCATCTGCAGAGATTTCCTTTGGGCTGGTTTCATTATAACGTGGCTCGGCAGCAAGTGGAGAGATAACCGAGGTTCACTCCCAAAGGTGTTTTCAGGAGATGGCTTTTGTTTTCATTGCTATTTCTGGGCGAACGGAGAAGATTCATTTTCCGAACTAATTTGGAGGAGAGAACGTAAAGGAAAAGTTTTTCCCCCCCTTCTTCCTCAAGTGCACTCAGTTAATAAGAGTTGATGTGAAAGTCGGGAAAGAGAGTAGCTGTCGCAAGTATAGCAGGACCCTGAGGGAATGGGACGAGGTGAAAACGAGTGGTATACAGAGAAAAGAAGTGAGGTTGGAGGTACTGGTAAGAAGAACTAGGTGTGGGACAGGCAGTGGGGGTAATGGGAAGGTGGGAAACTGAGGGGAATGGAAGAAAAAGAAAAGTCCATAAGGTGTTTCGTTGTGTCGCTAATAGAAGTAATAAGGGACGGCAACGCAGCGAGGGGCGGAAGAATAGCTGGAGCGGATGGGAAGAAGGAGTGGAAGGTTCGAACGAGATTCTATCAAGGGATCTTTTCCTTTCACTTACCCCTCGACTATACCGCCCATCCCACTTGTTCTTCGGATGGGGAAATTGTTTGGCGGGGAGAGGGAAGATGAAAAGGACGGCGAAAAAGGTTTAAAGGTGGACGTGAGATAAGAGAAAAACACCGAGTATGTTATTACGTCCTACTGAGTACTTTCTGTTCAAGTTTATTACACTCATAACACGATCTTCCCTCTAACGCAGAGTGTCTTCATTTCATCTAATACCTTCATACCAACAATTTTAGTGATATTAAAAGGGAGATAACAGAGAAAAGTCACCAGTGTTTTTTTTTCCTCCCATAAACAAATGGTACTTTGAGGATGGCAGAACGTTGTGAGTTAAAGCTGTTATATTATATTTTAGCTACATCATGCCTCACTTCATATGAAAATTAGACGTAGGGATTACAACACACTCTTTGTTATGTACCCAATCTGATCAACCATAGGCGTATATTATTTCCTAAACTTTCCAGAAGAAAAAAAACCAAAAGGCCTACAAAGAGCAACAATAATTGTTGTAAGGCCTTTGAAGGCTTTATGAACCTTTATCGAATTAAGGAGAAGAATTAGGGGGAAATTATAAATATAGGCAATTAAGGGAAAATAAACATATTTCTTGATATTGCACTGGGATAAGTATTTTGAAATACAAAGTTACTCATTACATCGTGGGGAGGTGAATTCCTTGATGAAGCGGCTAATTTTCAGAGAGGAGAAATATATTTATGATATAGGTAAATATATTTATCCTTTCTGAAAAACATATATTAGGTATACGAGTATGTTTTAAGAAACATTTGTTTCTTACACTTAAACATTTGTTGTCCTACAACGCATCATCTTAAATTGATAAGTCTTTTTGAAGTAAAATCAGCTTTTGTTTCAAATTATATTGTCATTTTCGAGTCGAATATTGGTCTTATCCAAATGCCTTGTCGTCTTTTCGTAATTTCTTCGGTTTGAATTGAAATCAATTTTCGTCTATTGCATATCGAATATTAAATCCGGTAGAAAACAGCTTTGTAGATTTGTGAAAATTTATGATGGTTTTTGATCGACAAAAAACTCCAAGTGGAGTTAGAAACGCGTCAAAAAAGAGGAGTTTCCCCGAATAAAACGGTTTGGGGTTTCTGTGTTTGTTGCAGACGTGTTTCGACTATCCGTCCTAGTTTAACGAGGGATGCTTGGGTTTTGGTTGTGTTGGTTTGGTTCAATCTGTCTGGGTTTCTATGGGGAAATGTTCTGGTTTCAAATAAAGAGCTCCGTTATTCTCTCGCTGGTGTGGTCAATGATTCAAAAATAATCTTAGGTTGTCCACGGAATTTTTTATAACACTTCTCTTTCAACGTGTTCTCATTCTACAGTGATTTTCAAGTAACAACCACGCTCGACATAACATCGGTTATGTCACGGTAACCGGTTAATTCCACCTGGTAAGGCATATTTTACTGATGATTTATTTGTTATTTCCTATTCCATATCAAAAAGCGTTGAGATTGTCTGATAAACGAGACCATTGGAGGACATTCCCCTGCAATGTTCAATTGGGTCTGTAATAATTACAGTATAAATTATTTTGTATAATTATTTTGATCAAAAATCATCGAGATACTCCCCGAAGCCGTTAATGATATCTGAAGGTGAATTCCGAGATGTTTGTACGGACGATGAAATAATAATTATTTCATCGTCCGTACAAGCATCTCGGAATTCACCTTCAGATATCATTAACGGCTTCAGGGAGTATCTCGATGATTTTTGATCAAAATAATTTATACTTTTGGATTTTGAGTGAGAGAATACCGAACGAAAGCGCTAACATCCTACTCGATGGTATGAACAAAAGTGTAGCGCGCCTACATGTACTCGCTTGGAAGAGCTTTTGACAATAAATCTCACGGAGAGGATGAAAACCGGAATAATTTCTGGCGTCGCCATCCGAGCAGTAATATCCTTGTTAGCTTGGTCAGTAACGAACTTCCTAAATTTTATTGTCTCTTCGTGACATTTACGAGGGTCCCCTCCATTCCAATTTCTCCCCTCCAAATATATGAAAACTTTTAGTTGGGTCTCCAAATCCTCCCTCTTCCTCCGACACCCCCTTCCGATTGGATACAATTGCATCATGAAGTTCAAACGATACCTTATTTTAAATTTTAAACTCGAATTAAAAGTTTCAGGGAGCAGGCTGGAGACTGTCATAAAGAGAAAAGAGTGGAAACAGAAAAGTTGAGCTGAATGAAGATAAAAGTGGATGAGGCAGCTGTCCAGGCGTAGATTAGTTAATTGAATCGTTCAATTTGAACGAGTTTTGTTGAGTTGTCAAGACTACCTTTATTCGACGCTAAGCTTGATAATAATTGAAGTGTTGCTTCAAAAATTAGGTCTCCTGAAGACTCACGAGTTAGGTTTGTTCTTTCTTTACTACACATCTGTGTATAATTTTATCAGTGGGCACCAATGGTAGAATTCAAAACGGGTACGGTGCTTGTGAAGTGGTTTGGACATCTCTTCCGGCCGCTATACAATGATATTTGCGAAGCGATGATATTTTACACGGAGTTTTTATTAGGGGGCCATCGCATCGTTCTGTTGTCAAAGTTGATAAGATCTGTAGAGGCAATATGCAAGAATAATTAGGTACAATAATCCGCAAGTGTTCATATGTGAAATCACGGTTCTTATGTTAAGATAGACGCATCAAACATAATAGCATAATACTCGTAATTAAGCCAGCCTACAATGGAATTTTCCTAGCAAAGCAGGATTGTGAATTCTCATTATTTTTCAGAAAGTACCATAAATAATTTGTACCAGCAGCAACGAAAATGCTGTTTAAGTATGTCTGTAATAAAGAGCGTTTCCTTGTTGACTTGTGAACAAATAATTTCCCCACCTCCTACACCTTGTACGCATTGTACATGCTCCTCCCCGGCCGGCTCTCAGAACCTAACTGGATGAGGTCCGCCCGGCCCAGCCACCACCGCTCCCGTCTTTCCCTCAACAGAACTGTCTCACAATGATAACACTTATAAAATAATTAACATTACCCAATGCCATTTGAATGATTTAAGCAATCTTTTAGATAGCTTGGTCTGTACCTAATATTATCTTGGGTCGAGATAATATGGTAAATCTTTGAAATTTCACTGGGTCATGTTATAACATGTCATTGCCATGGTCATGTCAATTAACATATATCTTCACCTTATTTCTTTCTTATATATAAAAAAAGTAAAGAAGAAGGTGCAGATACACTTTTTGTGCGGTTAGGATGATGGGTTAAATTAGTTAAATTAATAAGGTAAATAATGGGGTAGAGGCTGAATCCTTGCCTAACTGAATGAGAAGAAGAACATGGTAACGGCCAAAAACTGTTTTTTTTTTTTTTTTTTTTTTTTTTTTAGTTATATATAACTCAGGTCCCATTTGATCATGTGACTTGAAACTTTCAGGGCTCTCTACTATCTACATCAAAAAGATTCACACCAAATTTCAAATTGATCGGGCGAAAAGGAGCCGAGATATGGATATCTAGAAAACGCGTTTCTTGACGTCCGGTAAACATACACTCGGTACCGTTCGTTCTTCTCAACTTGTATGCTTGGCGGGCGGAACGTTACTGCGTTTCTTAGTCTGGGCTGGAGCATTATTCATGCAGAAATAATAATAATCAGCTCTTAGTTCTCCGGTCTGAGTAAAATGTGTGTGTGTCAAGTGAAGCCGGTGTAAGATGTCGAACCAAACTGAACAAGATTTCGAGCAGTTTCCCCCTTATAAATTTCCATTTCATCAATATTACCACGTTGAGTTATTTCTATATTTTCAAACTGTGCTGTGCCAGTCTTCATGGGTAACCACCGCAAGCCATAGTTGGGGTCCTAACCTAATTAAACCGCGAAAAAGCCCCCATGCGCCTCTTCTCACCATTGTCTGAGAGCTCTCATAAGATGAAATCCCCCGTTTCATCGCCAGCAACGTGGTCGTATACCACCCTTACGTCACATTATCGCAATCCCCCTCTACGCTTAGTGGGTTCCTGCATTAATCACCTCCACCCGACCGCTGCTCTCTCCGTCCGAATATGTTATATCCAATCAGTTGTATAAACGCCCGGCTAATTATTTTATAGGGTACCAACCCTAAGGGATGTGGATAATTATTCCCGGTAATCTGTCTGATCCATAAGGTGAAAAGCCTCACCTCTTTACCCCAATAAGAATTTATTGTTATCCTGCAGACCGTTTATAGTGGGTCCCATCGTCCTTAAAGTTGCTCAAACATGGAAGTCAATGTGGAGAAACCCAATGATGTTGTTGTAATACCGCAATGGATATAACTTTCCTAGGACTAGAAAGATGAAAAAACTCTGCAAATTCTTGACACAACGGTTTATTATCTTCTTTGTACAGATCACCCTTCTGTCTAGATTACTGAATGCTAGATTAATTATTATTACGAAGTATCATTTTTTATTTATAATTATTATGAAGTAGTGTAAATTATTAATATTTATTGTTCTACGTATTGAATCTACGTATCTTGAAACGTAAACCACGGTTTTACGTTGTGTCAAGAATTTGCAAAGTTTTTTTTTATTCGATTTTCTGAATCTACGTATCTTGAAACGTAAACCAACGAATTTTGAGGGGGGTTAATATTTTTTTTCTTTGGTCGATTCTAATGGTTCGATAATAAACCAAAATATAGATAATTTTTTTAATCCTTAATTTTTTAAATATCCAAACGTGAAATCCTTGCCACTCGCATAACTACGATTCTGTTCTATGATCTGGTTCTAATTTCAACGAGTTCTGAAGGTTAGCTTGCAGAGGGTTCCATATGATTGATAGTCGCAGCAGAGCTTTGTTATACTAACCCGTTTTGATTGGAGCTTTGTATGTTCAAACACGAATACAATCCCAATCGGAATCATGGTATTCTGTACGCTTTATCAAAAAAAACTTCCTCGTTCATAAACTCCTATTGGTTTAAACCTAGGTGAATAGGAGGATAGAGGAAATATCCGCATCGATGTACCGTTTAGTTTTTGTGTCAACCAGCATTTCAATACCCTTAGCTACCGTAGAATTGAATCGGATTGTTGACGGATCATAAAAGTCAGTTGACGAATCATACAATGGTATAATAATAATATTATCATCAGATCAGAAAATGACCAGTCCTTTCAGTATTATGTAACATCAAATTCAATGAGGATTGACACCTAGAATATCATCTTTCTGAAAAGGTTAATAGAAATCCCAGCCCGAAGATCGGGATTAGGGATAAACTCACTAAATATTCAGTTCACCACAGGGTCTGTGGTGAAACTATAACAGGTAGATGATTTATTTTCAAATTTTTATAGCGTGTCCGCAATACAACTTTTAGTGCCCTAATCATGGGAAGGATAATTTATAAGTGTACGGTAATATCCAACTCTCTATAAGAAACTGACCACAATAACAGTTAGTTACCATAATAGAGTTAGTTACTAACATGATTACAACATTATTAAATGGTCAACAACTCATTTCATAAAACTCTGCAAATTCTTCAGCAACGGTTTATCGTCTTCAGTCTAGATCACCGCTCTGTATACCTACAATTACCTTAAGAGACTTATAACTTAACTATACGGAAAAACTGGAGCGCAAAAATATTGTTCAAACAGTTGACCTTACGGAGGGTCTATGAATTATTTATATACATGTTAATGGAACATCCATATTGATGAAAGGTTAATGAGAGTCAATTTGTATTTATTTGTATTTATCGTATAATACAGGGATTTCTGCTTGTACTTACCTACGGACGTCGGCAATCAAATTATTATATTATTTAATAATACCAGGAAGTACCTACCACCAAATTTTCGGACCTTCATAATATGAACATATTATGTGACAAAACAATGTGTATCGAATCAGCTGCTGCCCAGAAAGACTGTTGACCCGACTAGCCGCCGTTTGGTACACTCTCTTGATGATGGTATTTGATTGGTGCAACCTTCGAACCCTCGCGGTGAACGAAAGGACGACCGTAAACAGCTACGGATGGTCTTAATTGTCTGGATTAAATTTTACCCAAAACTACCCTGTTCAATTTGAAATTTTCGAGATATAAGGTTTTCAAAATTTCAAAATTCATTCAATGTGGAGGGGTTCCACATTGATCTAGTGTTATGAAAATGTTCATAGATCATTGTAGGGCTGGTACGAACCCGTAACCCCAGTTTCCTAGTTTTAGGAGAACGATAACTGGGCAAAGTGGGGCGGACGGACGGCCTACGGCGTATGATGGATTTCTTTTTAATTCGATTTTCCGAATCTACGTAATGCCTCAAATTTTTTTCTTGCTCCTTGGCCAAACGATGGCAAGGACCCTTGGTCCTTTGATTTTTCCTTAGCCGAATGTGGCAAGGTTAATTTTGAATTACGTTTTGTAGTGTCCCTGATCAGCTGTTTATATAGGAATCGTAAATGTTGGAGAATAATTCTCCAACAATGACGGTGGTGTTCTCGAGACATGAAAATATATAGGGAATATCGATAATTGGATACTGTGATAACAGCGATAACACGGCTGTCCGCCATTTTGGCTCGATCCTTTCAATCATTCTGAATACCTACTACCTAGTTTACCTGTTACAAATAGGTAAACTTCCATTTTACTGGTATTATAACAAAATTTGTTGTTACTGGTTTTATAATATTCAATGTTGTCTCCTTTTTTGCCGACTAACACCTCAGTTCATCGATTTTTCAATAGGTGAAAACGAATGCGTATATCTCATTCTGTTGTCGGATTGGAGCAGATGTTGAATGTTAGCTGACATAAATATTCAATTTTAGCTCTTTTTGCCGAGTAAGACTCAGTTTATAACATCTCAGTTTACACGATGGTGGAGTCACAATTTCGATATCTCATTCCACTACCAGATTATAACAGATGAACCGTGAAGAACACCTCAAGTAACAACCACATTTCTTCATCTTCAATGTGCTCCAGTTTGAGAATATATCGCAAGTCTGATTTCACCTTCGTTTCAGCGTTAAAAAACCTTCAAAATGAGTGTGACTTGTCAGACTGTTTTCATTTTTGACCGAACCAGATAGGAAGAAGTTTGGAAGAACCAAGACGATTTTGGAAGAAGTAAAAGATTCAAAACAATTGCTGGAATGTCGCTGTCCAACTCGGACTTAATGTCCATCCATCTTCTTTCCAGGCCTAAATTTCTGTTAATTTTGGCCAAAGCTCTTCTCTTGGATGAAAGTTTCTTATTTTTCCCCACTGATTAGTGATGACTTCAGGGAGGCCAAACATTAGTACCGTTTCACTGGCTCTACTCCGTCTCCACGTATTGTTGCATCCCACAATTGCGCAATTATGCATTTCAAAAGAGGAAAAATACTTCTGCATCTATGGAAAGGTCGAAACAGCAATGAACACAAACTCAAATTTCAAAAAGAAACACTGGAAACCGAGTTAAAGGTTAACTATGATTATGAGCTCTTTTAGTAATATCTCATAACATTGTTGGGTCGATAAGTCGCCCAACGATGAAACAGAGGTACCTATCGAGGTATTGATGATCACAAATTGTTGTTGTTGTTGTTAATAACAAAAAACAAACACCGAAAATATTCGAAAATGATTGGTAAACACTACCAGAGAATGACGGACACACGGAAGATTCGAGATATCGATAGTTCGTGACGTCACGAGAACCCCACCTGTATTATTCCTATAGAATTACTCTTATATTCATAATATTATAAAATTATTAACCTCCTCAGTTAAAATTTTGTAATTTTAACGGGGAAACTGCGAGTTTTCATCTTCATTCAAACGAATAAAAGTGGTATAATAACGATACATTTATATTTTTTTCTGTAGGACTTCGAATATCATAAATTTAAATGAGGTGTCAGGAACGAAATGTCACATTTAAGTCGTATTTCACATTTATGTATTTTCGTTCGAGTCATGGGTGAATGGACACGTCTGGATCCATTGGATAATATGGGTTAATATTATATTTGGTCAGTCAAACGTGTCGAGAACGGCCAGGGGATGTTTAGTGGTCGAATTGAAAAGAAGAGTGAAACCCTTATTTCCTCGCGGGATAACACGGAAAAAATAGAAGGGGATTTGAGGAGTAGGGGACCCGTTATTTTCACGGAGCCGCCTGGGTGAAAATAAAATATAATATAAAGCTGCAATCAGTACTGTTTCCTCGAACGCAATCCAAAAGAAAGGATACGACGTGGGTAGGAGGGAGGAGCGCAGCATAACCTAATATACTGGCAAAGTTCCGATCCTCTCTTCCCCCAGGTTTAATCCACGCCAGTTCACACAAGAGATAAAAGCATAAATATTGAGAAGGTAGTAAAATACAGCTGGGCTCTATAGTCCCGCTTGCTTTTTTCGAGAGAAAGTGGAGGCAGAGAGACGACCAGAAAGAGAAAAAAAGTGGGTCTGTAACACCCAATGCGACTGTTGTATTACACGTGTTACAGAGGACTTTAAATACGTAATAACTAGACTGGTGCGGTCATCCATGTTGGTGACCGCTTCTTCACTTTCCATCACAGCTCAGTCAGTTTTCGAGAGATTCTAAAACTCCACTCTGACTCCCTTAATTGTCAACACCGCCGAGTAAAACTTTTTTAAAAATGTTTTTTGACCTGAGCTGAGTGGAAACGACGTTGCGGTGATACGGCCCTGGGCGCGCAGCGGGTCGGGAATGATTTTTTCTGGGGCGAAGCGAATGATAATGAACCCGCTTTTCCTCCTGTAACGGAGTTCGCAGTACTGGAAAGATGATGGCGAAGGGATGTGGGGGGAGTAGCAGTTGGATGGAGGGTGTTAATCGCTTTTGAAGGGTGAAAACCGTCGACTTCATTTTCCACTCAGGTAGATGAAGATTATTTTTTAGTTTGCTCTCTCTCGCTTACGGAAACATGGAAAAGAATATCAAATGTTGTGAGATTAGTTTTCAAAATATCCTACATAGGTATCATCCTATAAGACCAACCACAATATCAAGTAAAGTATTCGGCAAACACCACTCCTTACAATACTAACTACAGATGTTTTCAAACATCCACCTATTCTGACCGCCTCATTCTAGAGTGCAATACGTATAGAACCATCTCTCAAAATGTCAAATTATACATAACTGTCCAAATTTTTCAGATTTAGATGTGGGCATTCAAAGGATGGTGTATTATTAAATAATTTTGGTCATACGTACACTAAGATTCAAATTGGGTGACATATTTCATAAGAATACTTCATAAACGTTAACATAGTAAGGTTATAGGGGATGTTAATATTAGCAACTTTACTCTTCTAGCTAACATAATATTTTAACATGAAACATGTTTTTACGGGTTGGTCCCATGTCCTCCACACAGTCTGCACACATTGGCCACTCCCTCTTTTGCCACGCCTTGAAACGGGACCTTACTTGTTCACTTGTGTGTCACGTGATTGTGGGCGTCAAGTGTGAGTAGACTTACGCTCATTAATGAGCATTGTTCTTCTACTATTATGTTTACTCTGTTATTAGGTATGTAGATATTCGAAAACATGTTCCACGTTTCCTTGCGTTGATCCTTTATCTAAGCTGTAATAATCTGGAGGTCTGGGGAGTCCCCCAAATTGCATTTTACAATAAATTTACAATCTTGAACAAAAACCACTGACAGTTAGACACACACAACGGCAACCTCTTTATTTTGGAAGATCTTGCATAAAGCCCTGTCGCTCAACTGTGTTGAAAGGTTGCATGTCCTCACCAAGCATTTCAACTACAGCTGAATCTGGTTCTTTTTGATAACCTCACTGAACCGTTCGATGCCATCACATAGAATCATAATAATGATAGGCATTATCCTTCATTCGTATCAAAACCGCAATCCATTAACGTTACTGCTTATGTTCGATATATTTATATTCATATAAATGATGAGGCTTACTCCAAGTATTCAAGTAGGTACTCAAGTTTTATAGGAAGAGTGACAAAAAATCTTGGATGATGATTTAAGTATGAATTGCTGCAGAAACTGAAGTTTCGAAATGAAGGGCTTTTTTTCTGCAGATGAAGGCTCAGCAGCCGTTAGGAACGGCGGTTCTGGAGGGAAAATGGGAAGCGTAGGGGGCTGCATATTTAATAAACTGCCAAACACCTTGACCTCTTTATTTATCTCGGTCGAAGAGGGTGGCGGTGAAAAGAAGGTAATATTCTAGAGAACCCAGGAACCGCGGCTAACCCAAGCTTCAGCCACAAGCCAACAACAGGGTATCCACCACCAGAAAGGTCCCTGCTACCACTCACCGGACACGCACTTTAATTAAGATATGACCCTAAATTAAATGGTCCCTCTACCTCCATTTGGCTTTCTAGAACTCCTATTTCCTGCCACCACTCAAGAAAAAACAAGCGGGGGAGGAAACAGGGGTGAGAAAGGGGAAAAAAATACAATCAAGTCCTATAAATTGCATTTATCTGATTCTATATTTTCTTAGGTCAAATGCGGTTGTAGACTTTAACTTGCCAAGAAGCCCCCGGGGAAATTTAGTGAGCCACAACCGCAGGAAAATTGCTGACCTACGACTTTTAGTGTCCAACAGAGGATGCCTCATTCCCGACCAACAAAATGAGGTTATCTTTAGTTCCTCTCCTCACGATTCAACGAGAACCTCTCATAGAAATGGCCCACGAAAACAAATAATAATTCCCCCGCTCCTTACAATTTAATGGTTCAAGATCATTTGAATCCAAACATCAAATTTTAAAGAAAATTACATTCGTCTTCCGCCGTTTGCTGCGCTATGGCAATTAAAGATGAATTAGGGTTCCGATTGAGCCGACGAGTGCAGTAAAAAAAAAAAGAGTTTGATAAAGAGTAGTTTTTGAAACCAACCTGGAGCATTGTATCATCCAAATATTCATATGAAATCATAATGAATGTACTTACATCAATTATTTTATATTTTGTTATAGGAGCACTGCGAGCAAGGACGACCGTCTTGGTACCAACTGCAGAATCTCAAGTGACGATGCCAGCATTAACCCCTTATTTCATGACTGAAGGGCAAACGTTTAGAGTGATGGCTGGGGACACCGTCACGCTGCCCTGTGAAGCTGAAAATACTGGTATGGGATGAATGTCTTGTCGCTGTAATTAATTCCTTATATAAAATTGCCATGCTGAAAATGGAGCTCGATATGAAGTCGTAAGGGTCATACAGATAGATTTATTGACATGATAATATACATTGATAAATCTAAGGAACTAGTCGCATCCTCTGTCACCGATGATTACACCGTGCTGGTAATGCAGATGCACCGACCTGGAAATATCCGCACTCTGTAACAACCCAAACCGGGTTGAGTGGAGGAAGTTGGAAGGATAATCCAACATGAAAGAATAAATCGTCTAATATCGGAAGAATTCGCTAGTCAGGAGGCTACTTATTTATAGTGGGAGTGCCAGCCATAATAAAGTGTGGGGTGGTTAAATCGCCCTTCGATATCAAGGATACTGATGATTATCGTTTTTAGAAAAATAATTTGAAAGTCATTGAGTAAATGATTTTAAGAAAAAAAATTATAAATGATTGAGAAGAAATTCTCTCCACAGTTTGGCTATATATGTACTTCTTAAATTATTAAGCTCAATTCACAAGTTTGATCGTAAAGCGTTGATTGCCGAATCGTATTTTCAGAAGACTAATGATTCAGCCTACTGTCAGCTGTACAAAACCTCAATATTTCACTATCTATTTAATTCGATCTTCAGCCTTCCACGGTGAATACATGAGGAAGGAACGGATAACTTAGTGTCCCTCAGAGTCAATATTTTGCTTTCTCTCTTTAAAATGAATGTTGTTTTAACTTCATCTTTGGGTTGGGGGATAAAAAAAAGTACACTGCTTCTCTCTGTTCTCTACTACTCGTTCTCAGCCCCTTTCATTGCCCTCTACTTCTCTGTATGAATGCCGTCTCAAATATTTCACTCTACATGTAGGTATGTTCTCACAACCATCCAAAGGTGAAAATTTGGGAATGAGTTCGCTATTGAACTCATCACACATATCAAAATAATCGAATTCAAGAACTGTTCTAATCTTCACTCAGTCCATGAATTCATCTGCACCCGCCTGCGATGGGGCTTTAGTCTGGTGAATTAATTCCAGGTGTTCCAACCAACTGGTTCTCACACCATAGTTCACCGATTTCCTTCCACTCGTCTCAGTTCTTGAACTAAACTTTTCGTTTCCCTCCTGCTGCTTAGAACGTACCTGCCTAATTCATCTCAGACCTTGTTCTTATTCTGTGCACAACCCCAGTCTCCAGCATATTTAGGGCGTTATCCGCTTTTTCTAAAACACAGAATTTACGTCCGGTCATTTGAATTCCCATTGAGTTTGTACTCAAATTCCAAAGGTTCCACTGATGTTACGTAGAAACAAGTAGTTTTCAATTATTGTTCATGTGAGTGTGACGAGTATAATACTTGTGCATGGACGTTGACAATGAAGGGTAATCCATGGAAAGTGAGTTACAATACAATACTCAATATAAAGGATATTCCTTATATGTACGTGTGTGATCTATCTATATAACTATTCACTATACTCGTTTCTGACATGTGTTTCGTGAAATATATCTCACCCGATATTGTGACTTCTTTCACTCTTACCCAAGACAGAGACAAGATTATCAAATATTCAAGGCGAGATAGTAATACATATTTTAAGACGGTCGCTTGCCGCTTCGAGCTTCCGACTCAGGCGTCTGGGCAATTTCGATTGCAAAGCGAGCTTTGGGGTTCCGAGTTGGAATTTCCTTATTGAAACCCGACAATTCGAAAGGGTGACTGTGTGCGACGAGAGAGTGGAGAGGAGAGTTAGGAAAGACAGGAGGGTCGTAGTGATCCGTAGGGGCCAGTTGATTTGACCCTGAGGTAAACTTCAATGTAATTTTGCTTGCTGTAATAGATTGCTGGTCTGGCCTATTTCAACACTGAAGACTCCCTCACAGATCACCCAAAAACACATGCTCTTTCGGGGGTCAACGCTATTCCCCTTCCAAAAGTCACTGATAATTTGAATTTATGTAAACTAATCAACGACGTTTCATCTATCTCTCTATGATAGTGGGTTTTTGGTTTATTATCTTCGATAATGAACCATTGGAATCGCCCAAAGAAAAATGTTTTTAACCCCGTGTCAAAATTTGTTGGTTTACGTTTCAAGATCTCTCTATCTCTCTATCTATCTCTCCATGACAGTGGGTTTTTTAAAATATTAGGCAGACAGTGGCCGCTAGCTACCTTTAACCTAACTATAACAGTATAAATGTGTTCTCATCAGGAAATTCTGGAAACCCTGCATATTTCCAATTTCCCTAGTTACCTACTTCCCGAATAATTGTAATAAGTTTTCCCCTCAAACCAATTCAGATTGTTAAATAAGTATTCAACTCATGTCATCATCTAATTTTATGAATCCCACAAGGCCTAAATTTCATGTTGAACTTTAATAACAACACTATCTTACAAAACTCGTGAAGGTCAGTGTGGGGAACAACTATATTCAATCAATCAATCAATTATATACCTCAAGGGCGGGTTGTGGCGATCAAGGGGAAGTATGGTCAACTGTAATTTTTATGGGTCGCTTCGTCTTGATCAGGGTACTGTGGGGGATTTAGTCCTAGTCCAGCAGAGTGGGTGCGTTGTTCCTCAGGACTCTTCTCCTTAACCTATAGGTTATAGAACGTATACGTTCACCATGAGGCGGCGCTGGCCCAGCAACTATATTCCACATAGAATCATCACAATAAATATCTACCAAGATCAGCACACCAACGGTCTAGAACTCCTCGGGTTTTTCCCAAGACAGGTTAACTATCCCTTCACACGGTCATTCCCTTTGTAAGGGAGGATGGTAGGGAGGGGGAATCCCTATATAATATCGACAAGCCATAAGCAACTATGAGAGTCTGGTAGAAGCTCTTGGTACGACCCTACTCATATTCAAGCCTTAATATTCAAACCCAGAAACCTTTCCTCAAAATTTAGCTCAGCTATCAAAAATTCAGCTCTCTTTAAAAATTGGTCTGTTTTCCTCCCAAATTAAGTGACCGGTGTGTGCAAATACACGTATCTGGTAATGTCCGCTAACTTATTTCGCATAATTTTTCTTCTTTTCTTTCCTGTAAATGACAAGGAGTGCAGAAATCTGTGTCTGGTTTTTTCCCCACGATCTGGAGTGTCACACTCAGGTCCAAGTCATGAAATCATTTAGGCAATTATTCGTTTGAGTGCATTTATATTATATAATTTGGACTTTTAGCTTGATACAAATCAATTTTACGGTATTCTGCACTTACTACTAGACTTTCACAAAATGTCACATGTTGTATTTAAATAACATACCTATACATACACGAATTCAAATTACCTTCCAAACCATCATTCTGCAATGCTACGAGAACATTGTACCTTAGAAAGCCAGAATTAGGCCCGAATCATAGCAACTGCTAAACAAACATCTTGATCAGAGGTAGGTTATTTTGAAGATCAATATAAATGTGAGGTTTTACATTTCAAATATATACAAAAATAGTATGTGAATGGGGTAGTAGACCACAACCGATCAGGACAACACCAAAATAACGTTACAAGAGAAATAGATTAGGTAATGATTCAATCCTGGTATAAAGGTACATCAATTACAAACTTCTCGATGAATACTGATGACGGCTTCCTCATCCCTTTAGTAAATAAAATAGTTGGATTGAGTTTAATTTCCTCCTAGCTCGACTCAGTTTGAAGGTTAGTTATCGGTCAGCAGAGTAATTAAGTGGTGATTAATTAGAGGAGGTTGTTGTTGGAGATGATCATTGTTTTGGTAGCGGCAAATTAAAGAGTCAAGTACTCCAAATTCGCTACCGTATTGTGCTAATTTGGATCTTGACAAAATATTGGTTCAGTGGAGAAGAGTTAATTTTGTGGGAGGAAGGAAACTGGTATTGGGGTTGATATGGAGCCCGAGAGCTTCCCCTAACAACTATATGAATATTTAACTGGAACCACCCCATTTTAAAGGGCTGGTCCCTCAAGTGCATCTCTCTAGGTGAACCGTTAGTGACGTGGAGTGCCGTCATCAGCAGTTACTGTCAAAAACTCATCTGAAATACTAGCTAAAAACAGAAGGTGAAAAATATAGGGAGGTTATCACCCAAACCTACATGGAAGACGAATGACTATGAATAATTGATAACTTCAGAGTAATTTCTAACCTATGAAAACGTATGCGAGTTGAATCCATATGCGTTTGATGGAAATCCGACTCGAGTATTGGTATGTACGCTTGAGCAAACGTGTACCTACTTTCAGACGGACGCAACGTGGGTTAATGAAGTTTTCAGAAATCATGGTACCCATGGAATAATTATATTTAACAATATGAGTTCTTATCTTTGTAATATACTCATATATACCCCCCTCGAGACTTTTGCACCGAGACTCCGAGGCAGCTGTCGTTCCATCTTCAATCACTCGTAGGTAAACACTTTTGTCCCCACTCTTACACTTGGTTCACATGGATCCTCTCATACACGTAGCATACTAGCAACACATACTACGGAAATTGACTGACCCCGATGACTAGGGTAAGAGCATAACAGTTGACTAAGTACAAACACCATAATTTCTCTCTTACTATTTTTTCAATATACATAAAATTTACCTCTACAAGTTGTGAGAGGTGCCGTGGTGCAAAGTAGCTCTAAGCATAAACATAATATAATAAACGACATAATATAATAATATAACATAACATAATAATATTATTATGTCGTTGGTGAAGATACTCGTATAATCGTACCGTCTCAAAGGATTAAATTTTATCGCGCATCATTGAGAGAGTAAACTTTTAACTTTGAACGAAGGATCACTCAATTTAGCAAGTTCGTCGATTGCAATAAAAACATTTAGATTTATTCAAGTTATTTTCTTCATCCTGCGACAGCATTTAAGGTTTATACGAGTGTAGGTGTACATAGTGTAATGTTTTTGAGGTGTCCGAGAGTAGTGGATCTCAACAGATACGGATAATTTCGACAAATTAACCTCACAATGAACTATTATTATTATCATCATTGTTGTTGATATCTGTGAGTGCTAGAAGCAGCATTATGAAAGAGAGGCCTTTTCATAATATGAAAAAAACTTTTCATAGTATGAAACCGAATTAAATTGCGAGAAAAAAGGTTAGATAAGTACTATCATCTGCTTAGATACTATCAACTGCCGACTAAAAGAGTTGGATTATCTCGGTTATGGTTTCTTCAGTTCTGCCACGTAATTCCGGGCCGGGCTGATGATGATTTATTCATATCAATGAAGAATCAAATAGGTATTTGTCACTCATTAATAAAATGCGCATTCAACATCAATTAAATATAGTTCATGTGATTACACCTTCCGTTCAAAGTTCCTAGGCGTTTTAACAATGGCAAACCCTACATTTCACCTCTTCGCATTGACTTAGGGTCATGAATAGTTTGTAGGACCATCCTCCACCCAATAGGAGTTTGTAGGAACCTCCCTCACGATTTTTTAATGGTTGAGTTAGTAAAAAGTCGCCGATTTTACAGCTTTTTTCGTCGCCTTGTTGCGTGAAAGAGCGAGAATCCCCCTACCACAATCTCAAGTGGTTCTATGAGCAACTCGTAAACCGTCACGATTTCAAAACGCACTGCCAGTGCAACAGGGTCACAACTTCCTTTCCTAAGATTTTTAGGACGAGCGTTTGGAGGGTCAGAACGTGGGGAAAAAATTGAAAATATAGTTCCAGAACTAAATAGAAAGATAGAAAAACTAGTAGCGTTCAGAACTTACTCGTTGCACTTAGTGCTTTTAAAGAGCGAAGTGCTGAGGACGGACGGATTTGTAGTTAATGGACTAATAATGAACCGCTTGAATCCAGCAAGAAAATAATATTCTCCCAACCACCTCAATTTTGTTGGTTTACGGTTCATCATAATAATATTATGAATCCCAATACTGAATAATAGAAGTTCAATCATTTGGAACACAATACGTTCTAAAATAAAGCTACGAAAATAGGAGGATGATCTCAAGCAGAAAGTAAATAATGTCAGTACTCGTATGAAGTTGGAATGGATGATTCCCAAACGTTTCTTTTCCACTCCCCAAATGCTCATGTTCTGAACGACCCCCTCAAAACGTATATTCTGCATATACAGCCTGGCGATCACCACGTTCGACGGGTAATAGTTTCCAATTAAACAAGCGTTTCGCTATTTATGACTTCGGAGATACTGCAGTTGTAAATTGAGTGCAACCCGCCCCTTTGACCTCCGGTCGTCGGGATGTAGCAGTTTATTATAGGAGGGCCAGGATGGGTTTGGGAGGATCCAGGGTTAAAACAGAGCGAAAGAGGCTGATAAATGGTCCGCAGCGGGGGCACAGCGGTACTCACCACAGTGGACTTGAAGCGCTCGTCCTGCGGTGCGACAGGGAACAACCAGCCTGTCTCGCTTCCCGGACTTGCTGACCACGAGGGTCACACGTGTTCCTATTTCCAATCCACTTCGATTGCCAACAGGCCTGTTTGATACAATACGGCTTTGATCTGCAAGCTGATACTCCTCCACATCCAAGGCAGAAAGAATGTCTTCAACTGTCGTCAACAATTACAGCGCAGAACGGATCCCGATGATCAACTCAGCTTATTCATCTGTATTTCTGACTAGACCTAAAACCATTCTACCCATCTCTCAAAATTACATTTAATGCAATTGAATCGAACTATTCGTTTAAATTCAAGAGCTTGTGGGTATTAGCTTTCGCTCATGAACGGACACTAGGGTTGCGGATGTTGCGAAGCGAACAGCTAATCGATCGTGTTATGGCCACGTTAAATTTAAAGTGAGTACCATTGTTCGACGATCAGCTTTAGTTATAAACCGCATTATCTACGCAACAACTCGATCATCCATCATTAGAAATTATGTGATAATACGAGGCAAACCAAATAAAGTTCGTCTAGGAGTATTTAATGACGTAAAACGTAACAGGGGTTAAGTGGTGATATAGCTAGGGGTAATTGGAAAATTAATTAACGAGGGTTCTAATATCTCGAAAGACGTAACCTCCGGATAAATGGGGGCAAGGCGGTGATGGAAAAAAGGGTTGAAGACAGTTTTTATCCGGTTTACTCACTCAGTGGAAGCTGACGCCTCCAAAAGAGAAAGATAGATCCAGTGGAATCCTTAATTAAAAAGAGTCAAATGGAATTTAAAGCTAAACGGGCTATGGGAACCGGCTGTGGATTAGCAATTAACAGGGGAAGGAAACTCCTTTTTTTCTCCTTTTAGTGTTTCTAATGGAAGGCTGACATGGGTAATTGGTTCGAAGCCACGATTCACTTAACTGACCTTAAATATTTGCATTAGTGTCAGGATTTGCCATGCTAATTAGTCTTACGTCTACTGTTCAACAACATCCGCTAAATACTAAGGTGATCTTACTTTACGTTCTTGTTAAATAATCTCATAAACCCACTTCATACAGTAGACATCCTACATCCAACAGATTAAGTTCATAATGCAACCTGAGTACAACATAAAGTATTGAAGTAGATTACTGTAGACGTACTGGAGAAGCTAATTTCACTCAACACATTATATTATTCCACTATATGGTTATTGTTTCACGAAAGTTTCAGAAGGTCTTCTCTTTGAACATGAAAGTGTTTTTGTCCAGACATTGCCATTAGTGGTGTTGGTTGGATAGATGGTTCTGCCCATTGTTCCATGGATCTATGCTACCTATGATTATTATACATGAATGAATACTACCGTAGCCTGGACTTAAGTTGGAACATTGACAACTATCCCCAATCGGTTCACTCATCTCGAGTTCGAGCTGAACATTTTCTCGCCCACCCATTATTCCCTACTGAGATGAATTGGTTGGAAAAATCCCAAATTTCAACATTTCAGCACAATTCTAAATGGGAAAAATAGTGCGGATTATTTGTAATTCAATGTTTTATTCGATGTATCTTGATAGGTAAACCTAATAATTTTACCAGTTGATTCAGTGTTATATTATTGATGATAATACACCAAAAACTGAATAACGAGGGATTAAACAATAATTCCACATTAACTATGGCCGAGAAAAGGATGTTGTAACGGTCAGAGTTTCAGAATGAAATTCTTTTGGGTATTTATTCAATGTTTTGGGTGTGTCGCTTTGAAGTTGCTCTGCTAATTAATCCAAAAATCTACGAAACGATTGCTATATGTAGTTATTCTAATGGGTCAACTACCAATATTACCCCCCGAAAACACTCCGTGTAAAAATCATTCCGCCTCGCAAATATCATCCTACAACATCCGAAAAAAGTTATGATATCCACGCACTAAATCACTCTCGACGAAATCGTGGGAACCCATGAAAATAAGAGTATTTGAAAAAATCGTATATTTCCACTGAAATATGTGTCCACTGTTAGACCGGTTTGGGTGATTAAACCACCATTAAATAAAGAAGGTCTGTCCAAAATTCCAAGTCGATTGATCCAGTTACCCAGACCCGTCATAGTTACCAAAATTAGCCTAATTTTCCGTTTTTGTCCCTAAGATTTGCTAGGGTTGAGATAATGGGTTAAATCTTTCAAATGGCACTGGGTCATGTTATGAAGAAGGTCTGTCCCACATTTCAAGTCGATTGGTCTAGGTACCCATGCTGTGGGCCAGTCAAAGTTGCCAAAATTAGCCTAATTTTCAATTTTGAATGGTCTAAGAGAACTTTCAGAACGATTGGTCTAGTTACCCAGGCTGTGGACCCGTTGCAAGAATTAGCCTAATTGTTTTCATTCCTAAAATTGCCGCCAAATCAAATGAAACTGCTATCTACTCGTATTCAACCACTCAGAACAGTCAGTGTCAACCACAGGGTCCAAACTCTTTTTCAAGCCGGATTATTGTCATAACATCGTCATCATACGCTCATTGGTAGGACTAGAATGTTATATTTCGGCTCATAGTGATGTGGATCGAATCCTCTGACGACGCCAATGATACTTTCGTTTCTGCATGCCTACAATGGTACTAGTATTTTAATGAAACGTAACTCCCTCTGTACTTATCCACATGGCAACGTTCCTCCAAATTTGTTTGAATAGTGGAATGAATTTAATCATTCTGTTGAGTTGTGTTGTTTATAAGCTAGTTGATGACAAATCCTCGTGTACTTTCCTTCATTTTACCATTTTGCCCGTTTCCCAGTGCGGAATATAAAGTTTGACGAGCAATTTGTTTACTCTGACGAAACTTGGAGGGAAAAGGCCACTAGAGAAGTGACTGCGCAAGCATCACATATGGGAAAAACCTCCTGTTTGTTTTCCCAGTGGGGGGGGGGGGGGAGAAGGATAGAGGATGAAGTGTGTGAGGGAGTTAGTCGTGAGGCCGAGGGCAGGGTAGCTACGTGTGTTTACCCGTACCTGAAACCCATGTTCTGTTTCCCTCAGATCTTCTCCAGCGGACGCTACGCGTATTTTTTCTGCTTAGCTTCTATAAACAATCGTCTGTCCTTTCTGGTCACACGTCTTTCAGAGAGTTCGCTTGCTTTACTTCTTCAGATTGGTTTTTAGACGCGGGGTGCCCCGTTTTTGTCAGGTTGACGTGTAGTACCTGAAGAGCACCCTCGTTGTGGTCAGTTTTAGTCGATTGGAAACTTTTATCTCGTCGATATTTCCAGTCCCTCGCCTAACAGATGGAATTTCCTATTGTGCATGTATCGTATCCCATGTTAGCAATTTTTTGTCGAAAAGAAATTCGCTTTGCAGCCCACAGCACTCCGCAGCCGTGTGAGGTTCCACTCACTAAAAACTCACAAACCAGTGTTGCCAGAAATTGGGGCTTGTCACAAATGGCACTTTTTAGTCGCAGAAAGGCAACCAAAAATAGCCCAATTTGACATTAATCGCACAATCTGGCAACGCTGCTTCTACTCTCAATGAAACTGAAGGGGAATTCCGATGGGGCCAAATATTTGTTAGATGCACCTCTTCCTGATCATATTAGTATATTTAAACCATTTTGACGCAAATTTGCAGTTACGTCATTGTTTTACCGAGCCGGCGATATATGTCCATTGTGAGTTTGAATTCGAGGGGTTTGATGATCGTTTATGGAAAACAAACAGCCGATTCAATTCCAATTTGAATAGACAATTCTGGGATGAGTCCCATCCAATGCAATTATTATGGCCAAAGTAACCATTTCGTTTAACTCGGTGGGTCGAGCGACCTCAGCGGGGTGCGGAGAACTGGGTGCAACCGCTACCATTTAGAGTCGGATCGACATTATTTAGATTGAACGCTGTTTCGTTACCTGGGCCCTTCAGCGTCAACAATTCAGCTTAGTAGGTACCTATTTTCAAATCTACTTTGGGGATGTTTACAGCTTCTGATGAGCCTACAATAATAGTCATTACATGTCACACTACAGTTCCAAGTGAATAGTATAGTACAGTTCCACACGTACAGTTTCAAGGGAATAGTATAGTTCCATGGAGTTATTTGAGGGGAATCAGAAAATGAATCGTTTCGGTCGAATCTAAAAGTTTATTGGCAATAAAGAATCTAATAAATTGCATAACGAATCAAACAAATATTCAACACCAACCCTCGTTGTTGGTGTTGATGTTTTTAGGTTGCGAGAAACTTAATGTTGATTGCGAAATTATTTAGAAGTTGAACAAAGACGTTTTACGTTTGGGGCCGGCTTTTCACCCGACTTCAAATGGCAGCTGTAGCTTGTGGTACTACCTTCAAGAAGCTGATACATTTTCGAATAAGATCAGTGTTAATCATCAAGATCACCTTGAGTGGATCCTTGCAATGGGGGTGAGGGAGAGCGATGTTCAACCCGCAGCTCCCCAGACTGGGGAAAGATTCCCCTTTCGATCAATCAAGCCACTCTCGGCCTGGAGAATCTCATGAAATAGGGTATCAAGCACCGCTAGGGAGCATTTGATAGTTACAAATTATACCAAATCCCCTTCGCTTCTGGCTATCTTGGAGCCTCTGATCCGAAGGAGTTAATTATACCTACCGAAACTTCCATCGTCTTAAGGAGAGTGTGGCGTTCCGATCTGATTTTCTTGAAGGGATAGGCCCTTCCTCTTCACCATCCCTAGATTGTCTAATCCCATGGGACTTAGACGCCGAGGCGAGATGAAGCTCTGGATCCTACGAGGCCTCCGTTTAATACGTTTTACCCTTTAGATTTTCTGGTTCTGGTCCGAAAAGGATCGTCGGTCTAAGTGGAGGATGGGGCCTATCTAATTTCTCACACGCTCTGTTTTAAACGATCAGTCAAGGGTGTAGCTGGGTTATGCTAATGACGAGCCATTATTCAATCTAATTACTTGACGTGAATGAATCAACTGTTCCTCCTCAACACGTAACTACAGAGAGCCCTCCGACCCGTGAAATGGAGGATTATTTACTGAAATCATCCTCTCTTTAGTGTACAATAAGCACCCCTAGTACATTATGAGCAGTAACTCCAAGAACGAATGACATAGAATCAACCTTATTAGACTTGACAGTTAGGACAATAATGATTAAGAGTCAATTAAATCTGAAGTAAATGATTTAAACAGCCACACGTTATGCAGTACCTACAGCAAACATTATTTTATTAAATTTATTTTGGAATTAGGTACATATAATTTAAATGAACTCGTGTACTCATTTATTAGGTTCAACATGCACTTAATAGTGCAAAAGATAAATCCAGGAGGAATGGTCGGGACGGATCTGATGAATAATCGAACAAGAACATTGGAATTTGACGAACTTCATAATAATAAATTACGAATAGCACAATTCGTTGCACGTAATATACATTTATTACAAAAGCGATATTTTTGGGGAAAGGGTCGGGGAGATGAACTGCTAAAGTTTTCAATACCTCAGATGAATATTTTAATGTGATAACACATGAGGAAACAAAAGATGATTCGTGTTTTCAAATAAGTACCCTCAACGTTGGACGCTTCTTGAAGTGAACGTATATCCTGACGGTTATCTTAAAAAAGTAAATATGATATGTATATAATAATGTAGAGATCTGTTACTACGGGTACCTACGAGGAACAAATACTCCCTATCCCATTTTCCAAGGCTGTATTTCAGTTCAGGCTTATCAATTTGAATGAAATATCTTTGTATCGATCCCTCACAGACATCCTTAAAATCTACAGATGTCCTTGAATAATGTATTCACACCGGGATTCATCACAACTGGGACGGAAAGTCCCCGGGAGTTCCGGAACTTGTAGAATCGCGTTCTGCACTGCGAACGATTTCAGAACTGAAAGAACTGGAAAAAGACTTCTTCCACACACACTTAGTATTGTTTGTAACCTTACTTAACTCGTGTTACCTGTGCTGCTGGTGTGCCCTTAACGCTAATTTAATAATATTTGATTAAATATCAAGTTTAATTTAATTTGATTTATCGTACATAACTCCAAGTTGAGGATCCTCAGGACTCTGACAAGAAGTGGTAAAGACTTGCAAAGGAGAAAATTGCCTTTTTTTATTTAACTGAGTTAAAAATTATATTTCCCCAGTAACTGTTTAGATTTTGTTCACTGCATGAAAAGGACGGGTTATTAATTACGTTTTAATTGAATAATTGGAGTTTTCACCGTTCAAAATCCTTATACATGCCTAAAAAGGTGGGCTAGGAAAGGGATGGAAAAGCCGGCGAAAAATTTCTGCTTAAAATTCATTTTATTCAATTTTGTGAGTTTCTAAGCCTTATTCTGAAGAACGATCATACTCGAGCTTTCTACTTACCTCTCACAAAAATCAGAAAATTCTGAATAGATGCACAACTCTTCGTTGTCGAACCGTGGCACAATTTTGTCGAAAAAATTCGAGATTCGTGGATGTAGACGGAATCCAACTACCACTTCGATCTCATCCTCATCGCCTATAAACCACACATTTTACAACCGTCGTCAAAACTATCACTTTCCGAACTATCGCTGTTAGTGGTTGATATATCGATCCAGTTTACAATTCAACTGGAATAAATATGCATAATAAGCAAATTGAATAAATTCAACGGTGAGCAAATAAATTGAACGCACGGCAACCAATGGAAGTTTGTTATTGTTTACTCCACAAGCTCTGAAAAAGTTGAGAAATGCGCATGCGCTTGCGTACTAGTTATGTGAGTTCTGAAAAAATTCGGGGACTGACAGAACTGCAACTTTACACTGTCCAATAAAATCATTTTGCACAAAACCTTAATTCGTCCCATCAGGACTTACGGTCTAGCTATCTGGGGAACGTGTAGCCATTCACAATACAGACGTCTCGAGAGCCAGCAGAACAACATACTGCGACGGAATGTTCTTCATACCCCACCATTCGTTCGAAATTCAACCATCTACAAGGATTTTTCAATGGAATCACCGACCAAACTCCGTACCTTCTGCATGAAAAAATTCCATAGCACCTACTCCGACCACTTCAACCCACTCATCACAAGCAGTTTCGCTACATTTTACAAACGACGGCTCACGAGACCCCGCCACATCCTCGATTTTATCCCACCTACAACTGTACTAATGTCAACTTAAGTCCCTCGACTGTGAACAAAGTGAAGTGATATTTACCTAGATATATGTATATCTAGGTAAATATCTTAGCGCGTACGCTGAACTAGTTCTGGAACTGTTAGAACGCGCACTGCGAACGACGAAACTCTTCTGCGCTTACGCAGAACCATTCAGGACGTTCCGAACGCCCACTGCGAACAAAGCTCTTGTATAGTTACTGAGGACATAATGGGATTGCTACAGCCTTTTTAATTAGCTATAACCGTAATTTCACCAATCTCTCGGAAAGAGGTAGGTATACACTTAGTACCTACTAGAGTACGTATTGAATTTATGATGAGTTGTGTTCAAAAAATATCATATCCCAGTGTCAAACACAATAAATTAATAGGACAGTGAAGGATTTGTAGCATAACCATCGTATTTCATACATGGTAGCTGCGAGAAACATATTACAAAGTTTGACAATGAACTGATACAAATGTCTGTGGTGCGTGAGTAATTATCTGTGTATCGAGGCCTCTAGGCATTACTTATATGTTCGATGGACTATTTGAATTCACATGACATAATAATTCACATAGGTATATTGTATGTCATGTGAATTCAACTAGTCCATCGAATATATACATTGTATCCCAGTCATACAAGCTGTAGAACCTCTTCTACCGTAGTTGATCAAGATAGGCTGTCAACTTGCTTTCCAGTCTCAACTCTACACTCCAGTTGGACAAAGCCACCAATTCAACTGCAATCCAATTAACATCAACTCCGCAATCACCTGCCTCGTTAGTAGTTCACGTGCAGACTCTTCTCTACCTGAGTCTGAGTTATGGTGAGCGAACCTTCACGTGAAAGTACCATCTTGACCAAGAGATATTATCACTACGTTTGTGACTTTTCTATTGATTGACATTATATTCAAATTATATACAGAGCATATAATATTATACCAAGTGTGCCTAATAAGCACTGAAGTAATAAGTAGGTACTTATCATTCATTCACTTCTCGTGTCTTTATGAATACACTCTATAAATGCTCTCAATGCATCTCACACTACTCATTAATATTATCGAATGTTGTTTGAAACTCACTCGATTTTTGACCATCCATAATAACATAACTTCTGCATCATCCACTAATTACCACCTCACTTCTCATTACACCTTTTCCAAAAGTATTCCACAATAATACAATCACTGTCAAACCAGTCATTTCTTGTTTACCTTCAGTATCAGCTGTTTCACAGTTATCATTCCCTTGCTGCCAACATTAATATCTTTGACTTCCATAGTCTTGTGGCACTCCACGCA
This sequence comes from Stenodema calcarata, assembly GCA_963920205.1. Lineage (NCBI taxonomy): Eukaryota > Metazoa > Arthropoda > Insecta > Hemiptera > Miridae > Stenodema > Stenodema calcarata. Next base: position 11,611,867 of record OY986049.1, read on the forward strand.
CTCTGTGGGCGTTTTTCCCAACTACTCAATGTATTATCTCCGCTTTTCTCATCCAAGTTCCATCAGTGATTAAAATGACATTCATAGAAAATTAAATTGTAATTTTCTACAATTGCAAGTATAGATAAGACCTTGTAAGTCGAATTGACAAGATTTGGGCCATGTGGTCTTTTGGGGATGAAATCTGAGGGCAGCCATCTTACTTCACTCTTCTTTGTTCTGTTGAATGTGCAACACCAGCTCTCTGTTCCCCTTTTCATTAAATCGAACTCTTGTATTAAACTTTACTTGTCTTGATGAATTTCATGAGACAAACAATCGATCGTGCAGTGTAGTGCCAGTTTGAGAACTTTTTGAGCGGCCGACTCGTGATTCTGGTGTTCTATACCCACCTATACTTGAAGCCACTGAGGACCTATCTTTGGCCTGGAATCTCAACTTGGAAAACCCCTGGAGCCACTGGCGCCGCGAAGTCTCTACGATTCGGACGTTCCTGGAGCCACTTGGTGGCAATAAGTCTCCACCTACAAGGATTTTCGTATATCTATGGACTTGGAAAACCCAGCACCCCGCGAATTTGGAAACACCAAAGTATTACAATACCATTCAATCAGGTACAAACTTGTATCCATTTTCTCGTATCATTGGTCATTTGCCCACTCTGACCAAATTATAACAATAATAGGTACCCAAACTTGGATGGTAGGCCCTTATCTTTGTTATCACGTTGATAGAATTATATTTTCTTACTCAACATCCTATCTTCAGTGTTTTCACTGGTCTTACCTATTAACATTTTACTAGCACTAGGTTAATTATCACTCGCCCTTACAGGAGGAGCTCATTACCACGGTCCTTCGAGTAAAATTATCTATTTATCAACTACCTCTACCTATCTATCAAACGAAGTCATTTCAAATGTAAACAAACTAGTTAACCCTACATGAACCCCCAATGTGATGAGAGATTCCTTCAGTTTTCAATGGAACACAGCTCACGATGTCAGGTCGATCTGACGGTTGTTGACTGGGTTTGAGAGTGGTTCGAACCTCTCGCCATTTCGGATTTGCTGTCAATGTGATAAATAATGTTGGCTTTCCTTTAACTGCCACTTTCCTTTAACAATAATTGTTAAAGGAAAGTGGCAGTTAAAGGAAAGCCAACATTATTTATCACATTGACAGCAAATCCGAAATGGCGAGAGGTTCGAACCACTCTCAAACCCAGTCAACAACCGTCAGATCGACCTGACATCGTGAGCTGTGTTCCATTGAAAACTGAAGGAATCTCTCATCACATTGGGGGTTCATGTAGGGTTAACTAGTTTGTTTACATTTGAAATGACTTCGTTTGTAATGTACGGTTTGCTGAAGGTCCCGTGTTCTCGAGGGTTAGGCAATATGCCCACCCAGATATGCGGGATATGCGGTCTGTCTTTCCACAGCCGCCTATCCTCAGAGCGGCCGAACAAAAGACACGAGAACAAGGAGAATCAGCAAACCACCACTAGCCATTGAACGATGAGGGTGAAATGACACGACGCCCTTCAGACTCTTCAGGAGTTGAATTTTCATTAAGCTTCGCATAAAAATAATCCATGCACCCAACAAACGCCTCCATACGAATATAACTTTGCTGTTGACATACGTACATCAGCCTGTTATTTTCATCTCGCACATACGCATCAACAGTTTGCCACGATGATGGAGAGCATGAAAGTTCCCCGAGTTGCCTATCGATGACAAGAGAATTCACACATTGAGATTCGACTTCGCTTTCCTTTCCCATTCCGTTGTAAGTGGAGAGATCCCAGCCATTCTCACTACGTAGATAAAACAACGGGTACAAAAAGGGATCAATTCACGGACTTGTCAATTTGAGTATAATAATTATTTATAATTATAATAATATTATAATTATAATAATTATAATAATATTTAAATTTATTAATTCCCTGTTAGTGAACCATGCGCTTCAGACGGATGTACTTCCCCCTCAGAAAACGTGTACGTTCTAGATTTTAAAATGCCGAACTGCAATAACAGAGTACAGATTTAACGACTTATATCGAAGGAAAGAAATAATACGATTCAATTTGATTCCTCCTCAATGAATTTCGAGAGAATTCATATTGGAAGAAAAGTCATTGTAAATCGACAAGCTGGACAAAATTGAATTGCCGTTGCCCAGTTGGAGAATCCGATGATCGAAAAGTTGCGTAACATCCCCCGCTCCCCCACATTCCTTACCTACTATGTATTTTTGATTACATTTTTCCGATACCGTGTCGAATTTCACCTTAATGGCGGCCCCTCGTCCCGTTTACTTCAGTCTTCCATTATCACTTCGTAACGCCACTCCTGAACTCCAAAAATCCTTCGGATTACAAAAGGGTCTCATACTAGGAAGACATTTTAATATGACGATTTTCAACAGTATGAACAGGCTTTAACTTTGTTACGAACAGCAATATTACAGGTAGGTGTATATTGAATACTTTTTGCTTCATCAAGTTTTTCAATAATTATTTTCACTCTTAAGTGCATGGTAGGATAACAAGTAAGGGGACACCATTGACAGAAAAAAACCTTATTAAACAGAGTCATAAATTCGTTTTTCATTTAATTGAATTTAATTGAAATTTCATCAGTGTTTCAGAAACCACTGAAATATCTGCTAACAAGCTAATAATATTAGCGAAAATCATTCGTGACTGTTAAAGTTTTTCACCACTGTCCATTCAAATTAATATATACCCATCATAAATGAAATAAAAAAGAGAAAAGTGTTCACGAGATTTCCACTCAATATCAAATCTGACACTCTCATGACACTTTCATCTGACACTTTCATGGAATTTGGGGACTATCAAACGGTATAATGCAGTGGAAAAATAAAAGGAAAAATAAATTATCAGACCATTTTATTGAGACACAAATCATATTTATCAAGTCTGAAGGAGAGCGAAACAACTACCTACGAGTCTTCATTAATCTGATACCATACTATGAATGTCAAGCAGATGTATGTCAATCTACGCACACGGTGCATGTGCATGTGTTGGATTGCGGTGTATGCGAACATTGTGAAAGAAGTTACTATTTGAGGACTCTCTATCTATTTACAAAAATTACCTAATTTCTGTAGCAATATCCTACCTTCTTGTATACGTAACGTGTTTTCAAGGCTCAATGCGACTTGTTAATATTAGTGGTGGTAGTGTCGTATGATATTTCCACGGCAGATCAATATTTAGATGAAATTGATTATCTAGATGGTGGTGAAAATTCAGATTCGATCTTGTCAAATGAAGTTGAATTTCCGACTTACTGAACTGATTGATGACAGACACGGGACTTCGAGGATTAGAAGCTGAGGCTGCCCACTCATCAGGGCTTGATAAATGATTATCCAATAGCCAAACTGCCCTGTCAAGATCTCCGTAGAACTCGCGAGATAACGTCTAGGAGAAATAACTCTTCTCTTATCTGTGAAAACCTTCGGAGAATCCTTATCAGTTCGCTCGCTTACTTGCTACTAAAATAAACACCGAGTCGGTTTACGGAGTAGAAGTCGTTGGGTTTCGAGGTCAATCCGGAGACTCACTATACAACTAGGTGTTAAACCTGCACGTACAATCATCTGTCCTTTTATTACGACAATAATGATCAATTATTGATCATTCGCATAGCGACGGATTCTTCACACTTTTGAACAAGTGGTGTGGCTTTCATGAGACCATTGTAGGCCTTGGCTCACTTGAAAATCATTCAAAAACCCTCAAAGAAGAATATTGACGCAGATTATGTTCAAAACGAGTGGAAAAGGAAGCAACTGCAATAAAAGTTGTAGTTTGATGATTGACAAATAAGGTACAACTTTTCTAAAATACTGTTGACTGTAATTGAAGTTCTCACTCATCACTGTTGATTCCTTGGACATCAAATATTTAATAATATAAGGTTTGATAATATTCAGTAAATTTCATTCATTACTCTGGTTTTATAAAAAAAACTAATCGATGGATTAAAAACCCCTTTGGCATTTTTAATTTTGTTCAGTGATTTCAAACCCGGTGGAGTGTCAAAACGAATACCATATCACAATTCTATGTATGTTACAGCATTCTAAGGGAATTCAGTGGAATTTTATATATACCTAAGTTGTTGGTTTGAGATGTCAATAGCAGAAAACATTACTGGTGTAGATTGCCGGAGAAACGAATTATGGAATGATAAATTGCTTTTTTAAAGTTTTTGCTTCATCATTTTGATATATAAATATATACATCACTATGTACCTGATGCTTTATAAGCGTTCGTTAGTGAAATCCGAGACAGCGCCGGACAAGACGAGTGTATTATATCATCCTGTGATTGTTGATGCCACTTCCTCTGTACCAATTTCCAATATTCAAGTTCCAGTTTTCAGCTTACAAGTCCATCCGGCTGTCTCTCTATCTTTATTATAATCACAATAAGTTAAAGCAAGGCGGTACTGTCCTGCTGAGCCTTCGCTTCACTGCTTCTAGGACAAGTCTGGTATTCTCGGGTATTGAATCGCTAGAAACGAATTGGTTGACATCGGCGACCCATAAAACATGGCCTCTTCATGTGTGTTACTGATTTTATGATTTAAATCAGATTATCGAACATCAAGGCTTAAAGACAAACTGCATCTGTTTCGTATTGTGCCATCAACAATAGTATTGGAATCTACCTTTTTGTTCAGATCCTAATGATTGCTGTGGGAAGGATGGTATAAATATTGAGTAAGATAACAGATGAATTACCGTGGACAGGGGAGTTGTGCCAGTGAAGCTAATGATGTCTGTAGAAAGGGGAGACAAACAAAATGTTGATTCATGAGCCCATAACGCACGAAAGGGAAGGGACCCTTTCCTCTTCTCCAGTGTATTAAGCAGAGGGAAAATGCTCGCATTTTCTTCGGAAAAGAACGTAAAAAGGAGATCTGAAGGGGAAGAAGGGGATCAAGAAGGTCGAAGAACTTTATTTTTATCTCTGTGGCCCTGGTGAACAATGGTTTGGAGGAACCGAAGTTAGCTAGGAGAACTTTTCATTGCTCCTATATCAGAAAAACCGAAGTGGGTCCGCAGGATCTTTACGGCAGATCGTATAGAGAGTTAAGTCAGCTGTGAGCCCAAAAGAATTGAAAGGTTGAATGACTTTGGGAATGAAGGGGGTGGATGAAAATATGTAGGTAGTCTTGCGTAACGTAATGAGCCAATTTCCATAGTATCAGACGACTAATTTAATTCCAATCGCGAGTCGGTTCAACGTACTAATAATTTGGTGAAACTTAGTCCTCAACATTTTGGATTTTTTATTGCTTCATAAATTTATTCTTACAAGTGGTGAAGAATTCTTCCAGAGTGTACGAGTATATTAATTGAGCTTTCAATACTTGCGGAACGAACCCTTTAGATTTTATTTTCCAGGTTGTCAAAATGTGGAAAGAGAGGTTTGGGTTAATAAAATGTTAAGTTTTCCAAATGGAAAGCACATTTGGAAGGAAAAGACAATGTTCCGATAAAAAGAGGGATCAAATGAAAATCAACATTCCGGCCTCGTTATTGGGCACCAGGTTCACCTGGAGAAGTGGAAGTCGGTCGCTATAAATTATGCATCGGACTCCTTGAGCTCTCCTACTAGCGGACAACTTCTGGCAATCGATATCACTCTTCGCGGACTTAATGCAGCTGAGGAATAAATTAATGCTCGGCTGAATTCCTCCCTTTCCACCCTTAAAGGAAAGAAAAGAAAAAAAGAAAGAAATTGAAAGTTGGAACGGAAAATAATTGTCTTTGAGTGATAATGGAAATGGGGCCCCACTGATTGATTTAATGGTGACGGTTCTCTTTGAGAGGCTATTGAATATCAATGACAGTTGAATTATTCCGTGAAATTTTCATGTTTTCTTGCTGGTCTCCTGATTCTGAAGGTAAACCACTATAACGTTCACAATGGATTACATACTATTACCGGTGAGGAGCGTCGAGGGATCGAAATGTTATAATCTCATACGATATTGTTTCATTTAAAACCCCGAAAATAGTATTTGCAAGCAGAAGGATTAGAAAGGTTAGACCAATATGTGGGAACGAATTGACCTGAATGTTCATAACTCATGCAAATGAAGGGAATTCGAGGATGAAATTGTTGATTATTCAACAGATATTGGAGTCGGAGAAATTAATTATGGACGTCAATTGAATTCCTTACAACCATTCGGTTTATCTACATTCGAATGAGGAAAACTCTGCAAATTTGTTAAACAACAGTTTATTATCTTCTTTGTGCAGATCACCCTTATGTCAAATTCACGGAATGATAGATGCAACGTTTAGAGAGATGATGAATTAATTACAAAGAATTTGTACCAATATGATTCTGGGGTTCCTATTTCCACCTACCTTCTTCGGCAGTAATTTAATTATTACCTATTAAATTCTTAAAATTATCAAGAATTATTATTGATTATTTCAATTATTATTAATTGCTTACATTGAATATTATTATTAGTTATTACCAATGATTATTATTTATCAAGTCGATGTCTCAACACCTATGTGCTATTTGAATCAGCCGGGCCAGTATGAATATGACCCGACCGGCTGCCGCATGATTCACGCTCATGTTAGGAAAAATCTTGAACTGAAATGTCATTTCGATCTTCTCCTTGATCCAGGAATATGAAAAATGTCAAGGATCATCGTGGATGTTGTCCGAACCGGGAACCACATTTCGTAATTTTTGCTCAACGCAGACTGGGCGAACTGCCGCGGACGGCGAATTCTTCGCTTTTCGGAATCGACGTATCTTGAAATGTAAACCCTCAAGTTTTGGGGGTGTCATTTTATTTTTCTTGGGCGATTCGAATAGTTTAATATCGAAGATAATAAACCAAAACGATAACGCGGGACCATTTGATATCCCAGTCTTGCAGATTGAAATAATAGACCAATTACCGACCAATTCAAAACACGAAAACTCAATTTTTCAACGCTTCAATAGCCAGAAACTGGTGCCGCAGCATAGGATTGGTCTGGATTTTGATTAAACTGAGCTAGTGACCCGAATACTTCACCTGAAGATGATTATCTGACCCATTCTTTAAGGGCCTGCAGGACCTGGGTTGGAAGGTTTTTGAAGGATATCTTAGGATGTGATTGACTTGCAGTTTTGAAATGCGGGGGAGTTTTCCGCCACTATAGAAGTGCCAGGACATCCAATAAGAAGAAGGTTACCAGACATTTATAGAAAAATCGAGAAAAAAAAATCGAAATTTATTCGAGATCCTGCTCGCTCATTTTACATGTTTTAAGTACGATGTTGGCATTTTGTGGTCTATTAGCCTTCCAAAAATGCTCCCTCGTCTCGTTTTTTCAATAAAAATATTTTATGAATTTCAAAAGTCGGACACCGTAGGGGCAAATTCTTACTAATACAGTGAATTTAGAAATTTATTTAAAAACTCCGAGTCAACCACAGCCCGAGATATTCTTCAACAACTTCCCGACCTTGGTCCTGCATGCCCTTAACTAAGGCACAGCATTTGAGCTCATTACTCCAATCGCTTCTCCTAGTTATGAAACTCACAATGATATTGTTAGAAATAACGGCACTGGGTTAGGAGAACACACGAACTATATTTTCGAACATACACACCCACTTTTTCGGGGAAATCACCAACAGAAACTCATCTCCATGATATCAAACTACCTATTTACACAGATACCAAGTCGATTGGCTTGGTATCATTCCTAACAATATTAAATCATGCTGTACAGTGATCTAGACAAAAGATCTGAACAGAAAATAATGCAGCGAAATTATAGTATTTGTTTATCTTGATCGATTTCAAAGGTTAATAATAATTATTATTAACCTTATAATTGAAAATCGAATGTGTCTGAAACATGATATCAAATACCTACTTCAATTTATATTTAAACATTACCTGGTGGTTGATTAGTTTATGTAATATATTTTCAGGGTCATTCAAGCAGGCGTGGAAGCGCGACATTGCCATCTTGACAGCAGGTAATGTCAAAGTCAGCCCTGACAGTCGGTTGAGGCTTACGTCCAATAACTACGATCTTGAGATCAAGAACGTCGCCATGAAGGACGCAGGAGAGTACGTCTGTCAAGTGGCTACGCTCCAGCCTATGGAGATCACACATGTACTTGAAATATTAGGTAAGCTAGCAGTAATTATTCATAAAATTAACAAACTCGGTCAATTAGTTATAGTGGGGTCTTAAATAAATTATGATGGAGCGAATGAGTATTATTGTAACGGATACCAATCGGTACTTGAACTATAATACTATACTTCCAACTGAGACACAACCTCTCAACAAACTAAATTTGAATTGTTACTGAATATATTGTTTTAATAGTCGAGCGATGCTCATGGTACAAAACGCATTAATGAACAACGAAATAGGTTCTTTGTAATAATTTAACTTATTAGCCTTCGGTAAACCCTCGCCACAATCTCCCTTTCACCCCACTGGATATGTCTGGGAATGTATAAACGTTTTATATGAAAATACACAGTGTTTTATTATGATGTAATTGAAACGGTTTGTCTGTCCGCGGCTCATTTCTCCAGTTATTTAATTGTAAAACAAAATTTCCAAGTCGAACAAAATCCAATCCTGCAGACAATGTTTGTGAACGAAAAAACAATGGTAGAGCAGTCTTACGAGTATATCCAATATTATGCTACGATGGTACACATCCAATACAACACAACTCAAAATAATATTTTATATCACACTTGAAGAAATTTTCGCCCTGTTTTACCACGTTTTTTCTCTACCATTCTGGTTTCAATGGCTGATTCCAGCTTGATTTTTTATTGAGTGCCATTGAACTGAAGATAGTCTGGAAGAATAGTGACACTTAGTTTACAGTTACTTCTTCATTCCCCACTACTAGAGAGGGGTTACCTCAACGGGAGTGAAGTTCTAACTAAGATCATTATCAGGTTGAACATAATCGATTCCTCTGAATTATCGGTATGGGAAATGTCACAATGTGTTCCCAATTTTGCTGCATTCTTCGACTACTCCAGGATGGCGATATCAACATTGTAATATGAAGAGCGAATTAACATTCGAATAGTTTCGTATTCTTGCAGGGGTTTTTAGCGAATTTTCGAAGAAAATGAACTCGGTAGATAACTCGACGATAACTCTCGATAGAATTGAGATAAAAAGTTCAAATTTCCACAAAAGTCCGTCCTGGCAATCGAAACGCTATGTTCATAGATGGGCAGAATCGGGCCACTCTAAGGGAGGATTTTGGGGAGTTTGGGGGAGGAAATTACCTATAACTTCCAAAAATGAAATAGTCTGACGAGGGACACTGAGGGGGGTCTAACTGAGGTTTTTTCACGCTGAACCAATGGTGAAATGGGATATCTTATCCCGTTCTCAAACTGAAGCACTTTGAAGATGAAGACACGTGGTTGTTACTTGAGGCGTTCTTCATCGTTCACCTGCTCTAATCTGAAAACGGAATGAGATATCGCAATTCCGACTTCACCATCGTGTTCAGAGTTGAAAGATTTATTTGAATTTATTATGAAAGATCTATCTGTAAAACTTAGGTGTTACTCGGCAATGAAGGAGACAACCTGTAAAATGGAGACATTTTTACGTAAAACAGTTATTTCTTCGAAAGTTTGCTCTTACAGCCATGATGCATGACTGTATATTTTTTCTGTTTCAAAGCACTCTTCTTTTTTCATTTCATTTCTCAGAAATCCATTCCAATTAATTTCGATCGCAGTTATACGTTAATTATACGAATGATTCAAAGGATTTTGCACTTTTATTCAACACTAAATTGAATAAGTAGTGTAAGTACAAAATTTCTATATAGAATAGATCTTCTTCCCTTTTTCAAATTTTAAGAATAATTAGTGGCTTTCTCGTACCTACATCCTCGTTCGTAATTTGACATAGGATTTTAACAACATTTTCGCTCTAATTTCAGAACCCAACATGATCTCAAAGATCATAATCAAAGTGAAAGAGATAATAAAGGGTTCTATCTTCTCCATCACAACTAACGTTGTTTAGAAACATTTCTGTCGGCGGTGTTTTGCTGGAGTCATTTACATCGTTCTAGCGAGTTGAAATCATTGAGTTATCAAATACCTGTACGTAACAGAGCTTGGAGAGACAGGAAATCCCTGATAACAACATCTGAAGGATCACTCAACGGGTTTCAGAAGATAACGGGGAGGATAAATAATATGTCAGACGTTGGTGTAATCTCTCGCTAAACCCTCCGGCTGGTTCTGAGATGTCAGAATGGAGGGTTTCGTTCCTTTGAATTCTCTTCATCACAGGTTAAGAGCATATGAAATCCATGTCCCCCCCCCCCCACGCCCATGAAGAATTGTGGATGAGTTCTCCGAAAGATTTCATACCGAAAAAACGACAAATTCTTAGTACCTAAGTTAATTTGTGCGGATATGATGAACCGTACTGAATTGCTCGCGATCAATTCGTAGAAATCGATTCCAAAATATATCGGAATATACTTAATAGGGGTCTTCATGGTACGTGAGTTTTAGACGTCAAGAAGTCGAGGTTGCCATGGGAACACATGTCACTGAGCATGCGCAGTTGACGGACATCTTCTCGATCCCCAATTCGATTTAACAGAGCTTGAGGTCTGTTAAATCGAATTCTCCCGGTCGAAATGCAGCCGCGCTCGTAGTGGCCGCGCGAAGAAGCTCTAATCATTTGAAGAAGCCCAGCTGGAATCCTGGTTATTTGAGGAACCAAGTAAATATTAGTGACTCCTTCATAATAACACTATCACTTTCCAGTTATTGGTTGGTTGCAATAATAAAAGAGACACACATGCGTTCCAAGAAACTTCTCATACTCGTATAATTATTATTATACCAGAAGCTTCTTCGAGGTGTGTCTCTACCTATATAAATGAAATACCCGGAAAACAAAAATATGTCCTCCATTTCTCATCACCCTCCAAGCGTTATCCGTTTCCCCGCATTTAATCAATCGACTTTTCAGACGAAGGAGCGGATCAAACAGAGGAAGTGCAGATAGATCTCCCCCGAGTGATAGGCACTGTCGATAAATCATGAAAAATTGCCTTTTCCGCTCCATCATATTTCACAAGATAAAACCAGACACAAAACAGATCCATCTCAACCCATGAGGCTCTCCCAGTGCAATCCGTTTTCCCCCCAGAGAACGGCAAAACTTGGTCATTCTTCATTTGGTACCTACCTTCGATGTGATTTTACCATGACTTTAATTAGACGTAGGATATTACGACGGACTGAACTTCTCTCGTATATAGCTCATTACTATTGTTTCATGTATGTAGCCCGATCGATATAGTAATATACAAATTATTCATGAGTTACTTCCTGGTCGATCCAAATGGCTCATAATTTTGGAAAACTGATCCAAAACTCTCAAGTACTCTAACTCATTCACACATTCTAATAGGCAGAATATGTTATGAATCAACATTTAATTTCATTCACAATTGGCTTGAATTAATGCCGAGTCCATCTATGTAGACGTCGGTTCACAGGTGTAGTAGAAATGATAAACTGAGATGTAACAAAAGGCAATTCGTCATTATTTTATTATTGCTCTAGAAATGATAGACTGCCTTGGTTGCAAAATTTACTTCATTTCCCCTGTCTAGATTCACAATTCTTGCGGAACGTCATGTATTAGCACTTGAGGGCTTCCTATGTTATAGCACATTGAAGCATTGTATGGTTTAGAGCGAACACGCTGAATGTAGAATTCATTCACTGTACTATGTACAGTGACGTGTCGTGGCGTACTTTGGAAAGGTGGGAAGGGGTAGGTACCTACCTGACTTATAAATCTACTACTTACACGACGAACCCAACGTAAGGTCTTCTCATCAAGTAGGTACCTATTAAATATAATTGTCTTGAGGAATTCAGTTTCCCACATAAAAAGGTGGGAAAGAGCCACTACTCGTTTGTAAATGACCAAGAACTCAAAATTAAATACGCAAAGTCTCCGCTACCAAACACCCGATCTCCTAACATAAAAGATACTATTTTGAAATTAAGGGAAGTTGAATGAACTGATATTAAGGGGAAATAAATTGTAATAAACTGAACTAAAATTAAAATGCAAACACGCGGTGGAAAATGAAATTGAATACCTCCGAAAAATGGGAAACGCAAACCAAAACTGATACTCAAATCTGTTGTATGCTGGAAAGGAATACACTGAAATAAGCACTGAACCGAAAATAGAAAAAAAGGCGAAAATAAACTGATTGGAAAATTCCTAAATGTAGAACGTAAAGCGAATAAGGTTTTTTAAAGAAGAAGGTGAATCGACAGGACAGCGATAAACGGATAGAACGCGCACCCTGGAGCGGCGGCACATCGAAAAGCGATTGGATGGGGATGATCCTCTGCAAACAACAGGAATCAATGCTGCCAACATCTAAAATAAAATTAGTTGGGTGGAGCGTCACGGTTGTGGTGGATTCATGACAAGTACATCCTCCCCATTTTCATCGAATTACTACTACGAGTATAACTCTCTGCGTCCGACAGTTTTCTTGATTTCGCGAGCAAAATGTTGTAAAACTTCCCTGACTATTTATTTATTTAGAAATTACACGGGCGGGTGCCCTATTTACATTGTTAAGCTCTACAGAAAAATAAGACAGGAGAGAAGAATTTACAATAGTATAAAAAAAACAATGGTTCATTATCGAAGATAATAAACCAAAAAAAAATTATTTGAAAAGGAAAAAGAAAAATTTGACTGTAACTCAAAGAAAAAGAAAAATTTTACACAATCAGGTTGCTTGGAGTGCTCTCAGCACGTCCTGTCGAAATGTCAGCAGTCCAGATGCAAAGAGGTCCACATCGAGCCGGTTGAACTCTCTTTGCATGCGGTTCAATGGTGCGTTAAACAGGTAGTTGGTGGCAGTGTTTCGAACGAACTCGAAGAAGGTCGGGGTTCCCCGAGTAGAATACGCTGGAAGAACCTGAGGGGCGTCTATCCGGTTATTGAGACTTCCAAAGGTTACAAGGGTATTCTTCTATATTAAATATAGAATGCTAACAGAATAATTATTAATGCCAAGGAAAGAAAATGTTACAAATTTTGTAACATTTTCTTTCCTTGGCATTAATAATTATTCTGTTAGCATTTTTCTGTTAGGTACCTATGGGTTATGTTGAAATACAGATACAAAAATCGAGAACGAACGATCCAACTTTCTATGGAATCGGAACTATCGTAGGAAGATAAATGCCTGCCGATTCAATCGGTTTTACGTAAACCGTTTACGTAAAACCGATTAAACAAACTGGAATCAGCAGGTATTTATCTATCATTTACGCACTGAACCATTGTACCATGGTTATTGTATGCTGACGCCTGAGCATGAGTGAAAACGATGTTGATAGGGGCTCTTACAATTTTCGAGTTTCCTTGACTCTGTAATTTAGTTGAAGCGATTTTGAGCTAAGGAGCCTATCCAGCTGAGAAGTCGAATATGAATCTTCCAAAACCCAATTTTCGTGAAAATGGTCGATAGGGGGTGTTGCTTCTTGAGCGACGATATGAAATGTAACCATTTATGGTTACACGTTGCATATATGCAACTTACATCATATTATGAGTACATTCAACGTGATTTTCAAATTGGAAGAAAGTAGTGGGTAAAATCAGTACATGGAGAGGCCCAGAGTTGACTAATTCCATGTATGGTCTTTCACCCAAGCATTGGTTTACGAATAGCCTTAGTTTTAATTGACACACCTACTAATGATATACTCGTAGTTGGTCCAGGGTCGAATCATGTGATTTGGTCAAATAGAGGTGACAGTGGGTATTGTGAACGAGTTTCTCTTCCGACTAGTTCTCTCTCTCAGTTAGAGCCCTTTGAGCGAACATTGAAGAGGTCATGAGGGCTGTGAAGGTGAGGTGAAGGGTAGCTTTTGTGAGCTCTCTCAAAGTGTTTCTGGACCAATTACACCGTGTACTTCCACCCACAGTCCCAGTACCAGCAACGCAACTGCTCCCCAACCACTTTTGCATCGCCTTACAGAACCGACCCCCTCGCCACGTCGTACTTACCCCGTAGCACCGCCCAGTATCCCTCTCGCGGCTTTGCCATTTCCATCTACGGAAATTCCTCCAGGTTTCAGCCTTTCATGTTGCAGATTGCTTAGCCACTTCACCCTCTGCACCGGTTAAGCTTTCAGTTCTAAAACACGGGTGTGCTGCCTCTAACACAAGTGTTGGCGTGGCACCTTACATCAGAATTCTCCCATCACCCTAACGAAGAACGTAATTCAGTTCACGCTTTCGTTTCCCAACCACATTCACGTTCCCGCCAAGATGAAATTTCCCGCTCGCCATGTTTGTATTTTGCTGGTTTCAAGCTTCCGATAAACTCATAACAAACAGGATTTCTACATTTCAACTGGGGACAATAATACTGTTGCCCCACTAGATCTACCCACATAATATGTAGGCAGATCTCGTGGGACTATAATATTATTATAGCCCCACTGTATCTAGAACTGGTAGGTCTGTTTTCCATATCGCAATATAACTGCTTACTGGTTCATCTGAAAACCCCAACGTACACCATATCTAGGCTCTCCTCATCAAAAGCGAATGGAACATTCTTCTAGGTTACGGCACTCTCTAAATATACGTCACAATTCGAATCAATGCTTCTTTTTAACACCTTGAAAACAAACCAGAGGATGAAAGTAGGAAATTTCAACTTAGACAAAAGCAGAGTGTGCGTCGGTCAGCTTATGGTCGAATTTTTCGTCCAGGAGCTGAAATGGAGAAGGTACGTCTGGCCCTTATTATGTACGAGTATAATGAATTTCATCACATTCTGATTATAGTAAACTGATTATATTCTGATTATAGTTGGCAATCTTAATATATACTATATAAGCCACAGAATTGTTGCAACGAACTGAAATTTTGGATGATGGGTGCTGGTTGGTATACTAAACGGTTCCATTTGTATTTTATTGAAATCCGTCAATTCATTTTGTCTTGGCAATCGTAATAAAGTTCTGTGTCATTAAAGAATTTAGGTAGTTGGGATAGGTCCGAAAACGATCTTACTCTGTGCTGAGTCAAGTTTTCTGTGGAATACCAAGTGTTTTTCATTCCATTTTTATTATGAGTTCTTTATAGACAGGGAACGATCCTTTGCCCTTTCGTATTTCTGATCTATTACTTCGAGAAATGTGACACGTCAGTTATGAGCTGACCGGTACCGAAATAAACTCAACCACTTATTTCTTGTGCAACACACGATTTACCCCGTTGGATGATGAAAATATTGTGGGAAAGAAATCAGTATATATATTTTTTTTGGCCACGCAATAAAAAGCTCGTATGACCCCCGAAATGGAGGCGTAGATGGAGCTTATATGGGTAGGAATGCTATTTTCTCTTCTTGAAGGAAGTTGATATTCACCACGTGAGAATTGAATAATACATGTGGCTTATACACCGCGAATCCCACACGATCATCTCAGTTCCACTTGAGTGAGTATAGGAATCCATTTGACCTGAGCGTGAATACCAATTGCCGGAAAAAACCATTAGGCACTTTTTAGACTCCGTGTTTCACGTGAGTTCAAGATACGCTTTGGACAATGAAATTATGAAATCACATTTCATGGACTCATATTTTTGAGAATTACTGAGAAAGTCGAGATACGGGTCCAGATTGAACCGAGGATATCTGGGAGACTATTCAGAACTCTTGGCCAAGAGGGGGGAGTAAAAAAATGAGGTTTGCATTCTCGAAACACCAATGTTCGAAATAGTAGTGTTGTGCGTAGTTTTATACAACATATTTGAAGATTTTGAATAAGATTGTATTTAAGACCAACCGGAACGGCATAGCCAACAGTTTGTTCACCTGTGCATAACGAGTAGAAGTTCAACCTCGTGGTCACAAAAATCGACAGCGAACGGAAAAGATGATCTTAAATTCATCACAATCGACAAAAGACAGGTTTGCTTCGATGATTCGCTAAATTGGACGTTGCTCTTATTTCGTTGTTTGTTGGTTGGTTTGATTCAATTAATGAGTTGATAATTTTGCCAGAATTGTTCCAATTGTCATAATACCAGAATATAACTGGTCTGCTACTCCTATAAGGGCTTTCAATTCGAATTTGGACATTCAGCTTCCATCAGCTTACTTGATTGGGGACAAAATGTATTATGTAAGCAGGAGACGGTTAATTGCCCAGTCATTATGGAAATTATTGAGGGGAGAGGCAAGGAGGAGCCCATCTTAATCTACTCGGGCCAAAGCCCTGCTTTCCATTAATTTAAGAAGTTCCTCACTTGGGGGCTTTATTTTGAGGGAAGCCTCGCGAGTTCTTCCCGGAGCGAAGGGGGTTTCATTAAAGGAGTGAAAGGGAGTCGAAATGACTCTCATCTCAGGTAGTGGTGGAGAGGCGGTGGAGATTCCTATACGACAGTCGTATTACGTTGAGCTCGCTAGCGGGAGAGCGGGACGCGAGTTTGGCCCTGGTCCGGAAGGTTATTCTGTTATATCAAATTATGAAACCTCCCACCATTCCTTCAACCGCTTCACCAACAGAGTTTTGAATTAGCGGCGAGAGGAAGGTCGGCGGGGAGGGCTGCGGATTAGACCGCGATCCTCTTCTAATTGGGTTGGGTTAGTGGCCTGACGGGCTGTGTGGGAGTAGAGGAGTCTCACGGTCACGGGTTCCAGTGCTGGAGAGCTAACGAACGAACCGACCACCGAATACCTTGATGAGCTGCCTTTCCGCACCGAAATAAACTTTGCGCACTTTCGCCGTATGATACCAAAAGGTCTCAGATAAGGGGACTTATTCAAATGAGCCGGAAAGCTGCAACGCCATTTCCGAACTGTCGACTCCTTATAATTTCGCAATTCCCGAATCTCTTGGTGAAGTTCTGATACAATTATCAACGACGATTTGAATACTTATGATGATGTGGACGTGAACCTCGACAACTACTTTGCAGACTTTTTTTAAACACGAAACATGTTTTAGCCTTCACCTAACTGGCTGAAACCGTCCGACAGTTTTTTTGTTTATAGATAAAGATTTTAATTAGATTTTAGTACCTAATATGTTGCTTTACAGTTTTGTTGATGTAAGATGCCATTTGTACTTAGGTACTATGGAACATGTGTGAGGGTGGTTGTCCAGTGACAGTCCCTCTCAATTAGTGTTTGAATCAACTAAGGCAACAATAAGGTATATGAGTAACATTAAAAATCAATAAGAACATAAAAAGATTGTTGTAGGTATGTGGATTAGTAGGAAGTATGTTAGACTAGGTTCTGGTTTACTGGTACCATTTCAACTAGGTCGGCTGTCCTTTTCCTTTTTAGACGTCTGGTTGACTGTTGTCGTTCCCATGATGCAACGAGGCTGGTGGGTGTTGATGTTGTTGTGCATATTTGCCATTGTTGCCCTAATTACTTCTTCCACCTCTGGTATGTCTAGATCCTGGTGTATGGCTGTGTTTCGGATGTACTACGCAGCATTTGCTATGATACGCAGTACTCTATTTTGCTGTGTTTGGACTCGCTTGATCTTGGTTTTGTAGTCCATTGTCAGTGGTGATGTGTTGCCCAGAAGCGGTTTCAGTAGGTTTATGCGAGTTCGTAGTCTTTTAACGAGACTCCCACTGTGGTGGTCAACAGTGAGCATCTACTCTAGATGAACTCCCAAGTATCGCAACTGCTCATCCTGAGGTATTTGTTGGTTGTACATCATGATAGGGTTCATTTGGCAGTTGCTCTTCAAGGTGAATGTTGTAGTGCATGATTTGGCCGTATTTATTGCGATTTGCCGCTGATGGGTCCAGTCTTGAATTTGTTCAAGATGTAGCTGGAGGTTGGTCGATGCAATGGTGCTTAAGGGGCCCCGTGCAAGGATCGCATGGTCATCTGCAAACATAGCGGAGCTAGTATTTTGGGACGTTAGTATGTCGCTCACAAAGATGATAGTATTGGTCCCCACACACTTCCCTGTGGCACCGATGCTTTTGTTTTTCTGCTTGATCTCTGATCTCTGATTCCAATAGTTCGATATGGTAAATATAACGCAGTTGGCCGACCGCAGCATTTTTTCTCTTAAATATGACCAATGAGAGTTTCAGGATGTATGCGTAATCAAAGTCGCGATTTGTTCATAGTTCTTGATATAACTTTTTTGCTGATTTCGATAGGTAAACTAATAAATACGAGTAAATATCATGCACAGATAAATTATTAGCAAGTCTCGTCTAATTTAAATAATCCCTTTATTTTTCGTTCATAAAAGTAAATTATCGTTCGACCTTTTCTGCTTTACAAATACCATTTCAAGTGCTTCAAAGCGCTTCGTTGATGAAACAAGCTTCTCTGCAATCCTTTTGTCGTAACTGGTCTCATTGTCAAACTGTTTCCCGCTGTCAACAACGTAATTATCCATCTCCAAACTGAACACAGATTCTCAAACAATCAATACATATTACTATTTCCATTCCATATAACCGCCAAAATTACCTAATACGTCATCAAAAAGGATACAATATCTAGATTTTTATGGTTCAAACGTTTTGAGATATATTTGAATGAATGATAAATATCAGGTTGAGTACAACTGAAAATTCATTTTAAAATATTTGGCGAATATTATTAATAATATATCATTTGTGGAACTCCTGTTATCTAATACACATTTAAGCTGAATTGAGCTCAGAACGTGGAATGTTCTCATGAATGATATGATGGATGTTACTGAACGTCAATGGTTCTCCATTGGACTCCAAAATTATCTCCCTCATTGATGCAGGCCAACGCCCAAGTTCTCCCGCGAGGAAAAGATTACCCCAATATATTCCACCCCTTTCAAAAACACTGATTTATCGTTTAATGGGTTTTGCATGAATGTTATTAGCATCCATAAATATTATTAGAGGTGGGCTCTCGATGCCCCAACAGTGAATAATCTAACGTAAATGGCCACGTCAATTGTTCATCGTGCATGCTGGTGTGGATCCTGATGTTCAACCCATGGATTTTTCGGCCGGAAGGTATAGAAACCAGTGACATATCAGGTTGATCATGACATCGTTAGTTCAGCTCATATAAAACATTACTGAACTTCTCACATATTTCACTACGAATAAGAGCCTATACATTATTGAAACTGTTGTAGCTATGCAATAGTAGTATGAGAGTAAAAGTAATTCATAAAACATCTACCTATTGTTGTTTTTTTTTTTCTAGTGCCTCCGAAGATCGTGCAGATCACCAATGGAGGTCTTTTGGAAGTGAAGAAGGGCACGAAAGTGACCCTCGAATGTAAAGCAACAGGGAACCCTCCACCCGTCATCACTTGGACTCGTAAGGTAAATAATGTATTTTATTACCCCATAATCTCCTGCTCTCGCGCAATTCCTAAAAATGCAATTTCGCTCGTATACATTAGACTATTTCCTGTGAAACCACATCAGTTTATTCAGATGTCGATGAGAAATTAGCAACTCTATAATATATTATATATGAGGCGTTTGCTATCAAAACCAGCTCATTCCATATTTTCTGAAATCCACTTTTTTGCACATTTTGGAAATTTAGAGAGTCCTTCATAACCTGACGAAGGGATATAGCTCAAATCCACTTCACTCCTACCCAAAACTAGATGAAAAGGTTTTCCTTTCTCTCCTTGCTTTTCTGAATTTTATTTACAATGTTATTTTTCTTTGATAAATGAAAAGAAAATATTCTGTTCCATTTAGCCTTGCAATTATGTCTCATCTGTGAAATTTCAGATCAATGGAAAAAGTTAAGTTCAGTTGGGGATATCATGTATTTAAAATTCGTGAAGACATAAAATATTTAATATTAACTGGTAAACTGAAAAAAAACCAATTTCACACAACCTAATTGGAAAAAAAAACTGAAAAAAGCATACATGTAAAATCGTGTTTCTGTATCAAAATCAGCTCAATCCAACCTAATTAGTTTAATTACGCCCAAGGTAATGCACCTGCAATGAAAACGAAAAACTACTCAAATTCTAGGTTGTTATTCTAGGTTACCTACCATTAAAAATTTAAAA
This sequence comes from Stenodema calcarata, assembly GCA_963920205.1. Lineage (NCBI taxonomy): Eukaryota > Metazoa > Arthropoda > Insecta > Hemiptera > Miridae > Stenodema > Stenodema calcarata. The sequence continues at coordinate 11,632,060 of OY986049.1, forward strand.
AAAAAATTAGCATAAGAACTCTGGACTTGCGTAAGAAAAGCTTATACGCATAAATTAGGCAAAAGTTAGGTGAGCCCAAGATTCACACTGATTTAATAATTGTATTTCTATCCCAATTTTCATTCCCCGTAACAACAACAAGGGCAATAACCATATTAACCAATAATAATAACCATAATAATAGTCATATTATAGTCGAATAGATTGAAGTTAGGTAGTTAAATCCCCCGTCTTAGATGAATCATTGCTCCTGCAATGGTACGGGAGCGTGTTGGGGACTGCTGCTTTTTTTATATTTACTTTTTCGCCTTGGTACAACAACGTCTTTCGGTAGTTATCCATCCATATTATTTTCTTCAGAGTGAACGGACCTTTAACAATCGGTTCCTTGCCCTCTTCTGGTGATAAGGGAGTTTCTTGGCCTAAATCATTTTCAGTTATGCCAAATTTGGTGTCGGGTGGAAATAAAGGAACTTTGCTGAAAGCCTTAAATTAGCCTCATATAATATATGAGATAATATTATTATCTCATTATTATTATTATTATATAATATATAATAATTATTATATAATATATAATAATTATTATATAATATATAATAACAATAATGAGATGATATATGAGGCTAATTCAAGGCTTTCAGCAAAGTTCCTTTATTTCCAGCCGACTCCAAATTTGGCATATCATATATATTATATATGATCATTTGAGAGTGAGATTTTAAGAAAGAAACTGTACCTGCTATGTATCTGCGGAAAGGCCAATGTACGTAACCGTAGGGAGGCCAATCGGCTTTATCCCTAAATGATAACACGTGGGCTCCCACCACATTGTGGGAATAAGAAAATCGTTCCAAGCGCATTCGAGAACTTAGTGTTGTTGGCTTTGCCGCAGGGTCCGCTACGTGTCCAGTTTTCTAAGCTCTTCCAAATAACGCATTTACTTGATGTTCCTCAGAACTCACCTAGAAAATGAAATTTTGATTTAGAGACTACAATGCCAGAAAGGAATCAATAAAAGTCGTCGGATTTCTTATGTGAAACGTGAATGGCTTCACGTGCGTTCTAGATAGTTGGCCAAGTCTAACTACAAATTACGGTGTTAGGCCTCAAATGTCAATACTTCGACCTTCGCCTGTCGAACAAACTTTAGATGGTGATGAGAATTGGAAGCAGATATCTATCATTAGGATCAACTCATATTTATAAATGAGATCTGGCAAAAACGTTTCTGGTAACTACCTACCTACGGAAGGCACACAATGCATAGGGCAGAGACATTTTCGTATCGATGATTTTTTCATTAGATTGTGCATTTTTTCAGTAGTGTTTAAATTATTTCAAGAACAAGTTCTACTAGTATCATGATAGCACCATATTTGATTAGGATAGGCCTTGCACTTAGAGGAATAATCCAGAAACACGGCAATAACCAACCAAGGGAACATTGGGAAACCCTCGGTTGCTATGGGGTCTTCTACCCTTATCAATGTTATCCCTTGTTTGAGCTCACGTCATGTTATAAATCTGGTTTCACTACCATAGCTGAAATGTCAAGTGTGGTGAGAATATCCCTCATCCGTGGAGTCAGGAGAATAAATGTTTTGTTTATTAATGGCATAGTACGGCTAGATTTTATCCAACAAGCAAGTAGGTCATTTCAAAAGTGAAAACAAATGGGTTGACCAAACAAATGCTAAATGTAGTTGCTTTAAAACAATAATTGAGATCTGCTTGGGTACCTCACACTATGGTAGGAAACAATTATTGTTATTGGAAACAATTATTGTTTCCTACCATAGTGTGAGGTACCCAAGCAGATCTCAAAAGCAAAAAAAAAAACTCATCGAGAAACAGCCATTTTGAAATTTGACGTTCCATGGGAGTGAGATTGGGCACGTGGGAGTGAAAAATACAGCTACGAGCACCGAGCTATTAAAATAATTCTTATTTGAGCACCAACTTATTAAAATAATTTCACAGTATATAAAATGAACACTGAATTGATTCGAAGGATTAAGGAAGTTGTGGCCATATTAATGACTTAGTGGCAATTAGAGTGGATTAAAACGAAGTCTAACAAACACTTTTTGATGCGAATTAGTTGTGGAATTGATCCCTGAAGGACTTCGGTTTTAAGTTGAGACACCTTGTATATATCTATATGTACCTTGTGTTGATGGGATTGACTAGTGTGAAGAAGCAGGTTGTATAAAATGACCAAGCTAGTCTTTGTTTGGTGTTTATTTTCTCACGACGTTTCGGCAATGGAACAAAGCCCTATTCATGCGAGGTTACATGTAGAAGTGAAAAGTTCACAAGTGAAAAAGTTCAGTTTAATGTAAAAACTTTTCACTTCTACATGTAACCTCGCATGAATAGGGCTTTGTTCCATTGCCGAAACGTCGTGAGAAAATAAACACCAAACAAAGACTAGCTTGGTCATTTTATACAATCTATATGTACCTATATTTTTCGTATATATTTAAATATATATTAAAAAAACTTCCTACATGATTTTTCAATGATATCATGACGCGATAAATGCTTATGTATCGGTGATAAATGGTCCATCGGACACGGTGCTACCTTCCTTTGGGTAGTATTACAGTTTTGGATTGATCTTTCGCCTTTGAAGTAGGTTAGTCGTAACACAGCTAAATCAGTGCAAGTGACTAAAGTCATTAGTCCCGTGTGAGGGATGAAGGTGAGCTCTGAGATTTCTTGACAGACATGATGAAGGTGCCCACTCAGTAGAGGACCACTCAGCCTCTGGAGGCAGCGGAACGGAAAATTGGGCCCCAGGAGAGAACGGCGGTTCTGCCAACCGGGAAAGCGCCAATAAGATATCTGGCTCCAAGGCTCCCAAGGCACATCCCCCTGTTGGCTGCCTGGTTTCCACTTTGTAACACCTCACCACTACCACAACGATCGTTATATGGCGTTCTCCACGTGCAACCCCAATGTTCTTCTTATCTCCGCTTTCCCTCCGACATTCCCAAGAGGCCTTATGAAGCCCAATTATCTTGCGATTATGTGCAGCCTTGAAATCTCGATTTAAGACCAGACTCAGGCCTTTCAAATAACTGGGAAGGAACTGAAAAAGTGACTTTGGTAACTTTGTGACGTAGGCACCTAAATCACAAAGTACCTTTTATATATTTATTTGAACGGTCTTTAGACCGTTTTGTAAACTGAATAAAACTTTTCCAAGCCAGTTTTGGTTTTCTTCTTCTGCCAAAACTGATACCAGTAACAAATTCGTTTTGTACAATTATCCAAGAATTTCGGAATCCTCAATCGGTTCAGAAGTCCTGACGAAGTCGGCTTCATACAGGGATCCAGAATCTTTATTTGCGAGAGGTAGGTATTTTATATCATAGTGGTCTCATTTCGTAGCTTAGCAAGCATCAAGGGGTTTGATGCTGCGAGATTGTGGAAATAAATTTGTCATAATGGTAATGTGTGATGGGACTCCCGGTATTCTGTATATTTTCAATGTATTATTCCTTTTAATATAATATAATATATTATATGGTATTGTTTGACAATATGTTGTATTGTTTAATATTTTGATTCCTAAACATTGAAAAACCTACTATTAGAGTCATTCACTTTTCGTCCTTTAGTTTAATCTACCGTTAGAATTTGTTTATTCGCGGGGTGAAGAGCCACTAATTACTGTTTATATAACTTAAAATGGGAGTATGAAAAACCGTGGCTGCTTATCCTATTGCAGAGATGTTTACTGAACGAAGTTGTTTTAGTTAACCAAGATAGTATACAACACTGTTTCTTATTACCCATTCATGGTGAGATTAACATAGGCTTGTGCCTTCTTTTTGCTCCTTCCATGCTAACGATGTAAATTTAAACTGGAGCCCGTGGGTGATTGGATTGCACCGGCGAATGGCTCTTCAAATAACACAGCTCTAAAAACTGATGTGACAGCATGATTGGTTTATCCGACACTCCGGAAAAGTTTTACGTAAAACCGCTGTCCGATAATGGTTTTCGATTGAACGAGCTGTGGTTCCTCGTTTTTCGTTATACGCATCCCAGAGGCTCAACGTCATTTTCCTTTTATTGTTTTCAGAACAACCTAGTGATGTCGGGTAAAACGTCGGTGCAAAGCACGACGTTAACGATAGAGGAGACAACGCGTCACCACGCCGGCCAGTACATATGTTCGGCTGATAATGGTGTTGGGAGTCCAATCATGAAGGAGATCCAACTGAACATCCTATGTGAGTACATCCATCCTTAATGTTATGCCACTTATTACATATTTAATGCCGTCTTTACAACTCATATCAGATTGATGGGATATAGTTGTCAAGGAACAAACTGATTGGCTCAGTGCCAAAAATGTATCCTGAATAATCAAGTACCTACCTACAAATATTTTTTTCCTTTATGTGGGTAAATGCGGCGTAGATCCCGAAATCGTAAAAGCTATTTTTTCTCTACCTCACTCACCCCCAATCTTGAACTTTCAAGATGTATGTCTCTACGCAGAAACTCCAGCCTCAACTACTATTGAAATACCCTCAGCGACCATGAAATGGGTTGTTAATTCCAATGGCCCTCAGAATCCACAGTAACATCAACAGATTACCAGTATTGCATAATACGAATCCAAAATATTGATAAATCTTCAAGCTCTCCTCAGAAACAATATAGAAGTTAAACAACGTTCGTTCAACAGGATATTCAGTGTCACTATGGCATATGTCCTGTTATTGGCATAATGTGCCGTACTGTAAATAAATAAATAAATAAATAAATGTTGAAAAAATGGGCAGTTTCCTCCAGCCGCCAACCATTGAGAAGCTGTGAGATAGTCGTGTGTACAACACGACGTAGTGGTTACTGTTAGGCTTTCCTTAGACAATGATTGACTCTGAAGTAGTTGATGTTACATATTTGCTTCTACTTCTAACAACTATTCCTAAGCCATAGATTCACTAGGTAAGTGTGTGATGTAGAGTAGGTACTAATGTTTTCGCCTGAGTTCGATGAATAAGTTGTCTTGTTTTTACAGAATGATAATCAAGTCATGGCTGTTGAGGCTAGAATGATGGAACATAATCACAATCTTTTCCCAAGGTAGGGACCCAGGGACCCATACAGAAACTCTCCTACTCCTCAGACTCTCGTTCATTCGAATGGTATATGACGTGGGAATGAAGAGAGCGCGTATGAATATAAAGAAAAGACAGATGTATGACACGCATCTTTTGATATTCTGGCGAGGAGATGCCACTCACAACGGGAAAACCTTGCTCACCCTTCAGAATAAGTCTCGATGTGCGTCTTCATCCATCATATTGATCATTCTTTCGGAAACTGGCTAGAACGTTACAGACGTCTTATATTCAAAACGCAACCCGAATCAAATGATGGATACATTCATGACAATATGAATACCGTATATTTCTTAAACTGTGGACATCATTGATATTCGACTGTGACGTTTAGGCGGTACGGAATAATATTGGTGAGAATAATAATAATAGTATCCACAAGCTCAAAAAGATAACGAAACCGGGACAACATAGTGATAATTGCATATTGTATCAGTGGAAGAATAGCAGAATCGTTGTTACTATTCCATAGCGGTTCATTATCTGCGATATGAGTAGCCGCCCTGTTTGTGTCACTGTCACTGACACGAACTTCAGCGATACAATCTTGAAACCCGCTTTTCAAACTAAAGTTTCCACTTACGACAGCCCGTTCTGTGATCAGCAGTTATTAGTGTGGATTACCTGATTAAGTACGTACTAATCAAGAAATATATTTATCTCCAATAGTTTCTTACAAAATATCGAGACGTGAATATTACATAATACATAATATTATAATGTATTATGTCTATCTCAAGTAACCTACCTCCTGACAGTAGTTTCGTCTACTTCATCTAATCGCCTGCCGAACCCTAGATTCAACTCACTTAAATGTCAGTGGTTACTTGTTACCAAACTTTGTTACAATGCGAAACTCGTACGCACGGTCTATGGTTTGATGACTCAAGAAAATAAACAAAATGGAAGAAAGCTATAAATTCCTGGGCCTGAACTACAACACCATTACCTCAGACCTCTTAACGGAACCGTTCTCAGTGAAGATATATAAGAGAGGCGGTTAAAGCAAAAAACTCCAACAAAAAGTGAGGGAGGAGCGCAGCACTGATAAACAAGTCTTCCTTGAAAATATATCCGCTATAATTCATAGACTTCTTGAAACATTCGAAGATTGAACAGAGCCGTTGGTTCCAATAAAGTTTCCATTATTACTAGCGAGCCCTTCAGAAGTTAGTCGATATTGCGGAGGGAGTTTCCTACTTTTACTGCAACCTACCTCGCTTGTCGACCCTTTACAATGTAAATGGTCTTTTGTCCTTTATACGCTATTGAAAGAAACCTATAAGCATCTCATCAGAAACCATTTGCATTCAATATGATAAACGTCGTGCTAATGAAAGTTGAATCGAGGTGAAATCATTAATGAACTCAAACAACGGCAAAATAACTAAGCCGGTGCGGCATTATATAGAATGCATTTTATCTTTAGGGAGTGATCGAAGTCGTACATGTATAACAAGTGATCACTCCAAGGACTATTGTGACGGAAAGAACATTCATATCTTCCTGTATATTTTATCATGAGTACTCCAACGATAATTTGAAATTAATGACTCATTAAGAAATAAGTCTACCTTGAGCGTGAGAATGGTATCTAAGGTTGTGGTATATGAATATTTAATTCAGTTTGTCCATTTTTCCTCTTCGTACCTAGTTTTTAGGATTCTACATTTGCGTTTACTCACAAACTACTAATGAATGTTGTTACGAATTGCTTGGAATTGAATTGTTGGTTTATTACCTCAATCGTGAGACACAGAAGTTTTATGTATCTTAAGTTTGCGCTTTTACCAAGTTTACTAACGACAACTCAAGCTCAAGTTGAAATTGTTGTGGTATTTATTTCAATACGCAACACGATGTAGTTAAATGAAACGATGTCACAACGTAAACACTTGATTACAAGTAGTGAATGATCACAAGGAAACTCTGAAGCCTGTGTTCTTTTCGCAGACATGCCAACAAGAGCCAGGGAATATTGGATTATAGTGCAAATACGCAAATTCTCACTTCTTCAAAAACCTTCATTTTAATAATGACTAACTTACCGATGACATATTTCGTCAAACATCCGAGATGGTCAGTGAGGAAATATTATCAATTTACTCCGCATACACTAACTTGAATTGTCCGATTAATAATTATTAGATGTTTGATTGGAGACAAGGATTTTGACCATTTGAACGATTCCTGAAAGTATTCCAAAAACTACTCAATCAAAAACAGTGAAAATACTATCAACCCCTTTAAGAAACACTTCGCCTACATACCATTCTCTATAAACATTCAATTTTTGTATAGGGTGTTTAATTCATTAATTGATCAATTAATGCTCATTTATGAGATGTAGAATGTATACTAATCTATGCGATGAAATTCAGTCCAGGGATACTAAGAATACAAGAACAACATGAAACGTAATTAAACTTTTATTTAACGCCAATCAACTGATCAACCGTTCAAAGTCTCCCGATGAGAAGGTTTTTTCGTCTCATCTAACAAGCTGGAAAGCGGTCATTTAAATGTAAAATTAAGTTTCGTTCAAGAAAGTTAACACCGACTATCCTCTTCGGAAGCTCCTTTTTGTTTGTCCCATTCCCCCTCTCACCTCGCGTTTTACTTTTGAAAGTGGTAACTTCAAGAACAAATCAAAATAAAGGAAAGCGGATCTTCGCGAAAGAAGGAGTACTCTAAAGGGAGAGGAGTTCCTCTTGAATGCCATCAACTCTCAGGGAAAATTAATTATTCAATGGCAACTCCCTTCTAAATAATTATATCGCAACTCCTGCCCTGACTAATGGAGTTGGTTGGATGAACCTCCACCCACGGCATTTGCATCAAGGGCTGAATTTCGATACTTCCAACTTGTCTCACTCAATTTAAATAAACGAAAGGTTGTGAGATGTTGGATTGAATTTAGAATGCGGTTTATCTGTGCTTATTATAGTGCTGCAAATTCCAAGAAGAGGATTAAACCAAATGAATTAGCAAAGCAGAGCAGGATCCCCCACTTCCAAGTCAAATGCAAGACATGATGAACATTGTGTTGGTCCAGACTCTGTAATATTATATCATTAATATGTTATATCTAGAGCCCGGAAAATATGCACTTTTTCCCCCCAAAATATGCACTCGTGCAACAAAAAAAAAAAAAAAAAAAAAAATGCAAAAAATGTGCACCCCATCAAAATACTATAATATGACGATCAAGTATAACTAATATCATATTATGATGTGGGTGAAAGCGAAGAAAGGAGAAGAAGAAGTGGAGGTGACGAAGATGCATGGAACGGGGAGATAGGTCTATCGACTTCGTCACGTGTTCTTATCCCTCTTTTTCTTACTTCATTTCCGCCCAACAACTCCTCACTTGATGGTAGATACGAGTAATTTGACTTCCCGCTGCAAAATATAGAATTAAAACGCCGCATATTTATTAAAATGGCCGCATAAAAAGTAGCCGTAGCCGAAGATAGAAGGACCCCTAAAAACACTCCGTATAAAAATCACCTTGCATATATTTGTCTACCGAATCCGGAAAAAGTTATCATATCCACTTTCACCGCCTTCCCTTTTCGTTCCAACTAAAGAGATGTCCTAACAACTTCACGAATACCGTATCCGTTTCAAAATCTCCCATTGGCGCCATGGCGACACATTTTTAGACCTACCGTCTTGAATCTTTTAAAAGGCACTGGCTAAAGTTGAAATGAAGCTCTGTGCAAAATTTCAAGTCAATCGGATAAGGTCCACAGTCAGACGGTCCACTTGACCGTCTGAATAAGAAAAAACCCACGTAAGGGATTTTTGAAATTTTATAACTCGGCTCCCTTCAGACCTGGCGACTGGAAACTTTCAGGGCTTTTCTCTATTATCCACAACAAGAAGATCGATATCAAATGTCACGTTGATCGGCTGTGGACCCTTCAAAGTAGCCAAAATTTAGGTTTTTTGTTCCTAAACTCTTCTTGGGTTGAGATAATGAGTTAAATCTTTCAAATAGCACAGGGCCTCGTTATAGAGGAGGTCTGTGCAAAATTGAAAGTTGACTGGTCCTATTACTCAGGCTGTAGACTCGTCACAGTAGACACTATTAGCCTGAAATGTCTGTATTTTTGTTTCTAAAGTTCGTTTAGTTGAGATAATGGGTTTAATCTTGTAGGAGGCACTGTCTGAAGTTGAAACGAAACTCTGTGCAACATTTCTAGTCAATCGGTGAAGGTGAAGAGGTTGTAACCTTGACCGTATGAATAAGGAGAAGAAGAACAAGAGGGGCGAAGAACGGGGTTTTCGAAAATATCGTCTCCCTGAAAACCTAGCGACTCGACACTTTCAGTGCTTTCTATTATTCACACCAAATTTCAAGTTGATCGGTCGAATAGGAACCGAGATGTGGATATCTGAAAAACGCGTTTCGCGTCGACCGGTAAACACACACTCGATACCGAAAGGTATTCAACTTGTTTGATTGGCATGGTAGAACGCTACTGCGCTCCTAGGTAGAATTACTCATGTTGCATGTTATATGATGTCCAGATCGATGGAAAGGGTGGGTTCTGGGTGATGGTCTCTAAAACATAGATGGTTCCATCTACATTTCATCAAAATTCAAACGAAACTTTTGTTTACTCATGCAAAACGTGATATTATTGTAACAATATTCTTCATTCTTCTCAACTTGTTTGCTTAATGGGACGGAACGCGTACCTAAATAGAAGTAGCCGTTGGGAAAATTTCACTGCACCCACTTATATTGAGGGAAATGAAGAAGAACAGAAACAAAAATTAATCACGCCCTACCTTCAGCAGAATGTAATCAATATTTACCGTTGAAAGAGTAACCTTATAGATCCTCGAAAGGCAGGGATAATGGATACTTTACAGCTCAGTCAAAAGAGAGTTTACTGTTACGTAGTCTCGTCACATCATACGGTGCCAAGGGAGAAAAGGTAAGAGTAATATATTTTTTGAAGAAGATACTCCACCCAGCTGAAAACAACCAACTTCTAAGTCGCATTATGTAGCTGCTGATCTTTGTTCCCTTGTCACTAAATGAAACTTTGATTGGTCCCTAATAATTACTGACCCCATTTCAACGTCGAAGAATACGAAATGTTAGAGGTAACGATAGAAACAATGAGAAAGATTGACAGTCGAGAAATTTTTCTCTCTTACCAAACTGTATGTAAATTGTAGCTTGATCGGGATATGATGTCTATGAGTGCCTCTGTACGTAAATATATGTATCAAAACTATTTTCAGGGTTTTGTGATGCAAAGAGCAAAAAGCTTTTTTGTAAAATAAGCCCATTATTAAATTTAAAGTAAAATTTGAAGTAAGCACCCACCGTAAATTATTTCTTGTGGACGTTACTGATAGTGGAGATGTCCATGTAGACATGTCCATGATGTCTTTTGAGCGTTTGCTAGTCATCTGAGTAATGTACATCCTTTAGGGATTGTAGGGGGAAATACATTTGGCTCTGCACTATTACCAGAACGTGGCGCTATTCGATATTTAGTAGTCGTGAAAGAACTTGCTGCTGTTCGACATACAGACATTACTCTTCATGTAGATATATGTACATAAGGCCAAGCTTGGGTTGAGATCATTCTCAGGAAAGGATTAAGTATCTTATTTTATCCCTCAAACTTTATCTGCTTGACGGTATACCCGTGATGTTGAAGTGGGAAAACTTTCGAGTAAACAAAACCATGTGGAGTTCTGTTCGCTCCCGCACGGCCCCGTTCCTTCTTCGGGGTCCGTACACCCGAACCTCCTCCACGGTTAAGTTCGGAGGCTTAGGAGTCTTCACGGCCGTTCCAAAACTGCTCCAACCGCAACTAATTAGCCTTCCACCACATCAAGAGCCCTAAAACGAAGCGTAGAGGCGCCAGAGAGGAAGGAACGGATAAACTCGCAAACAAGTGTTAATGCCGACTTAGTTAGGATAATTACCGGGATTTTGAACTTCTGCTCTGCGGGATGCCGACTGTGAGCGTTCGAGGCTTCTCGCGACTTCTATTAACAAACCTATGGCGTAATAAAATGCAAACTAAACCCAACATGAACGGAGGCATGAAAAAACTCAAATTGCCAAACGTGTTCCCTGTCATAGGCAAAATGTCATCTTATTATGTCAGTTCCACATGTTTGGAATCAACACGCAAACACAAATTTCAGTTTTGGTTTATTATCTTCGATAATGAACCATTGGAATCGCCCAAAGAAAAAATTTTTTCAACCCCCCCTCAAAATTTGTTGGTTTACGTTTCAAGATACGTAGATTCAGAAAATCGAATAAAAAAAAATCCGTCCGTCCGCCGTACGCCGTACGCCGTCCGCCGTACGCCGTCCGCGCCACTTTGCCCAGTTAGCGTTGAGTTAAAATTACGAAATTTTTTTTATGGGTTTCGACCAACCCCACAATGGTCCTCGAAACTTTTCAGAACCCTAGGTCAAGGGGAAGGGGTTCAAAACAAATTTTGAAAATTTGAAAATCTCATATCTCGAAAAATTCATATAGAACGGTATGTTTTTTATTTCATATTTAGATAGAGTTTGTTCCGTAGAATTTTTTAAGACCATCCGCAGCTTTGTACGACCAGCCGTTCGTTCACAATGACGGCTCAAAGATTGTGCCTCACAACACAATCGTGACTCAAACTGTTGAAATACAAGTCCATTTTCATACTAACAAGCTATTTGGAACATCATATGGCTTAAGTGATGTCGAGTTTGTTGTTCTGAGGTGCGTTTCGTGCTACTGAAATGAAGGTAATTTCGAATGTTTGTTGGTAGGTACTTCTTTTATAGAAAAATTATTACCGACGTAGTATTAAAAACCCCAGAATTATATCGTATTAATTAATCATAATTAATAACAATTATTATTAATAATAAATACGAATTATTAATACCTAACAATAAATTATAATAATTTTCACTAGGTACTTGATAAAATTGATAATAATAATTAATCTAACATTTAGGATCTAGACATTTAGACCTAGTGATCTAGACAGAAGGGTGATCTGTACAAAGAAGATAATGAACCGTTGTGTCAAGAATTTGCAGAGTTTTTTTGTTCGTTTTTGTGTCTCTTTACTATGTGCCCTGTTAATTCGAAATAAACGCTTTTCGAATGTTTTCAGTCGTTTTCAAGTCGAACTTGGTACGTTGGCAAGGGCCGTTTCTTCCAATATGAACATATTTATTTGAAATGTGCTTTATTTTGGTTTATTATCTTCGATAATGAACCATTGGAATCGCCCAAAGAAAAAAATTTTTTAACCCCCCCTCAAAATTTGTTGGTTTACGTTTCAAGATACGTAGATTCAGAAAATCGAATAAAAAAAATCCGTCCGTCACCCGTACGCCGTACGCCGTCCGCCGTCCGCCGTCCGTGGCACTTTGCCCAGTTAGCGTTGAGCTAAAATTACGAAATTTGGTTTCTGGGTTTGGACCAGCCCCACAATGATCCTCGAAACTTTTCATAACCCTAGGTCAAGGGGAAGGGGTTCAAAACGAACTTTGAAATTTCGACAATGTCATATCTCTAAAAATTCACATGAAACGGTGTAGTTTTTAGTTCACTTTTGAATGACCTGAAAAATTACGAATTTTTTAAGACCAATTGGATTTTTGTACGACCAGCCGTTCGTTCACAGTGAGCGCGCAAAGGTTTAGGAGAAACACTAAACTTCGCGTCTGAAACGGTCGGTCAACCCCCCAGACGCCCATCATAAAAACTACTTTGTTTTCATCTTCCCGGTATTTTTATTCGATTTTCTGAATCTTGAAACGTAAACCAACAAATTTTGAGGGGGGGTTAAAAAAAATTTTTCTTTGGGCGATTCCAATGGTTCATTATCGAAGATAATAAACCAAAAACCGTCCGTCCGGTGGCCAACAAGTACGTCAGAGCCTATGACGCACGAGCGTATGACGTAAGACGGCTGGCAGGAGACCAACAAGTGCGTCAGAGCCTATGACGCACGAGCGTATGACGTAAGACGGCTAGCAGGAGGCCAACAAGTACGTCAGAGCCTATGACGCACGAGCGTATGACGTAAGACGGCTAGCAGGAGGCCAACAAGTACGTCAGAGCCTATGACGCACGAGCGTATGACGTAAGACGTCTAGCAGGAGACCAACAAGTGCGTCAGAGCCTATGACGCACGAGCGTATGACGTAAGACGGCTAGCAGGCGGCCAACAAGTACGTCAGAGCCTATGACGCACGAGCGTATGACGTAAGACGGCTGGCAGGAGACCAACAAGTGCGTCAGAGCCTATGACGCACGAGCGTATGACGTAAGACGGCTGGCAGGAGACCAACAAGTACGTCAGAGCCTATGACGCACGAGCGTATGACGTAAGACGGCTGGCAGGAGACCAACAAGTACGTCAGAGCCTATGACGCACGAGCGTATGACGTAATACGGCTGGCAGGAGACCAACAAGTACGTCAGAGCCTATGACGCACGAGCGTATGACGTAAGACGGCTGGCAGGAGACCAACAAGTGCGTCAGAGCCTATGACGCACGAGCGTATGACGTAAGACGGCTGGCAGGAGACCAACAAGTGCGTCAGAGACTATGACTTAACAATAAATTATACGCTCTAGATCACTAGGTCTAAATGTTAGATTAATTATTATACTTATTTATTTATTTATTTATTTATTGATTGGCATCCAAAATACAAGAAAAATTAAAAATTAAAAACACAAACATTACACTTCTGGTAAACCAAATAAAATTAAACGAACAGTTCGTATGATTTACTTATATGCTAAGAAAAAGAAAAACATAACAAGAAACTGACGCCCACCAAAAAATAAGTTCCTAAGAACTTGTGCTATCTGGTGGAGAAGCTATGGCAGCAGTCGCGAAAGCATATTTTTAATTTTCATTTTTATTTATTTATTAACTTATTATTATTATTTAAATACATTTATTTATTTATTTATGTGTTATACTACTTCATTTTCTTAAATTATATTAAGGGGAATAGAAATCAAGAAAGAAAACATCCATTCAGCATCTTCTTAAAACTTAAAACATTTGTAAAGGTGGACAAATTTATATTTCTAGCATAGAAAAATTTCAAGGCCTGAACATATGCATTTCTCTTATAAAATTCTGTATTAGTTTTCGGAAGAACAATACCGGATTTAACATAATTTCTGGTTCTATCGAAAGAAGCTAAATGTTTCTCACAAATGCCCTTATTAAATACATGAACACAACAGTGAAACAAGAATAATTGTTGAATAGTTTTTACATTAAAATGCTTAAAAAGTTTAGCCGATGTGTATCTTGGGTTTTTATTTAGGATAATTCTAATCAGCTGATTTTGCATAATCTGAACTTTCCTCACATAAGATTTAGCTGCTCCCCCCCCACAAAATGATCCCATACTTGAATAATGATTGTGCCAAGCCAAAATAAATTAAACGCAATTGATTTTTAAAAAGAAAATTTCTTGCTTCCTTGAAAACGAAAAACAATTTTCTCAAACGCACGATAAGATAATCAATATGGGACTTGAAATTTAAATTACAATCGATTATTATGCCTAAATATTTACAATTATCCGCAAAAGGAATTTGGGGACAGTCACATTCACCATCATGGGTAGAACAATCTCCCGCAGAGGGGAACTTGATTTTGCTATACTGAGGGAAAGACTTATTACCTACTCTAAAACGAAGCACAGACGTTTTTTCCACATTCAAAGCCATTCCATTTAAATCAAACCAGCTCTTAACCGCAATGAGACTCCTATTTACGGAGTCAATCAGGGAACAGTAGTTATCACCCCAGAATACTATAGCTGTGTCATCGGCGAAGCCATAAAAGTTTCCACCTATGTTATTATTATTTATTTATATACGCTCAACAATAAATTATAATAATTTTATCTAAATGTCAAATGTTATGTTATGTCAAATGTCAAATGTTATGTAAATTTTATCAAAGATTGTGCCTCACAACACGATCATGAATCAAACTGTTGAAAAACAGGTCCATTTTCATACTATCAAGCTCTTTGGAACATCATATGGCTTAAGTGATGTCGAGTTTGTTGTTCTGAGGTGCGTTTCGTGCTACGGAAATGAAGGTAATTTCGAATGTTTGTTGGTAGGTACTTCTTATAGAAAAATTATTACCGACGTAGTATTAAAAACCTCACAATTATATCGTATTAATTAATCATAATTAATAATAATTATTATTAATAATAAATACCTACGAATTATTAATACCTAACAATAAATAATAATAATTTTCACTAGGTACTTGATAAAATTGTTAATAATTAGTGATAATTCATAATAATAATTAATCTAACATTTAGGATCCAGACATTTAGACCTAATGATCTAAACAGAAGGGTGATCTGTACAAAGAAGATAATGAACCGTTGTGTCAAGAATTTGCAGAGTTTTTGCTTTATCATATGAGATAATTACACTATTTCCTCCCTCCCTTCCCATTTGGAGATGGCCACCTGGTCACCTATTCTAACTATAGTTGCAACATCGGAACTAAAATAATCCATTTTAACATCAAATGATAATCGATGCGACGAATTAGTCAGTATTGAATAATCGATGTTCGATTAATCGAAAGCAAATAATTTTTTAAGTACTCATGTCAACGCTTCCTCACTATCCAAAAATTCCATGGTTTTTTCGTCTGTAGGTGGCGATCTACTGTTAAATTTCAAGGCGAATGAAGATAAGGGAATGCCAAAACTAATAAGATTACATAAAATAGTTTTGACGTGGATGTGTCTTATTTCTGGGGGTCATTCCGAAATTGGCGTGATCCAAATTTGTGTGATACGAAAAATGTGACGTTTTTTGGCGCAACTCCCGAGGTGGTAGAGATTTGATATTTGGCAAGTAGCCTCTTTGTAGAAATTTGGCCTCTTTAAGCAGAAAAGGCCCAGGATCCGCTGAGGGGGTCCTAAAGCTAACAGACATATCTATGATCTGATGTTTTTCCCAGTAAGGGAGACATTTGATTATAAAGTGAAGTTATAAGACTTATAACTACTTAGTAGAACTGATAAAAAGTATCAAGTATGAAAGTAGAACACAAAATTTGTGTTCTACTTTCATCAGGATTTCGAAAGAGCATAAGCATGGAAGTAGTATGCCTAATCACAAGGATCATAACCATCCTTAACAACGACTATTAAATAGAAATTTTGTCTTCAATTATGTCTTTGTCCATGCTTATGCTCTTTCGAAATCCTGATGTACCTATTCGAAATCCGAATAATCAGTAACAATAATCGATTAATACAAAATAATCGTTAGTGTTCGGTCCCCTCAGTCCTCTACCTTAGCTACCAAGTAATACCGGAAAGCACAATATGAGAGAAGGGCAGTGTAATAACAGTGATACCAAGTAACAGTTCTATTTCCTATGTACAGTTCAATCAGTAATACCCGGTAGCATCAATAATAACAAGATCAGTTCCAGTAACAGTTTTATTATACCAATTCTACCTTCCAGGCACGGTTCATCCTGCGCGGTGACCAGTGCGCATGTACAGGACCTCCCGCTTGAGGCAGGTTCTCCCGCCAGTCTAGTTTCTGTTCTGACAGCGTTTGGTCTCTCGATATCGCTCTCCCACATTTGTATTTTTCATTAATATATTCTCCCAGTTTTCTCAGTTTCAAAACCAGTTTCTTCAGTCTTTTTATTTAGTTTCCCAATTCCCGGTTGAACATTGGTGCCGAAACCCGTTTTGAGTGTTCTCGTGCGTCAATTACCGCGAGTTCATCATGTCTCAATCGCCAGACCGGTCACACCAACCATCGCCAGATCGCTCGGTTACACCAGTTTCAGTGAGTATCGACTCGTTAATATCCCAGATATCTGAAGACATCAATACTGCCCAGTTTGATGATATTTCTAATGTCATTCTTTCGAAACTGCGGCCTGATGAACTTTCTAAGTCGGCATCCACCGTGTTGAACAATGTTGTGAAGGTTCTACTCGCCTTAGATTCTCTCGTCAAGGTCACAAAGGACCATACTGTACCGAACTTTCTCGAACAATCAGTAACTCGCCTGGACAAAATGGCGGCCGACCTACATGAGATTTCGTTGGAAAGGCACATAAAGCATCGAGGGTTTACTCGTTGTTTACGATTCTATACCAATATGCGTCTTGACACTGCAAGGGCCGCACTATTGTCGAAATTCTTCGACGTTCGCTCAATGGCTTTCGACACAACTCTACCTGTAGACACCCTTTCTCGCCCGGACCGTCCGAATAATAAATACGATGATTTAAAAACCCTTGCATTACTTTTGCCAACGTTACCGATTTATGATTCTAACATTTTAGAATTTTCCCAGTTCGCCCGGTTATTTGATGAATCGGTTATAACGTTAAATGTACCGGATGCGAGTAAATTACAGGCCCTCAAACAAAAGTTGGGCCCGGAATTACAAACCTGGATCGCCCCGCACATAGTCAACGGTACGTCATTCAATGATGTTTGGGCAGAATTAGTGGCCACCCATTCGAACCAATATAAAATTGCCATGGCCCATTTGGATAAAAAGGAGACCCTTCTTCCATTTCGATCTGAGAGCCCTACTGCTCTTCACCAGTTCGTTCAGTCGGCGCTTGGTTATCGTTCTGCAGTTGCAGCCGTTGACTCAGAGGATATTACAGATTTCATGATTTACCATCAAATGATCAAATGTTTACCTCCGGTGCTACACAATCAATTTTTTGATGAGTACGTCGCCCAGTCTCAAACCTTGCCAACTTCCCAGATGCTGTTGGATTTTTTTGAAAGCCCGACAACTTCGCAATCAAGCTGTTAAGCCCGCCTCATATAGTGACGTCACCAATTCTACCAGTTTTTCTCGTCGCCCAAACCACAAGTCTTCCCAGTCTTATCAACCTGGGTCTGTTGGCCCGCGAGTGGTGGGCCCCACTCGTCCGTGCCCGTATTGTGAACAGTGGCACTTACTCTTTCGGTGTCCCGAGTTTTTATCATGCACTCTTCGAGCCCGCTGGGAATTCGTCAGATCAACGGGAGAATGTGCCAACTGCCTGAATGGGACACATCCGACATCTCGTTGTGGCTCACAGCGAGTTTGCTCACAATGCAACTCCCGTCATCACTACTTTTTGCATCAATTCGGAGGATTGGATGACTTTATTCCACAACATCTTATAAAAAAGGCAGTGTACTTTAAACCTTCTTCACCAGTTCCCAGTCACTCTCGCTCTCCTCCAAAATCTCCTATCCTTGTTACAAAAAGTTATCCCCAGTCTCCAACTTCCCAAAAAACATCCAGTCTTCGTTCATCACCACCTGTACCGCGGAACCAGACAAAAAACTCCCAATATCGGAGGAACCTTCAGCCACCAGTATCTCAAGACACCTATATTCAAGAAGATGACCATTGTGTAAGCCCGTCAATTGTTTCTCATAATATGTCAGGCGACGAGCGGTCTTTGTCGGAATTTGATTGGTTACATTTGAGCCCCACTTCCGTCGCCGTAAACCCATCTAACACTTTATCACGCAGTCGTACACCTCTGGATAGAATCCGCTCGTCGTCTGACCCTGTGCTTTCCGGTTGTACAAACGAATTCGGTTTTTCATCTACCTCATCACAAAACACACAGTTTCCAAACACTTATACACCACATGTCTCTCAGTCACAATTTACTTCCCAACCCCGTCAATCCCCTACCCTTCGGGATTGACGGTTTCCTTGGCCAACCGCTACTCGTTCCCAGTTTACCAATTTAAGATATAAATTAATTAGCCCGTCCGTTCAGTCGCCTCCCAGTCCAACCCAGTTTTTAAAATCTTCCCTTTTAATACCGGATGGGTTCTCAATTGTTCCCAGTGCTATGGTTCGGTTATCACCCTCTGGTAATCACCCTGGAGCGGTTGGCCGGTCGCTTCTGGACTCAGGGAGCGATTCTAATCTTATATCACTAACATTTGCGCGTCGCGCACAATTGAAAGTTGTGCCCAGAAAAACCACCATCTGGGGGGTGGGTGGCTCTGTTATTCAAGGTGTCCACGGTACCACGTCGGCCCTTGTACATTTTCCTACATGTAACTCACGTTATTTTTCGCCCAGATTGTTGGACTTTGTTGTGCTTGATGACCCATCCCCTCCATCACCAACTGTCTCTTTCCCTATTTCCAAGTGGCCCAATATTACTAGGTTAAAGCTAGCGGATCCCTATTTTAATGTAACCAAGTCAGTTGATATTCTTTTCTCTGCGTCCTTCTTAACGGATATTACTCTCAATTCCAGTACACTTTCGTTTGATTCTTCCCCAGTATTTTTTAAAACACAACTCGGCTGGTTGGCCTCCGGCTATGTCTCCACCCGTCCCAAAAAATCCGTAACTTTTCATCATTCAATGATAAATAATGAATCGAATCCCAAAATTCGTTCCAAATTAGAAAAAATACAAAAAAAATCGGTAACTTTTCATCATTCAGTAATAGATAATGAATCTAAGCCTAAAATTCGTTCAATAGTTGAAAAAGCCCAGTGTGCCAATTTTGATCGTTCCCAGCG
This sequence comes from Stenodema calcarata, assembly GCA_963920205.1. NCBI lineage: Eukaryota > Metazoa > Arthropoda > Insecta > Hemiptera > Miridae > Stenodema > Stenodema calcarata. The sequence continues at coordinate 11,651,800 of OY986049.1, forward strand.
TAATCATGTCCACAAATATTTAGGTACAATGTGCCCAGTACAAACTGTTCCAAAGTTTGATTCGGCGGTGGAGGTCGAGTCCAAACCAGTACCCTTATTGAACTCCCAGAAGATCCCACGTTCACAATTAACAACATTTAAACCAAAATCCCAATCTTTCCAACAACTTTCGGAAGCGGACCGCCAATTAGCCGTAACTGCCAGTCTCACTCCCAAACCTCAAAGGATCCATAGGAAACAGCCACCTTCTTTCTCGCCAGCTTCGACTGTAGTAAGGGCTGTTGTTAATGGAAGGTTTACCAATTATTTCACTATTATGAATTTTACCAATAGCACAATTCCAGATACAGTATCCCCTCCCCCAATCAATTGGTTTTCTTTTCCCAATTATTTTTCTGCGCCGCTTCACGTTCGATTGTCTACGGTTGCCTGTGAGGATTCACCTCAATCAGTTCCTTTGAATACCGATTTTGTTCAACCTATCCATATAGTTTCTCCAGACAGCATTTCTCTGGACAATTTCTTGCCAGTTCCCAAAAAGGTGAAATCCCTTACTACCAATGCCCAGCTTTCCAAATTGTTAGAGCAAATGTATGCTATTGATAATTTGGAGGATCCTCCCCCTCTCACGCCCGAGGAGTCAGAGGCGGAAGAAATTTTCCGGAAAACGACCACTCGTTCTCCCAGTGGGCGCTTCACAGTGAGCCTCCCATTTAAGTCACCCCCGTCCCTGTTAGGCCCTTCCAGAAATTTAGCACTGTCGCGATTTTTTGGCCTAGAGGCCAAGTTCAAGAAATATCCGGAACTATATAATTCCTATAACCAGTTTATGGAGGAGTACCTGACCTTGGGGCACATGTCTCTTGTTACCGATTCCCTCAGTCCCCAATTTGCATATTATATTCCCCATCACGCAGTTTGTAAGAAAGGGGACCCAAGCAGTAAAATTCGCGTGGTGTTCAATGCATCACAGAAAACACCAGGTGGTTTTTCCCTTAACGATTTACTTCACACTGGACCTCGGTTACAATTGGGAATTGATGATGTGATTACCCGCTTCAGATACCATAAATTTGCGTTAACAGCGGATATTAAACAGATGTTTCGGCAAATTATACATACCCAATCTTCTCGTGATTTTTTACGCATTTTTTGGCGCCCCCAGCATTCTCGAACCATAAATGAGTACCAGTTAAATACAGTTACCTATGGGACGGCCTCCGCGCCGTTCTTGGCGTGCCGTGTGTTACGGGAATTGGCGGATACTGCCCCCCCACACCTTTTGGAGGCGGCCAATGTCTTGAGAACATCCACATATGTGGATGACCTGTTTTTCGGAGCCACTACCACAGCTCAGGCCATTGAACTGAGACAACAAATTATTTCTCTGTTATTGTCTGCCCAGTTCCAGTTGCGTAAGTGGGCCGCTAATAGCCCTGATTTATTAGTCGGTATCCCAGATGATCACATCATCCCAGCTTCACAATTTATAGAATTCAATTCTGATGTAGAACAACCCCTGAAAATTCTTGGTTTACGCTGGGACAATCTAGCTGATACATTTTCTTATTCAGTTGCCAAATTACCCAGTATAAAAACAAAACGTGACCTCGCATCTCAGATTGGTCTACTCTATGACCCATTGGGCTGGATAATACCTGTAGCAGTTGCAGCTCGAATTATTCAGCGGTCCGTTGTTCAGTCAAAAATTGGTTGGGATGAAAATTTACCAGTATCCATTTGCACCAGTTGGCAAGAATTTGCTTCCCAGTTGCCATCCCTTCAATTTATTTCTATTCCAAGACACATTCCTTTTGAAAATGCTCAATTTTGGATAGCTGGTTTTGCCGATGCCTCTGAATTGGCCTACGCAGCTGTGCTGTATGCAGTTATCCAACTCGGGGATCAGTTCGAGGTACGACTTCTCACTGCAAAAGCCAGAATAGCACCGTTAAAATCTGAAACCCTTCCCAGACTTGAACTATTGGCAGCAGAACTATTGGCTAAATCTTTCAAAAAACTCTCTCCCCAGTTACCCCAGTTAGATATTTCACGAATGTTTGCTTTTTCCGATTCTACGATTGCTCTGTCTTGGATTACTGCGGATCCAGCCCCTACATGGAAAGTTTTTGTTGGAAACCGCGTTTCACAGATTCTCAGATGTGTCCCTCAGGACAGGTGGTTCCACGTCCCCTCAGCACAGAACCCAGCCGATATAGCTTCCCGAGGTATGTCCCCCCACCTTTTACCAGATGCCCAATTTTGGTGGAACGGACCTGAGTGGCTTCCGTCTCACCCCCATTCCTGGAAACTTGTAAGAGTACGCCCAGCCCTGAAGGATCCCATTGTTTTGTCTGAACAACGGGCAAAACAAATTCGGTTAACCTCCCAGATTCCAGATTTTTACCCTGTTTTGGAAGCCCGGTATTCTTCCCTTTCCAAGTTACAAGCAGTCACAGCTTGGTGTCTCCGTTTCCGTAATAACTCTGATAGAACAAAACCCCGATTCTCAGGCTCTTTGTCTGCAGTTGAATTAAATGCTGCAATGGCTCTATTGGTCAGGCGGGCACAAAGATCCCAGTTAAGCCATGAATTAATCGACGCAGCCCTTCACCGCCCAAAATTGAAAATTACCAAAGTTCTGGGGCTTTTCATAGATTCTGACGGAACTCTTCGCGTTGGTGGAAGACTCCGCCACTCCAAATTACCCGTTTCTGCACGTCATCCTGCTCTGTTGCCCCAAAAACATCCTCTTACTGATTTGATCATTGACCAGGCCCATGAGGATTGTCTCCATGTAGGCCCAAAATCAACCTATGCTTACCTATTATCCCGGTATTGGATTGTCAATGGCAGACATGTAGTCCAGAAAAAATTAGCTGGCTGTCCCAGGTGTTTTTCAATTTCCCCAAAGCCCTTTAAGCCGGAAATTGGCCAGCTCCCAATTGATAGAGTTTCCCTGATACACCCATTTAACCAGGTAGGTATTGATTATGCTGGACCTATTAAAATTTCAATAACGGGTACGCGGGGGTCCCGCTGCGTAGACGCATATATATGCGTCTTCGTCTGCCTGAGCACCAAGGCGGTTCACCTAGAGTCAATACTCGACCTCAGTACGGATGGATTCCTGTCATGCTACGATCGGTTTGTTAGCCGCAGGGGTTATCCTGCTGTGGTCTGGAGTGACAACGGTCGCAACTTCTTGGGTGCCAACAACTACTTGCGCAAATTAAAAGCCGTGGTTGGGGACCACGAACATAAAAATTCAGTCTCTCAGTACTCGGCCAGGCACGGTACAGTTTGGAAGTTTATTCCCCCATTATCTCCCAATTTTGGTGGTTTGTGGGAGGCGGCAGTTAAGTCAGCCAAAAGGCTGCTTAAACTACAATTATTGAACCAGTTGCCATCTCTCATAACCTTCCAAACCATTCTATGTAAAATTGAGGCAGTTTTGAATTCCCGTCCATTGACAGCCCTGTCGTCTTCCCCGCTCGATCTGGACGTACTTACCCCGTCACATTTTTTAATTCACCGCCCAATTACATCTCCTCCCCTTGCCCCAGATCAAACCCCTGCGTCGTTTTCCCCCAAATGGAAATTGGTGCAAGCGGTAACAAACAATTTCTGGAAGCGCTGGAGCTCTGAATATTTGCTTGGGCTTCAGCGTTCCGAAAAATGGAATACGCCGCAAAGGCGGGCGGCGGTAGGGGATGTGGTCCTCATGCTGGATGAGAACCTACCACCTCTACAGTGGGCGCTCGGTCGAATCACCGCCCTGTTTCCCGGTATTGATGGCTTTCCCAGGGTTGCAGACGTAGCTACCTCAAGTGGTCTAAAGCGCCGCGCCGTTACCAAATTATGCCCATTGCCCTCCCAATCCTGATGATATTCTGACTACAATCTCCATATTATTCCATTTTCCCAATTATGTATCTTCCCGTTTCGCTTTTGCACAACTGTCCTCCAATTTCTCCAATTTAACCAAAATTTGACCCCATTTATATTGTATATTTATCCTTTTTTTTTTTTTTTTTCTTTTTCTTTCTTCTCTCTGTGAGCCTGCTCGCCCCCGGGGTGCTCCCTTTGGGGGGGGGACTATGTTCGGTCCCCTCAGTCCTCTACCTTAGCTACCAAGTAATACCGGAAAGCACAATATGAGAGAAGGGCAGTGTAATAACAGTGATACCAAGTAACAGTTCTATTTCCTATGTACAGTTCAATCAGTAATACCCGGTAGCATCAATAATAACAAGATCAGTTCCAGTAACAGTTTTATTATACCAATTCTACCTTCCAGGCACGGTTCATCCTGCGCGGTGACCAGTGCGCATGTACAGGACCTCCCGCTTGAGGCAGGTTCTCCCGCCAGTCTAGTTTCTGTTCTGACAGCGTTTGGTCTCTCGATATCGCTCTCCCACATTTGTATTTTTCATTAATATATTCTCCCAGTTTTCTCAGTTTCAAAACCAGTTTCTTCAGTCTTTTTATTTAGTTTCCCAATTCCCGGTTGAACAGTTAGCTACTCATCGATTGGTTAGGGTCAAATAATCGATTATCCGATTATTCGATTATTGCGTGGAGTTGTGGGACTTACGAGGATACAGAACAGTGAATGATAGTAATATACTCAAACAACCTACATTTTCATTGTGTACACGTGTTTACTAAAATCTTTTTGTGACAAGACGTTTGGTAGCTGTTCGTAGAATTTCATCGAACTACCCAGTGGTGAACCGCGTACTGAATCCGTACATCCAACTTGAATAGTTACTATTTCTCTCAATAATATGTGAGAGAAATAGTAACCATTGACAAACCGGAAATAATTCCGCACAAACATGGTACTTACCTCTCGTGATTTTGTTGAGGTATACGTACGAGTATCGTATGTCTCTATGGAGGTAGACATTAGAGTAGTGAGTGCGATGTTTGATGAGCCCCTTACTTCCCTATACACCCAATTCTATTTCTGCACGAGCCAATCTACTGATATAATATAACATAAACATGATATGTTTATTCACTGAAGACAATGTGAATGGACCAAGGGTTATTATAATAAATGTTTTGAGAGTAAATAATGAAAAGATGTTTTTAAGGTCAAACTGTGCGTTCGATGTTATTGGTTATTAGAACCACTAGCGTAGTATCACCCTCGTACGTAGAATTTGAACTGATGGCCTGGAGGAGAGGTTAGGAGAAGAATATTCAAAATCAAAATCGAAATGGCTTTTGTTGGAGCTATTTGAAATTTGAAATACTGTTGAAAATATTTGAAACGAAATTGATTCCATCTAGAACGTGAGTGTTAGTGATTTTGTTTTGATGATTTAAAACGATTTTAATTCAAATATTGCCCTTAAGCTCGTTAATATGAAGAGATAGGTGCGTTTCATACGTTTTAAAACTACCTACATTGAAAAGGTTGGTTTTAAGTTGTGTTGTAGGATACAATTATGTTATGATCAGATTAGTGAGATCAGTTATGACCTACCTGGTTGGTGCTAACCTGAGTAAGAATTATACATATTCTTGAGCTCTCCATGCTTTCACCCACTTTATTTAAATGGGAATGATTCGAACAGCCGTGAATGCCATGAAAACATACTGATTGAGTATAAGTGAGATTATCAGTCGAATTGCCTCCTGATGCCATAAGTCGGAAGAGGAACACAAATTAATGAGCAAAATTACGATTCTATTGGTAAAAACATTTTATTTAAAATGATTAATTACTTACATATTTTTATATATTCACGTTCATTTAGCGGAATGAGCCGGTGGAAGTATGAATGACACGATTACGGCAGGGTAACAAATAGCTATGTCTGTTGAATAAATCCCTAGTTGATGCCAATGACCCAAAATCCTATTTTGCGTATTACTCGAATTTTGATATTTCGACATCAAACCAGCGGTTTCTGGAAATTATCAAAGCTTCCGAGTGAAGTAAAGGGCTTAGTGGGCCACACCATTCAGCTCTGGAGAAAATTACCACGCACTCGTCTTGTTCCATGTAGTATTTACCCCTTTCCATACAAATAGTTTATTGGGTCTTGTCGTCACTTCGACCGTTATAGTGTTTAAGTTACAGTGGTCTCAAAAAAATCTTAAAAATAAACTCTATCTAAATCTGAACTGAAAACTATACCGTTCCATTTGAATTTTCCGTTTTGAACCCCTTCCCCTTGACCTAAGATTATGAAAAGCTTCTTCATTGTGGGGCTGGTCCAAACCCGTAAAACATTTTTTTAAAACATAATTTTAGCACAACTGGGCAAAGTGCCGCGGACGACGTACGGCGGACGGACGGATTTTTTTTAATTCGATTTTCTGAATCTACGTGTCTTCAAATTTTGAGGGGGGGGGGGGGGGAATTATTGGGCGATTCTAATGGTTTATTATCGAAGATAATAAACCAAAAACTCTGCAAATTTTTGACACACTGGTTTATTATCTTCCTTGTGCAGATCACTGTCTATACTCTGTCTACAGCAAATCGATAGACTGTGTAGCAAATCGGCACGTTATTTTGATGAGGTTAATACTTTATGAAAGCATATAGCGCCAAAACTGTAACTACCGTCCACATTTCTAATCATTACGACCAACTTAGTCATTCGAGTTGAGAGGATTGGCGAACACACTGACGAAAACCACAATAGATCCGGAAAATTAGGAAATTTGAACGATAGTGTAATCCAACTGAAATGAGTGAGCGCTATTTGTCATTTGAGTGGCGTTGTCCAATTATTGTGGCTTGTTATCACAGTTAGCGCTGCTGTTTTCATGTAGCACGGTGACTGTGGAATATGAACTTTCAATGGGTTCTCATATAATTTCCTTCCTTCTGAACAAATGGAACATCGAGTGATTACAATCAGTGTGAAATGTACGGCTTGGAGAGCATCAAAGATTGATTGTTGCTTGCATGAGAATTGGGTACGGTCCAACACTCAAATTGAACTCCCGTGAATCCCTCATATGACTCCATCGCTCCATCCCTCTAAACCTTTGTGGAGTGGAAATGGCTTTATGGAAGGGTAATGATGTATATTAGCATCAACTGGCCCTCCTTCCTATTCCCGGACCCTGCAAACGTCCAATAATATCGTTCGTGAAGTCCCCGTCACGTATCCTATTCCCGTCCACCGCAAAGCTGAGGGAATGCGGGTTACAGGGTTTGATCGTCTTGTCAATCAATGAATATTGTTCACGATCATTACAGCTACGTCGTTGGCTGGCAGCATCACCAGATAAATTCACGTTCCCTCAGATATGCTAATAAACCCGCAGTCAGTTCTCCACAGTCCATTTTACGAGGTGATGATCTCTCAGCTCATTTTTTGAAAAATGAATTCAAAATAAGTTTCCGATAAAATCTGTGTCCGATTTTTAATCAGTCCGTGAGTCTGCTGTTGTCAAATAATAATACCTACGAGGAAAACATCATTTCTATTGTCATACGCAGGCCTTCTTATACATTATTCAAGCATTGTATACAATACGAGTGTGACGTGTGATAAGGGTGGTTCATAAAGCTTACGGCTGTCAGTTATGGGGCTGAACTAAGAGGAGCAACTTGAAAATAATCTAAACAACGCAAAATTAAATTCTCAGGAGTATAGTTATTGCCCCCTGGTATGTTTGAACGAATGATCTCCATCGCAATCTTAAAGTCAAGATGTTGTTAAAAATCGAGCAATTGACCTTGAAAACCGTCTCCACAAGCACAGAAATGTTAAAGTACTGAACCTCCTGGACAACAATGGCGATGTACGAAGGCTGAAAAGGACCAAACCCTAGGACCTAGTTACAGATGTATAATATACAGTTGTAACAATGAAGATTATTACAACAAAATGGAATTTTCCTTCAAAACCCCTCTACGAATAGATTTGGGGGTATTCTTGGACCTCAAATTGGGATTCAGCTTCGAATAATATAGGATTGCACTATTCTGGTCTCTGTAATTCGATATTTCTTTCACTTGTGGGGATGTGTTATCTACTAAGTCTCAAACTAACATGGTACCCATCAATGTACTGAATTAAACTTTACCTATTAACCGTGAAGATATTCCACAGAGTTGAGAGTAACTTGGAAATTTGCACTATGTAAAACAGATAGACGCAAAACATCAATACTTCAAGGGAGAAGGGGAGATACGTGATTCGATGATATGACAACAATCGGCGGAAATCAGGGAGACCGGGAATGAAGGGCTTATTTCTGGATTCAGAAGGAGCTAATTGGGTTATCACACTGTGTTGGTGGAATGCTGGAACAGCTCCGCCCCTCAGACCCTCTCAGATGCATCGAACCGTCGGAATGACGAGGAATTAAACACTATTGAAGGGAACCAATCGTGATTAGGTGTCATCCAGGTAGCGACTCAGCTCCGATGGGCTCTTACAGGCAGGTGCGGGTTAATTTCCGGAGAGAAGGGTTGAGTGTGCTGGTTATACGTCATCGTCCGCACGAGGGAAATTGACTGTTTCATCTCCATAAGATGAAGAACCCAATTCTTCCGGGCGAGTAGTCTTTATCGGACTCATCCGAATACCAGATGACATGTGGTCTCTGTTACAGTAGCTTGTTCCACTTCTAGACAGGATTTCAAGGTCGCTAGACTCTTATTTCCCTTCACCTATGTAACAGGTTAATGAAAATCCAAGTATAAGAATCCAAATCCCAAAATTTAATACAAGAAATACAATTAGTATGAATCAACGTATTTGATCCTTCGTCTGCACAGAAACTCTTTGGGTATGGTGGAATCATACTAAACGAAGTACAAGATGAAAATTTCATTTCCTAGGAAAATGTCAAATCGTGAGTGGAAGTTCGTTCAGTGTAATCAAGGGTAGTAGACTCTACACTACTGTTGAGTCTACTACCCTTGAGTGTAATGGAGGAAACGTGAGGGGCGCTTGAGATCTACCTCACCATCAAGGCGTATCAGTGTTGCGGGTTGCATACCTTATCAAAACTCCACTTTACTCCAAGCATTTGGATGGCATTCAAGATGGAATTTTAAACGGTGGAATATAAGTTAATCGAGATCTCTAGGGATCAAACTGTGACATTGAAATTTTGCCTGGAGTTTTCAAATTCCTAGTTTGACGCATACCTTAGAACACCGGAGGCATTACGGAAACCTCTACCGGTGAAAACCTCGTTTATACAAGTTTTCTCTCGGAGCCGTAAGTCGTAAAGTGAAGCCAATTTGCATTAATCTCCCACGCGTTGTTGACGACACTATGACGCTGCTGAGCTAAGTCACCACAAGCTTCACCGTTAGAGGATGATGGCGGTGAGAGGCAGGCGCGAGCATTGCCACCCTTTATTGAGTCACAAGGCGGGACGGAAGATAGCTCGGCCAATTAGGCGCTAATTTGATTTAAAGCTGAGTCTAGTTAGTAAACTATTATGAAGGGGATTTCCCATTACCTTGGGTCTCCTTTCTCATCTAATATAAATGTACCGTCCCCGCGAGGAGCCCTATAATGCCTATCCCAATGTAGGTCAAAAGATAACGCCGTCGTTACACCAGACGACGGAGGGGGCCTCGCGATATTAATGCGCCAAGTTCTTAGCTAACAGCCCACACAAGCTGACGTGGCTTATTTGCTCGTGTATAGGGACAACGCATCATATTGATCCATATAACCGAACCGATGGGCACTCACTTTTAACCGTTGGGATCTGAGGGACCGTAACTAGTTCCGCCGCTCTAACCCTCCTGGGGAATCTATCGTGGAGAATTCTTGACCAAAACATACCAGAATCATGAATACCTCAAATGGGCAAGGTCAATTCCTAACATGTACAGTAACTTTGAGTCAGCGAATCCATAACATTATTTATAATTAATGTTTTGGATTCGCTCTGCAAATAATTGGGTTTTCGTTGTTGTTGAGCCGCTGGAGGTCATTTCCGAAGTAATTTTCTGTGTAGAATCTGAATCCGAGCTCAGAATTTTCCTATCACGTCTAAATTTTTAGATTTTGGAGGTTAAATACAGACTGGACAAAATTGTTCTAATTTCTCCTACACGTCACATCATCTATTACTTCTTTTTTTCATTTAAAAGGACACTTTGAATGATAGAGTAAGATGCTTCTTCCGAAAATTACCTATGGGATGAAATGCAAAGTTTTTTTTGTCATACAATGTTTAAACCCTATCAAACGTTTAACTATGGGGTTTCCGAAGATGCTAATTAGGAATTTACGAGTAGCTACAATATGGTGCGAAAGTATTTTTGAAAAATCATGGTTCGGATAGGCGACAGAAGCTTGTTTTGTAATAAGAGGTTTTATTTCTAGACTAAGGGAATTTTCGGCATGGGTTTAGTGTTTAAATGCTTGTGAGGAATAGATAATGCGGAATAACACATTAAGGTTATGTTCTAACATAAACCGATATATTTTCACTTAAAAAACGCCAATAAAATCAATAAAGGAGCTTAAATTTCATCAAAAGTAAAAAAAAAAAAGACATTTTACGATGTTTAATTGGATTTTGGGGAGTTCGCCATCTGCAATAGTTGAAAAACTTTCAGAATACTTTTTTCATATTACTTATTTAGACATTTTTTAGCCCCATCCGAAAGATCAACCAAAAAAGATTTTGGAGAAAAAGAAATTGGAGCCGCCTTCTTAAATTTTCGGAATCCGACCTCAGATTCATAGTTAGTATCCTCGAAAACCTCCTAGTTATATGTTTACATGGTTTAAACATTGTATGATAAAAAGGGTTTTTTTAGCCCAGCAGAAGCTTTCCGTGTCATCTCATCCCCTTAAAATCGCCATACCTTCTCAAAGAAACATCCTACAGTGTCATTCAAAGTCTCATTTTAAAGGGAAAAAGTAGTACTAGATGAAATAAAAAAAATATATATATATATATTATGCAGCCTGTATCTAACCTCAAAAATATCCAAAATAGCCACTTTTCGTGTACATCACCTCAACTATCTCAAAGTCCAGACGTGATAGGACAATTCTGAGCTTGGATTCAGATTCCACGCTGAAAATTACTTCAGAAATGACCTCGAGCTGTCCAACAACAAATCCTTGCAGATCAAAATCATGATTTTGGCGAAGAAATGCCGAAGAACTTGTATCGATACAAGTTCTTTGGCATTTCTTCGCCAAAATGTCAGTAAAGACGAAAGTTCAAAGACCATCAAAAATCAAGTATAGCAAACCAGGGAACTATTTTTGACCTTTTTGGCTACATAATGAGAAGGAGTAATAGACGTTCGGTTTCCTCAACCCTTCGACAAACCACTTATTTGTTTTTGGTGCATGACTGTATTTTGTACTTAGTCAATACATCAACGATAGTTTACTGGTGGTATATTAAATTTACGATAGTCACTAAATCCGCTAATAAGTTGATTTTAGAGGTTATGATTTAAGACGTGTTTTTCTATCGCACGGCTCTCACTCATCAATTTGAAGGAACCAATTTAGTGTTCTGAATTTGAGATTTTCGCCAGCGTAGCGCCAACGAGCCAGTAGCTGATTGCCCTTCCACTTCCTCATTTGCAATAACTAAGATTGCTCTTCCGTCGGAAGCGAGTTGCAAAAAGGAGGATGAGAAAAACGGGGTGAGGCGTAGCCCACGGAATAGAGGCCAAATCCGACTTCTCCTCCCACTTTACTATGACGAGATACACAGGTTTTTCAGTAGGTAGTTACTATATTTTACAATTTGGTCGCATTGTCGTTTCGACAGACTACTCATCAACTATGTTTGAAGCGTTTAGCGCTGATGGAACGGTATCATTGGAGTATAAAACTATGTACAGCAATAGCACTGTGGGGACGCGAAAATTGTTCACTTCGAAAAATCCCTGATGAACTTTCCATGCCAAATTACGGGACCTTCTCAAATTATCTCGTGTGGCATTCCCCTACAAGGGGAGGAATTATACGAGTCTAAAAACTCGTATGTACTAAAAATTCAAGTTCCAGCTTCATGCTCCATTGCATAGGAAAAATAAAAGGAATAAACAACAGGTAGTAATGATAATTTTACCTCTAAAATGAATGTTTACCGATGGAAAAGGGATTGGCATAGAGAATGATTCAATTATTGATATTTCTATCCGAGTCTCCGTAGCAAAATGGAAGAGGTTCTTCATCACATATAATATATTTTCATATTATGAAAATATAAGAAAAGACGGGGGAGGACTCAATATCAGCTCCATGTGGCGATTCGTAGTAAAACTGTGTTGGGAATACAGAGCTCCCTTAACTAATTTATTCAGATAACCTTTGCGATTTCAACAGCTATTACAATGCAGTGTACGTAGGAAAAAACTGACGAAATTCGGTGGGTGTAAATAACGTACGGTAACACTGGGAGGGATACGATTTTTTCATTATTATTATTATTTTATTTATTTTTTTTAATAGTTGTATTCATAAATAATATACAATGTATACATTAACTATGTTATAGTTAATACATCAAAAAACTATATGAATATGTTGCCCAAATTTGGGCAAAGTCTGTACTGTTGGGCAAGAATTGCTTCCTACTTTTCAAATAGGTATAGACATAGCTTAGTTGAATACCTAATAGAAATAGAAAATAAAAACCTCTTGCATAGAGAATAATACCAATAATCTGGAACGGATTTAGGTATGCAATTTTTCTGGAAATTCGAGTTTCGGCTGACGATTTCCGCGTACAACCGAGTCGTTGCTGGGGGAATAGTACTTCGTCATTTGTCATCGGACAAAAACCGTTCACCATTCGTTGGAAACCTCTCAATTTATAGAACTACAATACATTCCTCTCACTCGGTTGTCGCCCTTCGAAAAGCTGAGATATGCGCATGACTTGATACGAAGTTTGTTTGCACACAATATTATGGTCGTTAGGTGTCCCGAATGAGTTGTTTTCTGTGTTTAAAAAGGTATATAACGGAAGGTATATAAAAAGGTATATAATAGGTGTTTAAGAGGTATATAATGGAGACATGAAAATGTCTTCGATGACAAACGGCGACATATTGCTGGGGGGGGGGGGGGGGATGGCATGAAAATGTGTCAATGTGTTGCAGACTCGTATGCAAGCGTTTTATATTTAGGGAGAATGTACCTACGAGTTTCTTCCTTGTTACCTATTGTGATTTTATAAACCTATCACACTTTGATTATTTCTTCATATTCGCTAAAAAGTATTAGACGTGTTAGAGTTTAGCTTGGAATACTGCTAATTTGGTCCGACTGCGCGCCGTTTACTCTGGCCTTTATTCCGTGGGCGTAGGGTAAAGGGGCTGGGAAATTATGTCGAGAGACTGAGGGAGTAAGAGCAGGGGAGAGAGGGTTGATGGAGGAGCGGTGAAGACTATTTTGCTCCGTGGGACTTGGTACGCCTCCCTCCACCCTCCTCCCTCCAACCTCCTCCCTCCACCCTCCTCCCTGCAACCTCCTCCCTCCACCCTCCTCCCACCATCCACTCCCGCCCCCTCCGCCAAAACACCACTACCGTCACCAACCGACGTTTTCGCTCAAGGGCTGTCGTTGCCACAGTTTCAACTACGTTGCTTATCCAACCCCCTCCCCGCGGGCTCCAAAGCGGAAATTGACAAAAGTGATGACGACGTTGCGCAACCTCTTCATTGTCATGAGCACGAGATGCGAGATCTCTTATATTATTTAAGACCCCGAAGAAAATTGGAGTAAGCATATACTACGGGGAAATATTAGACAAGATCCTCCGTCGAGCGTGTACTTTTTTCTTGTTATTGAATATAAAAAATCAAGAGTCATGCATGTCATTTGTCAGACTGTTTTAGTTTGGGAATTAATAAGTAATTTCCCCCCTTAAAACTCCCCTATCCCCGCCTTAGAATACCCCGATTCGGCCCATCTTCGAATTTAGTAAACCGCGTTGCATCGTCAGTAGAGGAATAGGAAGGGAGACGGAATAGATCCCCTCAAGCCCCCCTCCCCCCATGCATCTGACAGATACAACGCGACTAACAGATTGTTAAATACAACAAACTATAATTGTAACGAAGGATTTATTTCAATAACTAGCTGTCTACCCGCGCTTCGCAACGGTTGAACAGACAGTTTTTTGGATTGCCGGTAACCCCCCCCCCCCACACCCTCCACACACAACCCGTACTGCCCCTCCCCTCCTAAATAGGTCAGAAACCTTCCCCAATGTTAACTCAACATATTCCCGAAGTTTCATTCAGATCGGTCAAGTAGTTTTGAAATCCCGGTGATCCCCCCCTCCCCTAACTTCCCTTAACCCCCCCCCCCCCCACAACTATAGACCCACCCTACCTGTTTAGAAACATTCCTCAATGTTCACATATCAAATTCTCAAAGTTGCACTCCAACTGGTCAAGTAGTTTTGAATGCCTGTAGACCCCCTCACAACCTGCACCCCGCCCCTTACCACTGACATCCTGATTGTAGTACCACTTGAAAGTAATCGTCGATCTGAATCCAGAGACTACTTACAATCGGATTTACGTTCAACTGTTCAAAAGTTATAAGCATAAACGTCCTCATAACACGTTTTTTAGTAGTATTTCATTCATAGCGTTTCAACGGATGGACAGATTTAAACGCGGATTTTTTATAAACCTTCCCAGATAAATTCTGCGTCAAATGGTACCAGCCGCAACTTTTTACGTTCAGCCGTTCTCAATTGATGATGAGACAAACAGACAGACAGACACGATTTTATTATATAGTATAGATAGATGGGGAACGATAAAGAATAGTTACCTACAATACTTTGAAAGAAAGACTGGAACTAAAAACTAAACCTGAACACATGAACTATAAAACTGAATACATGAACTATAAAATTAAACATAACTGTAAAGGAGAAATCAAAAATTCATTATCGTTCGAGTAGGAATCAAGGAAACACTTCCGTTCACTTGTGCATTCAACCATCAACTGGCCCGATGAGACAGAAGACCTACGAAACGGGAACCACTAACCAGACGAGACATGACCAACGTCGATTAGATATCTATCGCCGTGTTGTTATCTGATGTCGACACTGTCGAACTTTACATAATTATTGTAGTTTGTAGTATGTCAATGTAACGGATTACAGAACGCCCCCCCCCCCCTGAGCAACCACTATTTTATGCGTGGCATGATAGCTCACTCTATCAAATGCCCAAGTTATGAGAAATATTTCGGTTAAAAAATGCCATTATAATCGGTTGATTGGGACCGGAGTTATGCGTGGAATGAATTTGGCAGAAAGGTCCGGCTTCTGAGTAGCGTCCCTAAAAATTTGCTCTGTAATCACAAGTACGAAAATGTTGACGATCTGTTGAGATTGGGGAAAGAAAAAAGATTAGCAAGCGAATCTCCGCGGAGTTTAGTCTGAGATCTTGAAAAAGCCAGCGGGTTTAGTGTTGGGATGATAACGAGGGTTTGCCTCAATAACACTGTCATATCCCTCACGTCTGACAGTCCTATTCAAAAACCCCATAATATCGGGACAAACATTCCCACCACCGCCTTCCAGAGGAGGTCGCCAGAAATAAGGCCAGCAATTCCCTTCCATCTTTCTTTTCTTCCCGGCTATACCCCGTTTTTTCCCCGAGGAGGTGAAGTGGGTGCGAGCAATATCATCTTTACACCCCGTAGGACGCTTGAGGAGTCTAGAGGAGGCGCAGTTCAAGTCCTTCGAGAGAAGAAAAGGGTTAGAGATTTATTGAAATCCCAATTTCACGATCTGAAAGCCCTCAGGTCCTGTCCACCTTCAGTGATCGCGTCGACGATTTCTTCTTTCCAATTAGGATAAACAAAATGTTCAGGGAAGTTCGTCTCATTTCACAGACCAATGGACTGAACATGTCATAGAAGAGGCGGCTCCGTAGTAGGTTCGCTGCTCCTGAATATTTTCCCTCGGGGTTTATCGTCTCCGTCCTTTCTTTTGCCCTCTTTTCTTAAGGATTACATTCCACGATTTATCCAAAGAATTGAAAATAACGGAGAAGTTCTTCCCCACTAAAAATATTTCTATCCACTTCGCTCTTCTCTTCGAGAACGGATCTAACAAAATCCTCGATGCTAACAAAACTCAGGTTGGACTGAACAACGTGCTCTTAATTCCTTTTGACATTTTCATGTCTTTCATATGGCACATAAAAAAAAATCGTCACGAAAATCGTCACGAAATTTGTCCCAAGTCGCCACAATGATGATTATGACCATCAGAAGTGAAGTTGTTCGTTATTGGAATTAGGTAGGTACCTACTTTACAGTTTGATATTTCTGATGATTTTCGCTTACAACCGATTCGTTGCTACGGAACTTTATCTTCGCCAGTTATCATCGTACAAAAATCGTTCACCACTCGTTGGATAGCTCTCGATTTACCTAACTATATTACGTTAACCACTGCGGAGTGCGTGGCCGACAAGCTGCGGTATGAGCGTGATTGTTTAAATAATTGTTTACACACAGGTGATCATTCTCAATAATTTAT
Organism: Stenodema calcarata; assembly: GCA_963920205.1. Taxonomy (NCBI): domain Eukaryota; kingdom Metazoa; phylum Arthropoda; class Insecta; order Hemiptera; family Miridae; genus Stenodema; species Stenodema calcarata. Next base: position 11,668,306 of record OY986049.1, read on the forward strand.
ATTGACAAAATTATGACCATCAGAAGTGAAGTTGTTCGTTATTGGAATTAGGTAGGTACTTTACAGTTTGATATTACTTCCCAGTTTCGGCCCTGATCATCCTAGAAAGCTGATACTCGGTATACAAACTCTTGAGGGAACTCTAAATTCGAATTATGATATGCGCATGACTTGATACGAAGTTTGTTTGCACACAACATGAAAATGTCTCAATGTGTTGCAGACTCGTATGCAAGCGTTTACTTTGGCGTTTAACCTGAATAAGTCGTTATCCAACGTTTTTCAGAATTTTAATTTATCCTGTGCTTCGAGCGTTGTCCTGATTACGCTTACTTCCATTTTCTACAACCCACTCGTCGAATGCATTAGTTTATTACATACTCCCAACTCCAACCCATCATCTCAAAAACAGTACGAACAATCAATCAGGCACTTTTACCGAATGAGTGAATACTTGTATATAATATATGAATCAGTCATTACTAGCCGGGGCTAGAATTTAGTTTGAAAACTACCACATCTGAGCCAGTTACCGACTTCCTTCCCCCACTCGAAAAAGATCATCTAGTCACTTTCTTGAACTAGCAATAATAATATTACCTTTTGGGCAAAAATGAAGATTGGTTCCAGTACGACTAATTGGTAAATATTTACCATATTATAGTGTGAATGAAATAAGTAGGTCTAAGCCCACATTGATTATAAATTATTAATGAGTGGCTCTATAATTATTCCCTTAACTTGTACTTACCAAAATATTGATATGGGCTAACTCACTTTTCCCAACTTTACAGGAGAGACAAAAAACGTGTACCCAGTACTGCTATAGAATTTCCTGCAATTTTGTTCTACTATTCTTGGGTCCCCATACGAGTTTGTAATGCGATGAACTGTAGAACAAAATTATGGCAAATTCTATAGTAAGACTGGGCACACGTTTTGTCTCTCCTGTAAAGTTGAAAAAAGTGAGTTAGCCTATGTGGGATCTTAAGTGACGTGGGATCTTAAATTTACCCACATTTCCATATTTTCATAGGTGAATTTCATATTTCAATCAACATTTATATAAAATATAAATGTTGATTGAAATATGAAATTTTACCACGGCTGGTTGTACGACGCAATCTGAATCAAAATCTGTTCAAAGTTGCACAAAAACAATCGCGTTTCATAAAAAATCTGTTGTTTGATTCCAATGGTTCACTATAGAAAACGATTTACTAACATCAAAATTTAATCCCACATCTAATTTCCTTTTGCCATAATTGTGTAGCGTTATTTTAGCATACGAGATGTGTTCTACGTTGGGAAATTTCGTGAAGCTAAACAACCATCTATTGTTGTATTGCACACCCGCATTGCATGGAATGTGGCAATGAAACAAATAATTATTTCACGACTATTATGAAAGCTTTTTTCTTTTTAATTTCCACTTTCTTCAAATTGAAAGAAGTCGGAGATAATGTTGCGGAATAAACAACCATATTTCCTAAGAGCATGACATCCCTTTTAAGGTGAACTTTTTCCTTCGCTATTCCATTTGCTGTCCTGAATAATTCAGTTTAAAAAATAACAAGTCATCTCAAACCAGAGGCAGAGGTTTAGTAACAAGTAAGGTCATCAATAATTTCATAAAATACTTATGAAAACTTCATTGTCGTTCTAAATTATGTCTCTCACATCAAGGATTGAATTTGAAGAACGAATTAGTTCAAATTTGATTTGATGAGGAAGAGAAGAGGTCTATATCCTAAGATAGCTTTGAAAGGACAAAATGAATAACAATCAAAATGATGAAAGAAAACTCTGCAAATTCTTACCACAATGGTTTTGACACAACGGTTTAATATCTCCTTTGTGCAGATCACCATTCTGACATTTGTTAGTTATTAATAATGATTATTATTTATTATTAATTGTCTCGATTATTATTATTATTACTCGTTAATAATTATGATTATTTATTATTAATTCTTATTATAATAAATATATTCATTCTCAACGGTGCCTCTTTTGCAGAATAGATCTCTGTTCCGTATAAAAACCCCTTTAAACTTCAATAACCACACGAGCAAATGGTCTAATAAGCTGGAACAGTGAGGGTACATTCGAATAAAATTTATTCGAACCATTTAATGGTTCATATGGCCCAGGAGGGTGTCTGTAGCTCAGAGATCTGTGCTAGAGATCTGTGGCTCAGAGATTCAGATGGCCCAGGAGGGTGTCTGTAGCTCAGAGATTCAGATGGCCCAGGAGGGTGTCTGTAGCTCAGAGATTTCCTGACTAATTATGAGGCCTACTTCTATAATATCCATTGCCCATCACTTCCTTCCATAAATATGTTCTAGTGCTCTCCCAAAATGTAGGTACCTGTCAACAAATATTCGGAATTACTTTTCTCAAAGGGCATAGTGTTGTCCAAGGCAAATGGACGTACCCTGGTGTTAAAATGAAACAATAAGGCGGGAGATCTGTAGCCCAGGAGGGAGAGATCTGTGGCCCAGGAGGGAGAGATCTGTGGCCCAGGAGGGAGATCTGTAGCTCAGAGATCTGTGGCCCAGGAGGGTGTCTGTAGCTCAGAGATTCAGATGGCCCAGGAGGGTGTCTGTAGCTCAGAGATTTCCTGACTAATTATGAGGCCTACTTCTATAATATCCATTGCCTATCACTTCCTTCCATAAATATGTTGTAGTGCTCTCCCAAAAAGTAGGTACCTGTCAACAAATATTCGGAATTACTTTTCTCAAAGGGCATAGTGTTGTCCAAGGCAAATGGACGTACCCTGGTGTTAAAATGAAACAATAAAACAAATAAAACGACGTCTTTGATTTACCCTCTGCCAGAAAACAATAAAAATCAATCTTCCAAGTTTTTTATTGGCCCTCAAGCCCAGAACATATTTATGTTAGGTGGAATATCTGTTGTGCACCAATTCCGCCGACAATATTCCATGTAACGGCTAAAAATAGAGGATGGTGGTATATGAATACAATAAACGACTATGATAATTTTGCAAAAATATATGCCATTTCTCGTGTTTTTGTGGTTTGAAATTCAAAAATGCTCCCTTTGAGCGAGGGGGTCTGACGGTTGTAGGAGAACGACCCCATCACTGAAAACGTCAGCGAACCGCACTAGTTGGGAGTTTGGGAAAACTCAGCTCTGCTTTGCTGAACAACGTGTGACATGAGAGGGCGGCATTGGCGGGTTGTGAGGGACCTTTGGCTTGGAGAGTTCGCCCTTGATCACCAACTACATGATCGTGATTTTCCCCGGGAACTCTCGGAGACAAAGGATTAAACTTCAATGGAGTCCCTTCTGACTAGTTGGGAGGCGATGTGGAAGCGGCCGGCGGTTGATTGCTGGGACGGACGAGGGGCTCAGAACATTAGCCGTTGTTGTGGAGACCTCTCCCAAACGCGACCTCCTGGCAAGTGGAAGGGGAATGGAAAACACAAATGAAGGCCCTAGTCCACCGCTTTGATTGCAACGCTCACAATGGGTTTCTGACTATACTCTTCAGAAGGGAAAAGCGATGTTGTCCCCCCTCGAGGAAAGGAAAATTCTTCCCGGCAAATAAGAAGATGGAAAAGGCTCGAAGTTTCCCCGCTTCCAAACGGAAACGGTGACGAGAGGAAGAGCGGAGAAAACGCCTTGTAATTTACCAGCCCAATAGCCGGAGATATTGCCGGGGGCGCTAAGTACACACAGAGAACACAGAGCCATTCAAAACTGTAATATTGCCGGAGTTACTCCGGGAAAAGGGCGGCAGAAAACCGTGACGGCGTCTGAAGGCGAGAAGGGCACTACACTAGGTCCTGAAAAGACCAATATCTTCTCGGTCGACAAAAAGCGGGATTTATTGAAATCCCAATTTCTTGACCTTTTCTTTTTTTCTAACGAGAATGAACATACACAGTTGTTTCATCTTCTACTTTCAAATCCGTTCAAGAGCAATCCGAATGAAACCTCATATTTCAATATTCTTTTTGACAAATTTTCAGATAAAATCTGGAATGCTTTTTTGAACAACTCCTATGCAGATCCGTAGCGGAGAGTTCGACACTTCCATATAATAATAATATATTGTACCATTATCACCTTCTCAAGTAGAAAGCTGGTAGAAGATGGTATTAGAAGCTGGTGGTAGAAAGCTGGTGCAATCGCTTCTGCTTCCAATGATCAATCATTCGATTTTGGCTTTCTGTGACCTGAATGGAGAGCTGGCAGAAAGAATACAGGTAGCTCAAAATGTAGCTGTAAGATTCATCGTTGGAGTGCTGCCGGACGAACACACCACTACATATTACAGGAAGTTAGGAATCCTCAAGTTTGCTAGGAAGAAAAAACTGGCGATGGCGGTCATGATGTTCAAGATTCTTAAATTCAAAAGGCCATCCCATATGTAAGAAAAAATAAACTACACTACTAATGCACATGGTAGGGAAACGAGGAATGTCGAAATCAAGACATCGAACAACAATGTTTAATAACTTGGCCCTAACTCCACCCTGGTTGTTCAAATAAAACGATCAATCAATCAATCAACCATATTATGTGGTATGGTAATAGGACAATATGAATGTGTTACGGTCCCATTTCAGACAAAACCTTGCGTACATCAACGTAGCACTTGAAAATACCATTTTATTCGGCGCCTTAAATTGTATTCGGCAAATTCTTCCACATTTCTTCATTATTTTCATTGTAAAAGATCACTGTTCTGAATGCAATATCCTCGAAAGCGAAATGAATAGTCTAATCCTAAAAAAACCATGTTAGTCAATAGGTAACCTTCGTGGAAGTTCTACGTCTTTTTTCTTCAAAACTTCATCCAAACTAATCGAAAGAAGATATTTTTATCCTTTCCATTAAGGCTAAAAATTTTGGAGTTATTATTCAAGATCAGAATGATTTATTATTCAGTCAGGGCACAAATTATCTCAAAACAAGTTATTCGATATAAAAAAAAAAAAAACAATTGGCGTTTTTGCACAACGAACAGCAGCTTGAAGTTTTACATTTGATTCACGCTCAAAAATGAAGTTTTAATCCCACCTTCAAGCCTTTTAGTTATTTGTTTTCAATAATGAACTATTGGAATCGACAAAGAGACTTTATTGATTAACGTTCTAAGACACGAAGAATCCAAATATTGAATGAAAAAAACTGCAGCTTGTTCCACAACGGTTCAGATCAGAGTGATAGGGTTTATATAATCATAATATCATCATTTATATCATCCTAATCCAATTATTTCATAAAATATATTATTATGAAATAATTATAATTATTACAATTATTATAATAATAATTATTATTATAATTATATGTATATTAGTCATCTACGTTGTGTAGATGACTATTTCAGTTTTTCAACGAATATTTTGACTGACCTATGGAATTCATGATACCACTTCTATGTATAATACATTATATGCTGGCAATAGTTTTTTTTCGTAAAGCACATCCATTATAAACTACTTCAAATTCACGCGATAATAATGATTATTAAATATGAAAACGAATTGATGAAAAAAATTCGTTCGCGTTGGGATTTCATCGTTAAAAACGATCTTGTAAAATGACTATAATATCGTCAAATTTATAATATAGTCATATTATGTACTTGTTGTAGCTCCGGTTTGGGTTAATTACTCTGAAAATAAGCCGTTTCCTGATGCTTGATGATTTGGGTTTGCTCATTTGACATCTTTGTCCGGTTAATTCCAAGAGTTCAGACTTCATTCCGCAAATAGAAACGTCATTAGAATCCACCGGCGGAATCAGCCTCGTTTCACGGAACGATGGACCAAACAATCTTACCTCCTGTTCAACATTTCACTGCCCCACATTCTCCCATCCATTTTCCGTTTTTACTTTTCCCAATACCATTCGGAGTTTACCCGAAGAATTTTTTTTTCTCTTCTCATTACTCTCTCGATCAAACATCGTTTAGCTAAGCTGTTTTCCAATTGAACTTTTCCCATCAAGATATTCCAAGGAGATTTGGACTTTTCGCTCTCTTATTATGGCAAACTGATAACAACTTTCGTCTTTCTTGGTGTAGCCAATAAATTCAATTTTAAATTGCCCACGTAAAACATAAGCTGCGTAGGTTTTATACCATACTTTTGCAAGAGCTATGTGGGCTCATGTTGGGATCATCAACAGATATTGGCTTGACAACGCTTTTGTTATCCCGAAATTTCAGTAAGTTCGCAACCTAGTTTTGGTACTAAGTCTTATCCTTGTGCGTTATTTTTCAATTGAACTTCAGTGTTAAGTCAAGACAATATAAATCGTTCCTTGTTACTTTAATAGCACTGAATAAAATGTAGTTGAGTCATGAAACTTTTGGGGAAAAAAACAGTTCAAATTAGAGAACATTGTGCAATTTACACTAGGTATGTAACGATGTATTTAGATAAATGTGTATTGGGCGAAGGAAGGGGGGGAGGGGGAGGGGGGAGGAGCTGAAGAGAAAAGTGGCATCTCATCAATGGGATTTGAACATATATGCGATAGGAAAAAACGTACTTATAGGCAAGAGTGTGAAAATTATAGATTGACTAATGTTTACAGAGTGTAATCTTCTCAAAATCATCCCCATAAGACGTGAAATCAATGCTGTTCACCGAAGCCGTATTAAGAACTTTCAGTACTATAAGTGGCTCTGTTGGGATTATAATGATCGTTTGGCACAGAAATATGGACCCTATGATACTGATAATAATGTAGGTATGTGATATACATATCACACACATACTGCACATGTGCAGTAGATGAGAAATGGATAACGGCTTTCATCTTATTTGGAAGCTCTTTGTGCAATCAGAAGGATACTAGCTGTCGGAACTCAGGGTGTGTCCATATACCTCTGTTACCTATTCCGGACACAGAACTCGGAATGGATATATCTGCCACTCTTACGATTTTCGTGTTCCTTGGGTATCTAAGAGCTGAAAATAGCCTATCGATCGATATATTTGGTAATTATATTATTATATACCTAATCGTTATATTATATATTTGTTAATAAACCTTCAGCGTATCGAAAGCAGTAGGATTTAGGAATAGGATCAAGAGGAATTCAGGATTTTTATATTTCGTCTTCCCTATAAACTCCCGCCCGTATGCATCGAATCCGGAAGTGAACCCCCCTATGTCCTTCCCCGATAACGGAAACATCTCAATACGGCAAATGGGTTCGACCAATTGAGCCGTTTTTGCGATCAAATGAGCGTTTTTTTTTTCAAATTTCAATTTTTCCCCATTTCTATGAGCTCATCTAAGCAAAATTTAATGATGTGACTGAAAACATTTGAGAACAAAAAAACTTCGGCGCCTATGGGTTAAAGGACGACAAACAGACAGACAGACAGATACCAAATTCAAAGTCGGCATGGTTCGACTCCATTTCACGCAAAACGAATAACAGTTATTCGTTATTCGTTGTTCGTTTTCGTATAGTTACTATAGTGAAATGTTTAGCAAATACCTGAAGAACATGAAAATCGTCTCTAAATTTAGTTAAGTATATAGATTATAGGGAAGTTGACCGGATCTCCAAATTTAATAAGAAAATCTCAGACTTCGGAAATAGAACAATAATAGAGTATGGGTTTAATAGAGAATACGACGAATTTTCATTATATATAAATTGTATGTTACTTTTGTTTGTTACTGTTTTGTTTGTTGGACAATTCATTTAAACTATTAGTTTTTGATAAGCTAATAGAATGAAATTACTCTGAATTCTTTACTAATGTTTAATGTCAAATTAAATAACATTATCAAAGTGAATATTAATCATTTATTCTGGGCATAGTATTGATCGGGTACCAATTATTCAAAGGTGAACTCGTCGGACGGTTCCATGAGAGGCCAAGGTTCCTTGTAACATACCTATTCTTTGTAAACACTTTTATGGAGCCTGTTTTTGCAATCTATATTATATTATATTGTATATCAATATATTATATGACCGCCCCTCACAAACTGACACTGCCTTCTAAAAAGTTGCCAAGGTGCTCAAACTCATTGCGTCCGAATGAATTACCCAATCAACAATCATTGGAAGTTCGTGAAAGGCGTGCGTCGTAACATATAAGAAATGTTTTTATGTTTCGTATTAAATACGACTGATTCTCGTTCCAATCGTCACCTGAGAGAAATTCTTATCGCTAAAAACGCCAATCCTTAATTAAATTAAAATAAGGGCTCTGTATAAGAGTGACACGTACTTCAGACGTTCTGGAAGTTGAATTATACGGCTCAATTTCCTTAAAAAGGTGGAAAGAGATAAAGAGAGAAGAGAAGAAATCGCAATCAGGAAAAAAGGGTAAAATGGAGTAGGCCACCTATAAGCTCTTTCCCAGGTCTCAAAAGGAGCCCTTTCATCTCATCATCCATTTCCCCGCTCTCACATTTTCCCTGGTAAAGTACTTTCATTTCTCAAAAATAATTGAAAAAAATATTTCTCTTGAGGTAACGAGCAATAGGAATCGACACACTGGTAGGAGAGAATGTATTCACTCGTGCGGACAGATTTTCCTTTCATTTTCACTGTGCTTGCTTTTTTCATTCATTTTTCTTTTTGTCGCCTTTTTACCGTTGTTGCTAACTGTTAAGGAGAAGGTCTCTGCTATACATAGGAGCTACTCGTGGGTGAGAGACCTATTTTGTCACCATGACAACATTGTCCCTTAAAGTTGTAACTATAGATATTTATTATAATACATTAATACCCACCCACCCGGAAGGCACCTAGGACTGTTCACCCATTTTTGGGCTGACAGTCCATTGACTCGTAGGTTTCTTAGGTAAAACGCCAAGGGAGCCGTCCCCGGGCCGACCGAGACTCCCGACAGACAGTCGGTATTGGGGACGTTCGTAATCTTGGGGATGTGAAGAAGCCCTTGACTAAGCTTGGGGATCGTCCAGAGTGGAAGTGTTCATCGCTCCCACCTCAGTCCTGCGGACCATGAGTGCACCGGTGTAAAATAACATCGTCATAGTAGTTTGTTTATATAAGCTGAATGAACTGCTAAATCAATCATCAAAACTAATAAAATTCGATCAGCCAATTCCGATCCTCGATGGAGGACGGTAGATTACGTTTTCGACGCTGGGAGGGCATTTCCTGATGGCTCAGCTGAATTCCAGCGGGTTCCGACCATGCTTATGAAATAGGAGAAACTTTATTCGTTAATATCACTAAGATACGTTATTCACTCATATCTTCTTCAGATGAAGAGGAGTCCCTTTCGGAGAGCTCATCGTCAAAGGTATTGGGAGAAGGACCTAAGTCTTCGATTCAACCTCATCCGATTGTTTCACCTTTACTTTCGAGGAGTTCACGAACCCCTTCAGCGAAATTGGGGTGTTCTGTTCTCAAAATTTTATCGTCCATTGTAAAAATAAATGAACAGCACGATGGATGATGGAAGATACATGTAAACAGAACTTGACTAGATGTCATTAGGTGGAAGTACAGTGGAGACAGAGACTTTTGAGCCACACTCACTGAGAGACTCACATTGGAAAGCTCCGTGAGCCGCAGACGCCTAGGTTTTGGAAGAAACCGTATTTACGTGTATTGGCGGTGCTCCAAGTTCTTCCTGCTGTCGCTCTCCGCGTTCCTTGAGATACTGATTGAGATTTACATGGGGATCTCCAATCCAGAACGCGCTCAGTGTTGCCGTTATGGTTAAAGTGAGTACGAGCAAACCATGAGAAAATATTGATTCACAAACCATGACGTCGAATCTATCAAATTTATAATAATTATAAATTATTGCAAGGTTAACTCACGATTTCATCTCTAATTTGATATAATAACAGTATATTTTCTTTACAGATGCCCCGGAGATGGAAGTTGAAAGGAGTTGGGTGCACGGTGGCATCAACGTTGAAGCGCACTTAGTCTGCATAGTTCACGCCCATCCTCCAGCTGATGTAAGCAAATCAATACTCAATATTAACACATTAATACGTACTAAAAATTTCAAAAATGATAATCATCACAATGGTGGTCTGTGAGACATTATACCGAACCCCACCGGAGAAGTAAAATGTATGAGGTGGAGTTTCATGGTATTCAAATGTAGGTCATATTTTTGAAGCGTCGTGTGGAATGTTTCCCCAATCTCGGAGTCTGATCTGTATTCACTCACAGCATTGTGTTCAACTTTTCATTCGCTGTTTCGTCAATTGGATGCTGAAGAGATTTAGCTGACGACCGGTTCAATCGTAGGACTCGCCCTGAATATTATAATCATCGTGATACAAATTATTTCCATATAAACTTGATCATTATTCGATATAATCGTAATTCTATGTACAAGTAATAGGCTGTGTGCAATGACTGAAATCACGTTCGTATCTTGAAACACGAACTCACCAATTAAGGGAGAGTTGAAAATCGTATTTCCTTGTTTGATTCCAATGATTCACAGAAGAAATGATAAACCAACATGGTATGATAAACCACACTCGAACAATATCATCGTACTCTGTGGTTGCTGAATGGCTTCAATGATATCTCATGAAGAAAATGGATATCGTGCGTACCTATATTGAGTTTCGATCATTTCTTCTTCTTCTTTGTGGCACTACAGCCCCGGGTGGGCCTTGGCCTCCTTCAAGACGGCCCTCCATCGCGTCCTATCCTTTGCTGCACCTCTCCAATCCCGACATCCAGTCCTGGCCGTGTCTTCCTCCACGTTGTCGATCCATCTCTGCTTGGGTCTTCCTCTTCCCCTGCTTCCAAACGGCTTCGTTATGAGGAGCCTTTTTGACGGCTCCTCATCCGGCAGTCGCACAACGTGTCCAGCCCACCTAAGGCGACCCAATTTGGCAAACTTGACAGCGTCAATATCGCCATACAGCTGGTAGATCTCCTCGTTTTTTCGGCGTCTCCAGCAACCACGATCACAGACCGGGCCGAGGATTCTCCGCAGTATTTTTCTCTCGAACGCTTTTATCCTGTTCTCTGACTGTTTAGTCATCACCCATGTTTCCGCTCCATATAAAAGAACTGGACGAAGGAGGGTTTTGTACATGGTGAGCTTTGAATTCCTCGATAGCGTCCTGGATTTAAAACTCTGCAAATTCTTGACACAACGGTTCATTATCTTCTTTGTACAGATCACCCTTCTGTCTAGATCACTAGGTCTAAATGTCTAGATCCTAAATGTTAGAATAATTATTATTATCAATTATCACTAATTATTACCAATTTTATCAAGTACCTAGTGAAAATTATTATAATTTATTGTTAGGTATTAATAATTGGTAATTATTATTAATAATAATTGTTATTCATTATGATTAATTATTACGATATAATTCTGGGGTTTTTAATGCTACCTCGGTAATAATTTTTCTATAAAAGAAGTACCTACCAACAAACATTCGAAATTACCTTCATTTCCGTAGCACGAAACGCACCTCAGAACAACAAACTCGACATCACTTAAGCCATATGATGTTCCAAAGAGCTTGTTAGTATGAAAATGGACCTGTATTTCAACAGTTTGAGTCATGATCGTGTTGTGAGGCACAATCTTTGAGCCGTCATTGTGAACGAACGGCTGGTCGTACAAAGCTGCGGATGGTCTTAAACAATTCTACGGAACGAACTCTATCTAAATATGAAATAAAAAACATACCGTTCTATATAAATTTTTCGAGATATGGAATTTTCAAAATTTCAAAATTCGTTTTGAACCCCTTCCCCTTGACCTAGGGTTATGAAAAGTTTCGAGGATCATTGTGGGGCTGGTCCAAACCCAGAAACCAAATTTCGTAATTTTAACTCAACGCTAACTGGGCAAAGTGGCGCGGTCGGCGGACGGCGGACGGCGGACGGCGGACGGCGTACGGCGGACGGACGGATTTTTTTTTATTCGATTTTCTGAATCTACGTATCTTGAAACGTAAACCAACAAATTTTGAGGAGGGGTTAAAATTTTTTTTTCTTTGGGCGATTCCAATGGTTCATTATCGAAGATAATAAACCAAAAACGGGAGAAGCCCAAAATAGCACCGGTTGGCGGACAACAATCTTTTACTTATTTCAACCGCACTATCATTCGACATATGCACAGTGGAACCGAGGTACGTGAAAGCTTCAACCCTCATACTTAAAGAAAATACAAATTTGATTAATATTTTTAACTTCAAAAGATTTAAACAAAAGTGAGGAAGTAATACTTTCAACCCTCATAATAAACCAAAATTGAGTCTTAATTTCGGCATGAAATGCCGCCCGCGACCGCTCGAGGGAGTAAAAATTGAGTTTTAATTTCGGCATAAAATGCCGCCCGCGACCGCTCGAGGGAGTAAAAATTGAGTTTTAATTTCGGCATAAAATGCCGCCCGCGACCGCTCGAGGGAGTAAAAATTGAGTTTTAATTTCGGCATAAAATGCCGCCCGCGACCGCTCGAGGGAGTAAAAATTGAGTTTTAATTTCGGCATAAAATGCTGCCCGCGACCGCTCGAGGGAGTAAAAATTGAGTTTTAATTTCGGCATAAAATGCCGCCCGCGACCGCTCGAGGGAGTAAAAATTGAGTTTTAATTTCGGCATAAAATGCCGCCCGCGACCGCTCGAGGGAGTAAAAATTGAGTTTTAATTTCGGCATAAAATGCCGCCCGCGACCGCTCGAGGGAGTAAAAATTGAGTTTTAATTTCGGCATAAAATGCCGCCCGCGACCGCTCGAGGGAGTAAAAATTGAGTTTTAATTTCGGCATAAAATGCCGCCCGCGACCGCTCGAGGGAGTAAAAATTGAGTTTTAATTTCGGCATAAAATGCCGCCTGCGACCGCTCGAGGGAGTAAAAATTGAGTTTTAATTTCGGCATAAAATGCCGCCCGCGACCGCTCGAGGGAGTAAAAATTGAGTTTTAATTTCGGCATAAAATGCCGCCCGCGACCGCTCGAGGGAGTATTGTACTGTATTGTATTGTATTCCTTTATTGGCAAAATAGTTAAGTATATCATTCAATCGGTATCATTTTCACAACTTATTGCCCACCGAAGAATAAGTTCAAGGGAACTTGTGCTCTTCGGAGGAGTTCATCTATCACTATTATAACAGCAGCACACAGGTGATGCAATAACCTAAGACATAAACGTTAATTAACAAAAACAAAAATTTATCATAGTAACAATGTATAGAACAAGAAAATACGAAAATTAAATAATTAACTTATACACCAGAAAACATTAGGAGGACTTAACAATGGAGAATTATAAACAGCTATTTAATAGTTTTTTAAAATTTGACAGGCTGGAAAACAAAACAATATTTATTTCTTTTTGGTATAGAGTTCTGAGGGCAGTTACATAAGCATTTCTCCTGTAGAACTCAGTATTTATATTAGGAAGAATGACACGGGAATTATTGTAGTTACGAGTAACAGACGAAGATAAAAGAGGACGTGGATCAACTTTAGCGCCAAAAAGATGTATGCAAGATTGAAAATGATAAATTTGATTAATATTTTTAACTTCAAAAGATTTAAACAAAAGTGAGGAAGAATATCTAGAGTTTTTATTTAATATAATTCGTAATAATTTATTTTGCACGATTTGCACTTTCTTAACAGCTGACTTAGGCGCGTAAAAATTGAGTTTTAATTTCGGCATAAAATGCCGCCCGCGACCGCTCGAGGGAGTAAAAATTGAGTTTTAATTTCGGCATAAAATGCCGCCCGCGACCGCTCGAGGGAGTAAAAATTGAGTTTTAATTTCGGCATAAAATGCCGCCCGCGACCGCTCGAGGGAGTAAAAATTGAGTTTTAATTTCGGCATAAAATGCCGCCCGCGACCGCTCGAGGGAGTAAAAATTGAGTTTTAATTTCGGCATAAAATGCCGCCCGCGACCGCTCGAGGGAGTAAAAATTGAGTTTTAATTGCGGCATAAAATGCTGCCCGCGACCGCTCGAGGGAGTAAAAATTGAGTTTTAATTTCGGCATAAAATGCCGCCCGCGACCGCTCGAGGGAGTAAAAATTGAGTTTTAATTTCGGCATAAAATGCCGCCCGCGACCGCTCGAGGGAGTAAAAATTGAGTTTTAATTTCGGCATAAAATGCCGCCCGCGACCGCTCGAGGGAGTAAAAATTGAGTTTTAATTTCGCCATAAAATGCCGCCCGCGACCGCTCGAGGGAGTAAAAATTGAGTTTTAATTTCGGCATAAAATGCCGCCCGCGACCGCTCGAGGGAGTAAAAATTGAGTTTTAATTTCGGCATAAAATGCCGCCTGCGACCGCTCGAGGGAGTAAAAATTGAGTTTTAATTTCGGCATAAAATGCCGCCCGCGACCGCTCGAGGGAGTAAAAATTGAGTTTTAATTTCGGCATAAAATGCCGCCCGCGACCGCTCGAGGGAGTATTGTACTGTATTGTATTGTATTCCTTTATTGGCAAAATAGTTAAGTATATCATTCAATCGGTATCATTTTCACAACTTATTGCCCACCGAAGAATAAGTTCAAGGGAACTTGTGCTCTTCGGAGGAGTTCATCTATCACTATTATAACAGCAGCACACAGGTGATGCAATAACCTAAGACATAAACGTTAATTAACAAAAACAAAAATTTATCATAGTAACAATGTATAGAACAAGAAAATACGAAAATTAAATAATTAACTTATACACCAGAAAACATTAGGAGGACTTAACAATGGAGAATTATAAACAGCTATTTAATAGTTTTTTAAAATTTGACAGGCTGGAAAACAAAACAATATTTATTTCTTTTTGGTATAGAGTTCTGAGGGCAGTTACATAAGCATTTCTCCTGTAGAACTCAGTATTTATATTAGGAAGAATGACACGGGAATTATTGTAGTTACGAGTAACAGACGAAGATAAAAGAGGACGTGGATCAACTTTAGCGCCAAAAAGATGTATGCAAGATTGAAAATGATAAATTTGATTAATATTTTTAACTTCAAAAGATTTAAACAAAAGTGAGGAAGAATATCTAGAGTTTTTATTTAATATAATTCGTAATAATTTATTTTGCACGATTTGCACTTTCTTAACAGCTGACTTAGGCGCGTAAAAATTGAGTTTTAATTTCGGCATAAAATGCCGCCCGCGACCGCTCGAGGGAGTAAAAATTGAGTTTTAATTTCGGCATAAAATGCCGCCCGCGACCGCTCGAGGGAGTAAAAATTGAGTTTTAATTTCGGCATAAAATGCCGCCCGCGACCGCTCGAGGGAGTAAAAATTGAGTTTTAATTTCGGCATAAAATGCCGCCCGCGACCGCTCGAGGGAGTAAAAATTGAGTTTTAATTTCGGCATAAAATGCCGCCCGCGACCGCTTGAGGGAGTAAAAATTGAGTTTTAATTTCGGCATAAAATGCCGCCCGCGACCGCTCGAGGGAGTATTGTATTGTATTCCTTTATTGGCAAAATAGTTAAGTATATAATTCAATCGGTATCATTTTCACAACTTATTGCCCACCGAAGAATAAGTTCAAGGGAACTTGTGCTCTTCGGAGGAGTTCATCTATCACTATTATAACAGCAGCACACAGGTGATGCAATAACCTAAGACATAAACGTTAATTAACGAAAACAAAAATTTATCATAGTAACAATGTAAAGAACAAGACAATACGAAAATTAAATAATTAACTTATACACAAGAAAACATTACGAGGACTTAACAATGCAGAATTATAAACAGCTATTTAATAGTTTTTTAAAATTTGACAGGCTGGAAAACGAAAAAATATTTATTTCTTTTTGGTATAGAGTTCTGAGGGCAGTTACATAAGCATTTCTCCTGTAGAACTCAGTATTTATATTAGGAAGAATGACACGAGAATTATTGTAGTTACGAGTAACAGACGAAGATAAAAGGGGACGTGGATCAACTTTAGCGCCAAAAAGATGTATGCAAGATTGAAAATGATAAATTTGATTAATATTTTTAACTTCAAAAGATTTAAACAAAAGTGAGGAAGAATATCCAGAGTTTTTATTTAATATAATCCGTAATAATTTATTTGGCACGATTTGCACTTTCTTAACAGCTGACTTAGGCGCGTAAAAATTGAGTTTTAATTTCGGCATAAAATGCCGCCCGCGACCGCTCGAGGGAGTAAAAATTGAGTTTTAATTTCGGCATAAAATGCCACCCGCGACCGCTCGAGGGAGTAAAAATTGAGTTTTAATTTCGGCATAAAATGCCGCCCGCGACCGCTCGAGGGAGTATTGTATTGTATTGTATTGTATTCCTTTATTGGCAAAATAGTTAAGTATATAATTCAATCGGTATCATTTTCACAACTTATTGCCCACCGAAGAATAAGTTCAAGGGGGGGGGGGGGGGGGGGGGGTTGTGCTCTTCGGAGGAGTTCATCTATCACTATTATAACAGCAGCACACAGGTGATGCAATAACCTAAGACATAAACGTTAATTAACAAAAACAAAAATTTATCATAGTAACAATGTAAAGAACAAGACAATACGAAAATTAAATAATTAACTTATACACAAGAAAACATTACGAGGACTTAACAATGCAGAATTATAAACAGCTATTTAATAGTTTTTTAAAATTTGACAGGCTGGAAAACGAAAAAATATTTATTTCTTTTTGGTATAGAGTTCTGACGGCAGTTACATAAGCATTTCTCCTGTAGAACTCAGTATTTATATTAGGAAGAATGACACGGGAATTATTGTAGTTACGAGTAACAGACGAAGATAAAAGATGACGTGGATCAACTTTAGCGCCAAAAAGATGTATGCAAGATTGAAAATGATAAATTTGATTAATATTTTTAACTTCAAAAGATTTACACAAAAGTGAGGAAGAATATCTAGAGTTTTTATTTAATATAATTCGTAATAATTTATTTTGCACGATTTGCACTTTCTTAACAGCTGACTTAGGCGCGTAAAAATTGAGTTTTAATTTCGGCATAAAATGCCGCCCGCGACCGCTCGAGGGAGTAAAAATTGAGTTTTAATTTCGGCATAAAATGCCGCCCGCGACCGCTCGAGGGAGTAAAAATTGAGTTTTAATTTCGGCATAAAATGCCGCCCGCGACCGCTCGAGGGAGTAAAAATTGAGTTTTAATTTCGGCATAAAATGCCGCCCGCGACCGCTCGAGGGAGTAAAAATTAAGTTTTAATTTCGGCATAAAATGCCGCCCGCGACCGCTCGAGGGAGTAAAAATTGAGTTTTAATTTCGGCATAAAATGCCGCCCGCGACCGCTCGAGGGAGTAAAAATTGAGTTTTAATTTCGGCATAAAATGCCGCCCGCGACCGCACGAGGGAGTAAAAATTGAGTTTTAATTGCGGCATAAAATGCCGCCCGCGACCGCTCGAGGGAGTAAAAATTGAGTTTTAATTTCGGCATAAAATGCCGCCCGCGACCGCTCGAGGGAGTAAAAATTGAGTTTTAATTTCGGCATAAAATGCCGCCCGCGACCGCTCGAGGGAGTAAAAATTGAGTTTTAATTTCGGCTTAAAATGCCGCCCGCGACCGCTCGAGGGAGTAAAAATTAAGTTTTAATTTCGGCATAAAATGCCGCCCGCGACCGCTCGAGGGAGTAAAAATTGAGTTTTAATTTCGGCATAAAATGCCGCCCGCGACCGCTCGAGGGAGTAAAAATTGAGTTTTAATTTCGGCATAAAATGCCGCCCGCGACCGCTCGAGGGAGTAAAAATTGAGTTTTAATTTCGGCATAAAATGCCGCCCGCGACCGCTCGAGGGAGTAAAAATTGAGTTTTAATTTCGGCATAAAATGCCGCCCGCGACCGCTCGAGGGAGTATTGTATTGTATTCCTTTATTGGCAAAATAGTTAAGTATATAATTCAATCGGTATCATTTTCACAACTTATTGCCCACCGAAGAATAAGTTCAAGGGAACTTGTGCTCTTCGGAGGAGTTCATCTATCACTATTATAACAGCAGCACACAGGTGATGCAATAACCTAAGACATAAACGTTAATTAACGAAAACAAAAATTTATCATAGTAACAATGTAAAGAACAAGACAATACGAAAATTAAATAATTAACTTATACACAAGAAAACATTACGAGGACTTAACAATGCAGAATTATAAACAGCTATTTAATAGTTTTTTAAAATTTGACAGGCTGGAAAACGAAAAAATATTTATTTCTTTTTGGTATAGAGTTCTGAGGGCAGTTACATAAGCATTTCTCCTGTAGAACTCAGTATTTATATTAGGAAGAATGACACGAGAATTATTGTAGTTACGAGTAACAGACGAAGATAAAAGGGGACGTGGATCAACTTTAGCGCCAAAAAGATGTATGCAAGATTGAAAATGATAAATTTGATTAATATTTTTAACTTCAAAAGATTTAAACAAAAGTGAGGAAGAATATCTAGAGTTTTTATTTAATATAATCCGTAATAATTTATTTGGCACGATTTGCACTTTCTTAACAGCTGACTTAGGCGCGTAAAAATTGAGTTTTAATTTCGGCATAAAATGCCGCCCGCGACCGCTCGAGGGAGTAAAAATTGAGTTTTAATTTCGGCATAAAATGCCGCCCGCGACCGCTCGAGGGAGTAAAAATTGAGTTTTAATTTCGGCATAAAATGCCGCCCGCGACCGCTCGAGGGAGTATTGTATTGTATTGTATTGTATTCCTTTATTGGCAAAATAGTTAAGTATATAATTCAATCGGTATCATTTTCACAACTTATTGCCCACCGAAGAATAAGTTCAAGGGGGGGGGGGGGGTTGTGCTCTTCGGAGGAGTTCATCTATCACTATTATAACAGCAGCACACAGGTGATGCAATAACCTAAGACATAAACGTTAATTAACAAAAACAAAAATTTATCATAGTAACAATGTAAAGAACAAGACAATACGAAAATTAAATAATTAACTTATACACAAGAAAACATTACGAGGACTTAACAATGCAGAATTATAAACAGCTATTTAATAGTTTTTTAAAATTTGACAGGCTGGAAAACGAAAAAATATTTATTTCTTTTTGGTATAGAGTTCTGAGGGCAGTTACATAAGCATTTCTCCTGTAGAACTCAGTATTTATATTAGGAAGAATGACACGGGAATTATTGTAGTTACGAGTAACAGACGAAGATAAAAGATGACGTGGATCAACTTTAGCGCCAAAAAGATGTATGCAAGATTGAAAATGATAAATTTGATTAATATTTTTAACTTCAAAAGATTTACACAAAAGTGAGGAAGAATATCTAGAGTTTTTATTTAATATAATTCGTAATAATTTATTTTGCACGATTTGCACTTTCTTAACAGCTGACTTAGGCGCGTAAAAATTGAGTTTTAATTTCGGCATAAAATGCCGCCCGCGACCGCTCGAGGGAGTAAAAATTGAGTTTTAATTTCGGCATAAAATGCCGCCCGCGACCGCTCGAGGGAGTAAAAATTAAGTTTTAATTTCGGCATAAAATGCCGCCCGCGACCGCTCGAGGGAGTAAAAATTGAGTTTTAATTTCGGCATAAAATGCCGCCCGCGACCGCTCGAGGGAGTAAAAATTGAGTTTTAATTTCGGCATAAAATGCCGCCCGCGACCGCTCGAGGGAGTAAAAATTGAGTTTTAATTTTGGCATAAAATGCCGCCCGCGACCGCTCGAGGGAGTAAAAATTGAGTTTTAATTTCGGCATAAAATGCCGCCCGCGACCGCTCGAGGGAGTAAAAATTGAGTTTTAATTTCGGCATAAAATGCCGCCCGCGACCGCTCGAGGGAGTATTGTATTGTATTGTATTGTATTCCTTTATTGGCAAAATAGTTAAGTATATCATTCAATCGGTATCATTTTCACAACTTATTGCCCACCGAAGAATAAGTTCAAGGGAACTTGTGCTCTTCGGAGGAGTTCATCTATCACTATTATAACAGCAGCACACAGGTGATGCAATAACCTAAGACATAAACGTTAATTAACAAAAACAAAAATTTATCATAGTAACAATGTATAGAACAAGACAATACGAAAATTAAATAATTAACTTATACACCAGAAAACATTAGGAGGACTTAACAATGGAGAATTATAAACAGCTATTTAATAGTTTTTTAAAATTTGACAGGCTGGAAAACAAAACAATATTTATTTCTTTTTGGTATAGAGTTCTGAGGGCAGTTACATAAGCATTTCTCCTGTAGAACTCAGTATTTATATTAGGAAGAATGACACGGGAATTATTGTAGTTACGAGTAACAGACGAAGATAAAAGAGGACGTGGATCGACTTTAGCGCCAAAAAGATGTATGCAAGATTGAAAATGATAAATTTGATTAATATTTTTAACTTCAAAAGATTTAAACAAAAGTGAGGAAGAATATCTAGAGTTTTTATTTAATATAATTCGTAATAATTTATTTTGCACGATTTGCACTTTCTTAACAGCTGACTTAGGCGCGTAAAAATTGAGTTTTAATTTCGGCATAAAATGCCGCCCGCGACCGCTCGAGGGAGTAAAAATTGAGTTTTAATTTCGGCATAAAATACCGCCCGCGACCGCTCGAGGGAGTAAAAATTGAGTTTTAATTTCGGCATAAAATGCCGCCCGCGACCGCTCGAGGGAGTAAAAATTAAGTTTTAATTTCGGCATAAAATGCCGCCCGCGACCGCTCGAGGGAGTAAAAATTGAGTTTTAATTTCGGCATAAAATGCCGCCCGCGACCGCTCGAGGGAGTAAAAACTCTGCAAATTCTTGACACAACGGTTCATTATCTTCTTTGTACAGATCACCCTTCTGTCTAGATCACTAGGTCTAAATGTCTAGATCCTAAATTTTAGATTAATTATTATTATCAATTATCACTAATTATTAACAATTTTATCAAGTACCTAGTGAAAATTATTATAATTCATTGTTGGGTATTAATAATTTGTATTTATTATTTATAATAATTATTATTAATTATTATTAATTAATACGATATAATTCTGGGGTTTTTAATACTACGTCGGTAATAATTTTTCTATAAAAGAAGTACCTACCAACAAACATTCGAAATTACCTTCATTTCAGTAGCACGAAACGCACCTCAGAACAACAAACTCGACATATGATGTTTCAAAGAGCTTGTTAGTATGAAAATGGACCTGTATTTCAACAGTTTGAGTCACGATCGTGTTGTGAGGCACAATCTTTGAGCCGTCATTGTGAACGAACGGCTGGTCGTACAAAGCTGCGGATGGTCTTAAAAAATTCTACGGAACAAGCTCTATCTAAATATGAAATAAAAAACATATCGTTCTATATGAATTTTTCGAGATATGGAATTTTCAAAATTTCAAAATTCGTTTTGAACCCCTTCCCCTTGACCTAGGGTTATGAAAAGTTTCGAGGATCATTGTGGGGCTGGTCCAAACCCAGAAACCAAATTTCGTAATTTTAGCTCAACGCTAACTGGGCAAAGTGGCGCGGACGGCGGACGGCGGACGGCGTACGGCGTACGGCGGACGGCGTACGGCGTACGGCGTACGGCGTACGGCGGACGGACGGATTTTTTTTTATTCGATTTTCTGAATCTACGTATCTTGAAACGTAAACCAACAAATTTTGAGGGGGGGTTAAAAAAATTTTTTCTTTGGGCGATTCCAATGGTTCATTATCGAAGATAATAAACCAAATTGAGTTTTAATATCGGCATAAAATGCCTCCCGCGACCGCTCGAGGGAGTAAAAATTGAGTTTTAATTTCGGCATAAAATGCCGCCCGCGACCGCTCGAGGGAGTAAAAATTGAGTTTTAATTTCGGCATAAAATGCCGCCCGCGACCGCTCGAGGGAGTAAAAATTGAGTTTTAATTTCGGCTTAAAATGCCGCCCGCGACCGCTCGAGGGAGTATTGTATTGTATTCCTTTATTGGCAAAATAGTTAAGTATATAATTCAATCGGTATCATTTTCACAACTTATTGCCCACCGAAGAATAAGTTCAAGGGAACTTGTGCTCTTCGGAGGAGTTCATCTATCACTATTATAACAGCAGCACACAGGTGATGCAATAACCTAAGACATAAACGTTAATTAACGAAAACAAAAATTTATCATAGTAACAATGTAAAGAACAAGACAATACGAAAATTAAATAATTAACTTATACACAAGAAAACATTACGAGGACTTAACAATGCAGAATTATAAACAGCTATTTAATAGTTTTTTAAAATTTGACAGGCTGGAAAACGAAAAAATATTTATTTCTTTTTGGTATAGAGTTCTGAGGGCAGTTACATAAGCATTTTTCCTGTAGAACTCAGTATTTATATTAGGAAGAATGACACGAGAATTATTGTAGTTACGAGTAACAGACGAAGATAAAAGGGGACGTGGATCAACTTTAGCGCCAAAAAGATGTATGCAAGATTGAAAATGATAAATTTGATTAATATTTTTAACTTCAAAAGATTTAAACAAAAGTGAGGAAGAATATCTAGAGTTTTTATTTAATATAATCCGTAATAATTTATTTGGCACGATTTGCACTTTCTTAACAGCTGACTTAGGCGCGTAAAAATTGAGTTTTAATTTCGGCATAAAATGCCGCCCGCGACCGCTCGAGGGAGTAAAAATTGAGTTTTAATTTCGGCATAAAATGCCGCCCGCGACCGCTCGAGGGAGTAAAAATTGAGTTTTAATTTCGGCTTAAAATGCCGCCCGCGACCGCTCGAGGGAGTATTGTATTGTATTGTATTGTATTCCTTTATTGGCAAAATAGTTAAGTATATAATTCAATCGGTATCATTTTCACAACTTATTGCCCACCGAAGAATAAGTTCAAGGGGGGGGGGTTGTGCTCTTCGGAGGAGTTCATCTATCACTATTATAACAGCAGCACACAGGTGATGCAATAACCTAAGACATAAACGTTAATTAACAAAAACAAAAATTTATCATAGTAACAATGTAAAGAACAAGACAATACGAAAATTAAATAATTAACTTATACACAAGAAAACATTACGAGGACTTAACAATGCAGAATTATAAACAGCTATTTAATAGTTTTTTAAAATTTGACAGGCTGGAAAACGAAAAAATATTTATTTCTTTTTGGTATAGAGTTCTGAGGGCAGTTACATAAGCATTTCTCCTGTAGAACTCAGTATTTATATTAGGAAGAATGACACGGGAATTATTGTAGTTACGAGTAACAGACGAAGATAAAAGATGACGTGGATCAACTTTAGCGCCAAAAAGATGTATGCAAGATTGAAAATGATAAATTTGATTAATATTTTTAACTTCAAAAGATTTACACAAAAGTGAGGAAGAATATCTAGAGTTTTTATTTAATATAATTCGTAATAATTTATTTTGCACGATTTGCACTTTCTTAACAGCTGACTTAGGCGCGTAAAAATTGAGTTTTAATTTCGGCATAAAATGCCGCCCGCGACCGCTCGAGGGAGTAAAAATTGAGTTTTAATTTCGGCATAAAATGCCGCCCGCGACCGCTCGAGGGAGTAAAAATTAAGTTTTAATTTCGGCATAAAATGCCGCCCGCGACCGCTCGAGGGAGTAAAAATTGAGTTTTAATTTCGGCATAAAATGCCGCCCGCGACCGCTCGAGGGAGTAAAAATTGAGTTTTAATTTCGGCATAAAATGCCGCCCGCGACCGCTCGAGGGAGTAAAAATTGAGTTTTAATTTTGGCATAAAATGCCGCCCGCGACCGCTCGAGGGAGTAAAAATTGAGTTTTAATTTCGGCATAAAATGCCGCCCGCGACCGCTCGAGGGAGTAAAAATTGAGTTTTAATTTCGGCATAAAATGCCGCCCGCGACCGCTCGAGGGAGTATTGTATTGTATTGTATTGTATTCCTTTATTGGCAAAATAGTTAAGTATATCATTCAATCGGTATCATTTTCACAACTTATTGCCCACCGAAGAATAAGTTCAAGGGAACTTGTGCTCTTCGGAGGAGTTCATCTATCACTATTATAACAGCAGCACACAGGTGATGCAATAACCTAAGACATAAACGTTAATTAACAAAAACAAAAATTTATCATAGTAACAATGTATAGAACAAGACAATACGAAAATTAAATAATTAACTTATACACCAGAAAACATTAGGAGGACTTAACAATGGAGAATTATAAACAGCTATTTAATAGTTTTTTAAAATTTGACAGGCTGGAAAACAAAACAATATTTATTTCTTTTTGGTATAGAGTTCTGAGGGCAGTTACATAAGCATTTCTCCTGTAGAACTCAGTATTTATATTAGGAAGAATGACACGGGAATTATTGTAGTTACGAGTAACAGACGAAGATAAAAGAGGACGTGGATCAACTTTAGCGCCAAAAAGATGTATGCAAGATTGAAAATGATAAATTTGATTAATATTTTCAACTTCAAAAGATTTAAACAAAAGTGAGGAAGAATATCTAGAGTTTTTATTTAATATAATTCGTAATAATTTATTTTGCACGATTTGCACTTTCTTAACAGCTGACTTAGGCGCGTAAAAATTGAGTTTTAATTTCGGCATAAAATGCCGCCCGCGACCGCTCGAGGGAGTAAAAATTGAGATTTAATTTCGGCATAAAATGCCGCCCGCGACCGCTCGAGGGAGTATTGTATTGTATTCCTTTATTGGCAAAATAGTTAAGTATATAATTCAATCGGTATCATTTTCACAACTTATTGCCCACCGAAGAATAAGTTCAAGGGAACTTGTGCTCTTCGGAGGAGTTCATCTATCACTATTATAACAGCAGCACACAGGTGATGCAATAACCTAAGACATAAACGTTAATTAACGAAAACAAAAATTTATCATAGTAACAATGTAAAGAACAAGACAATACGAAAATTAAATAATTAACTTATACACAAGAAAACATTACGAGGACTTAACAATGCAGAATTATAAACAGCTATTTAATAGTTTTTTAAAATTTGACAGGCTGGAAAACGAAAAAATATTTATTTCTTTTTGGTATAGAGTTCTGAGGGCAGTTACATAAGCATTTCTCCTGTAGAACTCAGTATTTATATTAGGAAGAATGACACGAGAATTATTGTAGTTACGAGTAACAGACGAAGATAAAAGGGGACGTGGATCAACTTTAGCGCCAAAAAGATGTATGCAAGATTGAAAATGATAAATTTGATTAATATTTTTAACTTCAAAAGATTTAAACAAAAGTGAGGAAGAATATCTAGAGTTTTTATTTAATATAATCCGTAATAATTTATTTGGCACGATTTGCACTTTCTTAACAGCTGACTTAGGCGCGTAAAAATTGAGTTTTAATTTCGGCATAAAATGCCGCCCGCGACCGCTCGAGGGAGTAAAAATTGAGTTTTAATTTCGGCATAAAATGCCGCCCGCGACCGCTCGAGGGAGTAAAAATTGAGTTTTAATTTCGGCATAAAATGCCGCCCGCGACCGCTCGAGGGAGTATTGTATTGTATTGTATTGTATTCCTTTATTGGCAAAATAGTTAAGTATATCATTCAATCGGTATCATTTTCACAACTTATTGCCCACCGAAGAATAAGTTCAAGGGAACTTGTGCTCTTCGGAGGAGTTCATCTATCACTATTATAACAGCAGCACACAGGTGATGCAATAACCTAAGACATAAACGTTAATTAACAAAAACAAAAATTTATCATAGTAACAATGTATAGAACAAGACAATACGAAAATTAAATAATTAACTTATACACCAGAAAACATTAGGAGGACTTAACAATGGAGAATTATAAACAGCTATTTAATAGTTTTTTAAAATTTGACAGGCTGGAAAACAAAACAATATTTATTTCTTTTTGGTATAGAGTTCTGAGGGCAGTTACATAAGCATTTCTCCTGTAGAACTCAGTATTTATATTAGGAAGAATGACACGGGAATTATTGTAGTTACGAGTAACAGACGAAGATAAAAGAGGACGTGGATCAACTTTAGCGCCAAAAAGATGTATGCAAGATTGAAAATGATAAATTTGATTAATATTTTCAACTTCAAAAGATTTAAACAAAAGTGAGGAAGAATATCTAGAGTTTTTATTTAATATAATTCGTAATAATTTATTTTGCACGATTTGCACTTTCTTAACAGCTGACTTAGGCGCGTAAAAATTGAGTTTTAATTTCGGCATAAAATGCCGCCCGCGACCGCTCGAGGGAGTAAAAATTGAGATTTAATTTCGGCATAAAATGCCGCCCGCGACCGCTCGAGGGAGTATTGTATTGTATTCCTTTATTGGCAAAATAGTTAAGTATATAATTCAATCGGTATCATTTTCACAACTTATTGCCCACCGAAGAATAAGTTCAAGGGAACTTGTGCTCTTCGGAGGAGTTCATCTATCACTATTATAACAGCAGCACACAGGTGATGCAATAACCTAAGACATAAACGTTAATTAACGAAAACAAAAATTTATCATAGTAACAATGTAAAGAACAAGACAATACGAAAATTAAATAATTAACTTATACACAAGAAAACATTACGAGGACTTAACAATGCAGAATTATAAACAGCTATTTAATAGTTTTTTAAAATTTGACAGGCTGGAAAACGAAAAAATATTTATTTCTTTTTGGTATAGAGTTCTGAGGGCAGTTACATAAGCATTTCTCCTGTAGAACTCAGTATTTATATTAGGAAGAATGACACGAGAATTATTGTAGTTACGAGTAACAGACGAAGATAAAAGGGGACGTGGATCAACTTTAGCGCCAAAAAGATGTATGCAAGATTGAAAATGATAAATTTGATTAATATTTTTAACTTCAAAAGATTTAAACAAAAGTGAGGAAGAATATCTAGAGTTTTTATTTAATATAATCCGTAATAATTTATTTGGCACGATTTGCACTTTCTTAACAGCTGACTTAGGCGCGTAAAAATTGAGTTTTAATTTCGGCATAAAATGCCGCCCGCGACCGCTCGAGGGAGTAAAAATTGAGTTTTAATTTCGGCATAAAATGCCGCCCGCGACCGCTCGAGGGAGTAAAAATTGAGTTTTAATTTCGGCATAAAATGCCGCCCGCGACCGCTCGAGGGAGTATTGTATTGTATTGTATTGTATTCCTTTATTGGCAAAATAGTTAAGTATATAATTCAATCGGTATCATTTTCACAACTTATTGCCCACCGAAGAATAAGTTCAAGGGGGGGGGGGTTGTGCTCTTCGGAGGAGTTCATCTATCACTATTATAACAGCAGCACACAGGTGATGCAATAACCTAAGACATAAACGTTAATTAACAAAAACAAAAATTTATCATAGTAACAATGTAAAGAACAAGACAATACGAAAATTAAATAATTAACTTATACACAAGAAAACATTACGAGGACTTAACAATGCAGAATTATAAACAGCTATTTAATAGTTTTTTAAAATTTGACAGGCTGGAAAACGAAAAAATATTTATTTCTTTTTGGTATAGAGTTCTGAGGGCAGTTACATAAGCATTTCTCCTGTAGAACTCAGTATTTATATTAGGAAGAATGACACGGGAATTATTGTAGTTACGAGTAACAGACGAAGATAAAAGATGACGTGGATCAACTTTAGCGCCAAAAAGATGTATGCAAGATTGAAAATGATAAATTTGATTAATATTTTTAACTTCAAAAGATTTACACAAAAGTGAGGAAGAATATCTAGAGTTTTTATTTAATATAATTCGTAATAATTTATTTTGCACGATTTGCACTTTCTTAACAGCTGACTTAGGCGCGTAAAAATTGAGTTTTAATTTCGGCATAAAATGCCGCCCGCGACCGCTCGAGGGAGTAAAAATTGAGTTTTAATTTCGGCATAAAATGCCGCCCGCGACCGCTCGAGGGAGTAAAAATTAAGTTTTAATTTCGGCATAAAATGCCGCCCGCGACCGCTCGAGGGAGTAAAAATTGAGTTTTAATTTCGGCATAAAATGCCGCCCGCGACCGCTCGAGGGAGTAAAAATTGAGTTTTAATTTCGGCATAAAATGCCGCCCGCGACCGCTCGAGGGAGTAAAAATTGAATTTTTAATTTTGGCATAAAATGCCGCCCGCGACCGCTCGAGGGAGTAAAAATTGAGTTTTAATTTCGGCATAAAATGCCGCCCGCGACCGCTCGAGGGAGTAAAAATTGAGTTTTAATTTCGGCATAAAATGCCGCCCGCGACCGCTCGAGGGAGTATTGTATTGTATTGTATTGTATTCCTTTATTGGCAAAATAGTTAAGTATATCATTCAATCGGTATCATTTTCACAACTTATTGCCCACCGAAGAATAAGTTCAAGGGAACTTGTGCTCTTCGGAGGAGTTCATCTATCACTATTATAACAGCAGCACACAGGTGATGCAATAACCTAAGACATAAACGTTAATTAACAAAAACAAAAATTTATCATAGTAACAATGTATAGAACAAGACAATACGAAAATTAAATAATTAACTTATACACCAGAAAACATTAGGAGGACTTAACAATGGAGAATTATAAACAGCTATTTAATAGTTTTTTAAAATTTGACAGGCTGGAAAACAAAACAATATTTATTTCTTTTTGGTATAGAGTTCTGAGGGCAGTTACATAAGCATTTCTCCTGTAGAACTCAGTATTTATATTAGGAAGAATGACACGGGAATTATTGTAGTTACGAGTAACAGACGAAGATAAAAGATGACGTGGATCAACTTTAGCGCCAAAAAGATGTATGCAAGATTGAAAATGATAAATTTGATTAATATTTTTAACTTCAAAAGATTTACACAAAAGTGAGGAAGAATATCTAGAGTTTTTATTTAATATAATTCGTAATAATTTATTTTGCACGATTTGCACTTTCTTAACAGCTGACTTAGGCGCGTAAAAATTGAGTTTTAATTTCGGCATAAAATGCCGCCCGCGACCGCTCGAGGGAGTAAAAATTGAGTTTTAATTTCGGCATAAAATGCCGCCCGCGACCGCTCGAGGGAGTAAAAATTAAGTTTTAATTTCGGCATAAAATGCCGCCCGCGACCGCTCGAGGGAGTAAAAATTGAGTTTTAATTTCGGCATAAAATGCCGCCCGCGACCGCTCGAGGGAGTAAAAATTGAGTTTTAATTTCGGCATAAAATGCCGCCCGCGACCGCTCGAGGGAGTAAAAATTGAGTTTTAATTTTGGCATAAAATGCCGCCCGCGACCGCTCGAGGGAGTAAAAATTGAGTTTTAATTTCGGCATAAAATGCCGCCCGCGACCGCTCGAGGGAGTAAAAATTGAGTTTTAATTTCGGCATAAAATGCCGCCCGCGACCGCTCGAGGGAGTATTGTATTGTATTGTATTCCTTTATTGGCAAAATAGTTAAGTATATCATTCAATCGGTATCATTTTCACAACTTATTGCCCACCGAAGAATAAGTTCAAGGGAACTTGTGCTCTTCGGAGGAGTTCATCTATCACTATTATAACAGCAGCACACAGGTGATGCAATAACCTAAGACATAAACGTTAAT
The DNA here is from genome assembly GCA_963920205.1 of Stenodema calcarata. Lineage (NCBI taxonomy): Eukaryota > Metazoa > Arthropoda > Insecta > Hemiptera > Miridae > Stenodema > Stenodema calcarata. The sequence continues at coordinate 11,697,805 of OY986049.1, forward strand.
TAACAAAAACAAAAATTTATCATAGTAACAATGTATAGAACAAGACAATACGAAAATTAAATAATTAACTTATACACCAGAAAACATTAGGAGGACTTAACAATGGAGAATTATAAACAGCTATTTAATAGTTTTTTAAAATTTGACAGGCTGGAAAACAAAACAATATTTATTTCTTTTTGGTATAGAGTTCTGAGGGCAGTTACATAAGCATTTCTCCTGTAGAACTCAGTATTTATATTAGGAAGAATGACACGGGAATTATTGTAGTTACGAGTAACAGACGAAGATAAAAGAGGACGTGGATCAACTTTAGCGCCAAAAAGATGTATGCAAGATTGAAAATGATAAATTTGATTAATATTTTTAACTTCAAAAGATTTAAACAAAAGTGAGGAAGAATATCTAGAGTTTTTATTTAATATAATTCGTAATAATTTATTTTGCACGATTTGCACTTTCTTAACAGCTGACTTAGGCGCGTAAAAATTGAGTTTTAATTTCGGCATAAAATGCCGCCCGCGACCGCTCGAGGGAGTAAAAATTGAGTTTTAATTTCGGCATAAAATGCCGCCCGCGACCGCTCGAGGGAGTAAAAATTGAGTTTTAATTTTGGCATAAAATGCCGCCCGCGACCGCTCGAGGGAGTAAAAATTGAGTTTTAATTTCGGCATAAAATGCCGCCCGCGACCGCTCGAGGGAGTAAAAATTGAGTTTTAATTTCGGCATAAAATGCCGCCCGCGACCGCTCGAGGGAGTATTGTATTGTATTGTATTGTATTCCTTTATTGGCAAAATAGTTAAGTATATCATTCAATCGGTATCATTTTCACAACTTATTGCCCACCGAAGAATAAGTTCAAGGGAACTTGTGCTCTTCGGAGGAGTTCATCTATCACTATTATAACAGCAGCACACAGGTGATGCAATAACCTAAGACATAAACGTTAATTAACAAAAACAAAAATTTATCATAGTAACAATGTATAGAACAAGACAATACGAAAATTAAATAATTAACTTATACACCAGAAAACATTAGGAGGACTTAACAATGGAGAATTATAAACAGCTATTTAATAGTTTTTTAAAATTTGACAGGCTGGAAAACAAAACAATATTTATTTCTTTTTGGTATAGAGTTCTGAGGGCAGTTACATAAGCATTTCTCCTGTAGAACTCAGTATTTATATTAGGAAGAATGACACGGGAATTATTGTAGTTACGAGTAACAGACGAAGATAAAAGAGGACGTGGATCAACTTTAGCGCCAAAAAGATGTATGCAAGATTGAAAATGATAAATTTGATTAATATTTTTAACTTCAAAAGATTTAAACAAAAGTGAGGAAGAATATCTAGAGTTTTCATTTAATATAATTCGTAATAATTTATTTTGCACGATTTGCACTTTCTTAACAGCTGACTTAGGCGCGTAAAAATTGAGTTTTAATTTCGGCATAAAATGCCGCCCGCGACCGCTCGAGGGAGTAAAAATTGAGTTTTAATTTCGGCATAAAATGCCGCCCGCGACCGCTCGAGGGAGTAAAAATTGAGTTTTAATTTCGGCATAAAATGCCGCCCGCGACCGCTCGAGGGAGTAAAAATTAAGTTTTAATTTCGGCATAAAATGCCGCCCGCGACCGCTCGAGGGAGTAAAAATTGAGTTTTAATTTCGGCATAAAATGCCGCCCGCGACCGCTCGAGGGAGTAAAAATTGAGTTTTAATTTCGGCATAAAATGCCTCCCGCGACCGCTCGAGGGAGTAAAAATTGAGTTTTAATTTCGGCATAAAATGCCGCCCGCGACCGCTCGAGGGAGTAAAAATTGAGTTTTAATTTCGGCATAAAATGCCGCCCGCGACCGCTCGAGGGAGTAAAAATTGAGTTTTAATTTCGGCATAAAATGCCGCCCGCGACCGCTCGAGGGAGTAAAAATTGAGTTTTAATTTCGGCATAAAATGCCGCCCGCGACCGCTCGAGGGAGTAAAAATTGAGTTTTAATTTCGGCATAAAATGCCGCCCGCGACCGCTCGAGGGAGTAAAAATTGAGTTTTAATTTCGGCATAAAATGCCGCCGGCGACCGCTCGAGGGAGTATTGTATTGTATTGTATTGTATTCCTTTTTTGGCAAAATAGTTAAGTATATCATTCAATCGGTATCATTTTCACAACTTATTGCCCACCGAAGAATAAGTTCAAGGGAACTTGTGCTCTTCGGAGGAGTTCATCTATCACTATTATAACAGCAGCACACAGGTGATGCAATAACCTAAGACATAAACGTTAATTAACAAAAACAAAAATTTATCATAGTAACAATGTATAGAACAAGACAATACGAAAATTAAATAATTAACTTATACACCAGAAAACATTAGGAGGACTTAACAATGGAGAATTATAAACAGCTATTTAATAGTTTTTTAAAATTTGACAGGCTGGAAAACAAAACAATATTTATTTCTTTTTGGTATAGAGTTCTGAGGGCAGTTACATAAGCATATCTCCTGTAGAACTCAGTATTTATATTAGGAAGAATGACACGGGAATTATTGTAGTTACGAGTAACAGACGAAGATAAAAGAGGACGTGGATCAACTTTAGCGCCAAAAAGATGTATGCAAGATTGAAAATGATAAATTTGATTAATATTTTTAACTTCAAAAGATTTAAACAAAAGTGAGGAAGAATATCTAGAGTTTTTATTTAATATAATTCGTAATAATTTATTTTGCACGATTTGCACTTTCTTAACAGCTGACTTAGGCGCGTAAAAATTGAGTTTTAATTTCGGCATAAAATGCCGCCCGCGACCGCTCGAGGGAGTAAAAATTGAGTTTTAATTTCGGCATAAAATGCCGCCCGCGACCGCTCGAGGGAGTAAAAATTGAGTTTTAATTTCGGCATAAAATGCCGCCCGCGACCGCTCGAGGGAGTAAAAATTAAGTTTTAATTTCGGCATAAAATGCCGCCCGCGACCGCTCGAGGGAGTGAAAATTGAGTTTTAATTTCGGCATAAAATGCCGCCCGCGACCGCTCGAGGGAGTAAAAATTGAGTTTTAATTTCGGCATAAAATGCCGCCCGCGACCGCTCGAGGGAGTAAAAATTGAGTTTTAATTTCGGCATAAAATGCCGCCCGCGACCGCTCGAGGGAGTAAAAATTGAGTTTTAATTTCGGCATAAAATGCCGCCCGCGACCGCTCGAGGGAGTAAAAATTGAGTTTTAATTTCGGCATAAAATGCCGCCCGCGACCGCTCGAGGGAGTAAAAATTGAGTTTTAATTTCGGCATAAAATGCCGCCCGCGACCGCTCGAGGGAGTAAAAATTGAGTTTTAATTTCGGCATAAAATGCCGCCCGCGACCGCTCGAGGGAGTAAAAATTGAGTTTTAATTTCGGCATAAAATGCCGCCCGCGACCGCTCGAGGGAGTATTGTATTGTATTGTATTGTATTCCTTTATTGGCAAAATAGTTAAGTATATCATTCAATCGGTATCATTTTCACAACTTATTGCCCACCGAAGAATAAGTTCAAGGGAACTTGTGCTCTTCGGAGGAGTTCATCTATCACTATTATAACAGCAGCACACAGGTGATGCAATAACCTAAGACATAAACGTTAATTAACAAAAACAAATATTTATCATAGTAACAATGTATAGAACAAGACAATACGAAAATTAAATAATTAACTTATACACCAGAAAACATTAGGAGGACTTAACAATGCAGAATTATAAACAGCTATTTAATAGTTTTTTAAAATTTGACAGGCTGGAAAACAAAACAATATTTATTTCTTTTTGGTATAGAGTTCTGAGGGCAGTTACATAAGCATTTCTCCTGTAGAACTCAGTATTTATATTAGGAAGAATGACACGGGAATTATTGTAGTTACGAGTTAGCAGACGAAGATAAAAGAGGACGTGGATCAACTTTAGCGCCAAAAAGATGTATGCAAGATTGAAAATGATAAATTTGATTAATATTTTTAACTTCAAAAGATTTAAACAAAAGTGAGGAAGAATATCTAGAGTTTTTATTTAATATAATTCGTAATAATTTATTTTGCACGATTTGCACTTTCTTAACAGCTGACTTAGGCGCGTAAAAATTGAGTTTTAATTTCGGCATAAAATGCCGCCCGCGACCGCTCGAGGGAGTAAAAATTGAGTTTTAATTTCGGCATAAAATGCCGCCCGACCGCTCGAGGGAGTAAAAATTGAGTTTTAATTTCGGCATAAAATGCCGCCCGCGACCGCTCGAGGGAGTAAAAATTAAGTTTTAATTTCGGCATAAAATGCCGCCCGCGTCCGCTCGAGGGAGTAAAAATTGAGTTTTAATTTCGGCATAAAATGCCGCCCGCGACCGCTCGAGGGAATAAAAATTGAGTTTTAATTTCGGCATAAAATGCCGCCCGCGACCGCTCGAGGGAGTAAAAATTGAGTTTTAATTTCGGCATAAAATGCCGCCCGCGACCGCTCGAGGGAGTAAAAATTGAGTTTTAATTTCGGCATAAAATGCCGCCCGCGACCGCTCGAGGGAGTAAAAATTGAGTTTTAATTTCGGCATAAAATGCCGCCCGCGACCGCTCGAGGGAGTAAAAATTGAGTTTTAATTTCGGCATAAAATGCCGCCCGCGACCGCTCGAGGGAGTATTGTATTGTATTGTATTGTATTCCTTTATTGGCAAAATAGTTAAGTATATCATTCAATCGGTATCATTTTCACAACTTATTGCCCACCGAAGAATAAGTTCAAGGGAACTTGTGCTCTTCGGAGGAGTTCATCTATCACTATTATAACAGCAGCACACAGGTGATGCAATAACCTAAGACATAAACGTTAATTAACAAAAACAAAAATTTATCATAGTAACAATGTATAGAACAAGACAATACGAAAATTAAATAATTAACTTATACACCAGAAAACATTAGGAGGACTTAACAATGAAGAATTATAAACAGCTATTTAATAGTTTTTTAAAATTTGACAGGCTGGAAAACAAAACAATATTTATTTCTTTTTGGTATAGAGTTCTGAGGGCAGTTACATAAGCATTTCTCCTGTAGAACTCAGTATTTATATTAGGAAGAATGACACGGGAATTATTGTAGTTACGAGTAACAGACGAAGATAAAAGAGGACGTGGATCAACTTTAGCGCCAAAAAGATGTATGCAAGATTGAAAATGATAAATTTGATTAATATTTTTAACTTCAAAAGATTTAAACAAAAGTGAGGAAGAATATCTAGAGTTTTTATTTAATATAATTCGTAATAATTTATTTTGCACGATTTGCACTTTCTTAACAGCTGACTTAGGCGCGTAAAAATTGAGTTTTAATTTCGGCATAAAATGCCGCCCGCGACCGCTTGAGGGAGTAAAAATTGAGTTTTAATTTCGGCATAAAATGCCGCCCGCGACCGCTCGAGGGAGTAAAAATTGAGTTTTAATTTCGGCATAAAATGCCGCCCGCGACCGCTCGAGGGAGTAAAAATTGAGTTTTAATTTCGGCATAAAATGCCGCCCGCGACCGCTCGAGGGAGTAAAAATTAAGTTTTAATTTCGGCATAAAATGCCGCCCGCGACCGCTCGAGGGAGTAAAAATTGAGTTTTAATTTCGGCATAAAATGCCGCCCGCGACCGCTCGAGGGAGTAAAAATTGAGTTTTAATTTCGGCATAAAATGCCGCCCGCGACCGCTCGAGGGAGTAAAAATTGAGTTTTAATTTCGGCATAAAATGCCGCCCGCGACCGCTCGAGGGAGTATTGTATTGTATTGTATTGTATTCCTTTATTGGCAAAATAGTTAAGTATATAATTCAATCGGTATCATTTTCACAACTTATTGCCCACCGAAGAATAAGTTCAAGGGAACTTGTGCTCTTCGGAGGAGTTCATCTATCACTATTATAACAGCAGCACACAGGTGATGCAATAACCTAAGACATAAACGTTAATTAACAAAAACAAAAATTTATCATAGTAACAATGTAAAGAACAAGACAATACGAAAATTAAATAATTAACTTATACACAAGAAAACATTACGAGGACTTAACAATGCAGAATTATAAACAGCTATTTAATAGTTTTTTAAAATTTGACAGGCTGGAAAACGAAAAAATATTTATTTCTTTTTGGTATAGAGTTCTGAGGGCAGTTACATAAGCATTTCTCCTGTAGAACTCAGTATTTATATTAGGAAGAATGACACGAGAATTATTGTAGTTACGAGTAACAGACGAAGATAAAAGGGGACGTGGATCAACTTTAGCGCCAAAAAGATGTATGCAAGATTGAAAATGATAAATTTGATTAATATTTTTAACTTCAAAAGATTTAAACAAAAGTGAGGAAGAATATCTAGAGTTTTTATTTAATATAATCCGTAATAATTTATTTGGCACGATTTGCACTTTCTTAACAGCTGACTTAGGCGCGTAAAAATTGAGTTTTAATTTCGGCATAAAATGCCGCCCGCGACCGCTCGAGGGAGTAAAAATTGAGTTTTAATTTCGGCATAAAATGCCGCCCGCGACCGCTCGAGGGAGTAAAAATTGAGTTTTAATTTCGGCATAAAATGTCGCCCGCGACCGCTCGAGGGAGTATTGTATTGTATTGTATTCCTTTATTGGCAAAATAGTTAAGTATATAATTCAATCGGTATCATTTTCACAACTTATTGCCCACCGAAGAATAAGTTCAAGGGGGGGGGGGGGGGGGGTTGTGCTCTTCGGAGGAGTTCATCTATCACTATTATAACAGCAGCACACAGGTGATGCAATAACCTAAGACATAAACGTTAATTAACAAAAACAAAAATTTATCATAGTAACAATGTAAAGAACAAGACAATACGAAAATTAAATAATTAACTTATACACAAGAAAACATTACGAGGACTTAACAATGCAGAATTATAAACAGCTATTTAATAGTTTTTTAAAATTTGACAGGCTGGAAAACGAAAAAATATTTATTTCTTTTTGGTATAGAGTTCTGAGGGCAGTTACATAAGCATTTCTCCTGTAGAACTCAGTATTTATATTAGGAAGAATGACACGGGAATTATTGTAGTTACGAGTAACAGACGAAGATAAAAGAGGACGTGGATCAACTTTAGCGCCAAAAAGATGTATGCAAGATTGAAAATGATAAATTTGATTAATATTTTTAACTTCAAAAGATTTAAACAAAAGTGAGGAAGAATATCTAGAGTTTTTATTTAATATAATTCGTAATAATTTATTTTGCACGATTTGCACTTTCTTAACAGCTGACTTAGGCGCGTAAAAATTGAGTTTTAATTTCGGCATAAAATGCCGCCCGCGACCGCTCGAGGGAGTAAAAATTGAGTTTTAATTTCGGCATAAAATGCTGCCCGCGACCGCTCGAGGGAGTAAAAATTGAGTTTTAATTTCGGCATAAAATGCCGCCCGCGACCGCTCGAGGGAGTATTGTATTGTATTCCTTTATTGGCAAAATAGTTAAGTATATAATTCAATCGGTATCATTTTCACAACTTATTGCCCACCGAAGAATAAGTTCAAGGGAACTTGTGCTCTTCGGAGGAGTTCATCTATCACTATTATAACAGCAGCACACAGGTGATGCAATAACCTAAGACATAAACGTTAATTAACAAAAACAAAAATTTATCATAGTAACAATGTAAAGAACAAGACAATACGAAAATTAAATAATTAACTTATACACAAGAAAACATTACGAGGACTTAACAATGCAGAATTATAAACAGCTATTTAATAGTTTTTTAAAATTTGACAGGCTGGAAAACGAAAAAATATTTATTTCTTTTTGGTATAGAGTTCTGAGGGCAGTTACATAAGCATTTCTCCTGTAGAACTCAGTATTTATATTAGGAAGAATGACACGAGAATTATTGTAGTTACGAGTAACAGACGAAGATAAAAGGGGACGTGGATCAACTTTAGCGCCAAAAAGATGTATGCAAGATTGAAAATGATAAATTTGATTAATATTTTTAACTTCAAAAGATTTAAACAAAAGTGAGGAAGAATATCTAGAGTTTTTATTTAATATAATCCGTAATAATTTATTTGGCATGATTTGCACTTTCTTAACAGCTGACTTAGGCGCGTAAAAATTGAGTTTTAATTTCGGCATAAAATGCCGCCCGCGACCGCTCGAGGGAGTAAAAATTGAGTTTTAATTTCGGCATAAAATGCCGCCCGCGACCGCTCGAGGGAGTAAAAATTGAGTTTTAATTTCGGCATAAAATGCCGCCCGCGACCGCTCGAGGGAGTAAAAATTGAGTTTTAATTTCGGCATAAAATGCCGCCCGCGACCTCTCGAGGGAGTATTGTAATGTATTGTATTCCTTTATTGGCAAAATAGTTAAGTATATAATTCAATCGGTATCATTTTCACAACTTATTGCCCACCGAAGAATAAGTTCAAGGGGGGGGGGGGGGGGTTGTGCTCTTCGGAGGAGTTCATCTATCACTATTATAACAGCAGCACACAGGTGATGCAATAACCTAAGACATAAACGTTAATTAACAAAAACAAAAATTTATCATAGTAACAATGTAAAGAACAAGACAATACGAAAATTAAATAATTAACTTATACACAAGAAAACATTACGAGGACTTAACAATGCAGAATTATAAACAGCTATTTAATAGTTTTTTAAAATTTGACAGGCTGGAAAACGAAAAAATATTTATTTATTTTTGGTATAGAGTTCTGAGGGCAGTTACATAAGCATTTCTCCTGTAGAACTCAGTATTTATATTAGGAAGAATGACACGGGAATTATTGTAGTTACGAGTAACAGACGAAGATAAAAGATGACGTGGATCAACTTTAGCGCCAAAAAGATGTATGCAAGATTGAAAATGATAAATTTGATTAATATTTTTAACTTCAAAAGATTTACACAAAAGTGAGTAAGAATATCTAGAGTTTTTATTTAATATAATTCGTAATAATTTATTTTGCACGATTTGCACTTTCTTAACAGCTGACTTAGGCGCGTAAAAATTGAGTTTTAATTTCGGCATAAAATGCCGCCCGCGACCGCTCGAGGGAGTAAAAATTGAGTTTTAATTTCGGCATAAAATGCCGCCCGCGACCGCTCGAGGGAGTAAAAATTGAGTTTTAATTTCGGCATAAAATGCCGCCCGCGACCGCTCGAGGGAGTAAAAATTGAGTTTTAATTTCGGCATAAAATGCCGCCCGCGACCGCTCGAGGGAGTATTGTATTGTATTGTATTGTATTCCTTTATTGGCAAAATAGTTAAGTATATAATTCAATCGGTATCATTTTCACAACTTATTGCCCACCGAAGGATAAGTTCAAGGGAACTTGTGCTCTTCGGAGGAGTTCATCTATCACTATTATAACAGCAGCACACAGGTGATGCAATAACCTAAGACATAAACGTTAATTAACAAAAACAAAAATTTATCATAGTAACAATGTAAAGAACAAGACAATACGAAAATTAAATAATTAACTTATACACAAGAAAACATTACGAGGACTTAACAATGCAGAATTATAAACAGCTATTTAATAGTTTTTTAAAATTTGACAGGCTGGAAAACGAAAAAATATTTATTTCTTTTTGGTATAGAGTTCTGAGGGCAGTTACATAAGCATTTCTCCTGTAGAACTCAGTATTTATATTAGGAAGAATGACACGGGAATTATTGTAGTTACGAGTAACAGACGAAGATAAAAGAGGACGTGGATCAACTTTAGCGCCAAAAAGATGTATGCAAGATTGAAAATGATAAATTTGATTAATATTTTTAACTTCAAAAGATTTAAACAAAAGTGAGGAAGAATATCTAGAGTTTTTATTTAATATAATTCGTAACAATTTATTTGGCACGATTTGCACTTTCTTAACAGCTGACTTAGGCGCGTAAAAATTGAGTTTTAATTTCGGCATAAAATGCCGCCCGCGACCGCTCGAGGGAGTAAAAATTGAGTTTTAATTTCGGCATAAAATGCTGCCCGCGACCGCTCGAGGGAGTAAAAATTGAGTTTTAATTTCGGCATAAAATGCCGCCCGCGACCGCTCGAGGGAGTAAAAACTCTGCAAATTCTTGACACAACGGTTCATCATCTTCTTTGTACAGATCACCCTTCTGTCTAGATCACTAGGTCTAAATGTCTAGATCCTAAATGTTAGAATAATTATTATTATCAATTATCACTAATTATTACCAATTTTATCAAGTACCTAGTGAAAATTATTATAATTTATTGTTAGGTATTAATAATTGGTAATTATTATTAATAATAATTGTTATTCATTATGATTAATTATTACGATATAATTCTGGGGTTTTTAATGCTACCTCGGTAATAATTTTTCTATAAAAGAAGTACCTACCAACAAACATTCGAAATTACCTTCATTTCCGTAGCACGAAACGCACCTCAGAACAACAAACTCGACATCACTTAAGCCATATGATGTTCCAAAGAGCTTGTTAGTATGAAAATGGACCTGTATTTCAACAGTTTGAGTCATGATCGTGTTGTGAGGCACAATCTTTGAGCCGTCATTGTGATCGAACGGCTGGTCGTACAAAGCTGCGGATGGTCTTAAAAAATTCTACGGAACGAACTCTATCTAAATATGAAATAAAAAACATACCGTTCTATATGAATTTTTCGAGATATGGAATTTTCAAAATTTCAAAATTCGTTTTGAACCCCTTCCCCTTGACCTAGGTTTATGAAAAGTTTCGAGGATCATTGTGGGGCTGGTCCAAACCCAGAAACCAAATTTCGTAATTTTAACTCAACGCTAACTGGGCAAAGTGGCGCGGACGGCGGACGGCGGACGGCGTACGGACGGATTTTGGTTTATTATCTTCGATAATAATTATAATGAACCATTGGAATCGCCCAAAGAAAAAAATTTTTTAACCCCCCCTCAAAATTTGTTGGTTTACGTTTCAAGACACGTAGATTCAGAAAATCGAATAAAAAAAAATCCGTCCGTCCGCCGTACGCCGTCCGCGCCACTTTGCCCAGTTAGCGTTGAGTTAAAATTACGAAATTTTTTTTATGGGTTTCGACCAACCCCACAATGGTCCTCGAAACTTTTCAGAACCCTAGGTCAAGGGGAAGGGGTTCAAAACAAATTTTGAAAATTTGAAAATCTCATATCTCGAAAAATTCATATAGAACGGTACCTATGTTTTTTATTTCATATTTAGATAGAGTTTGTTCCGTAGAATTTTTTAAGACCATCCGCAGCTTTGTAGGACCAGCCGTTCGTTCACAATGACGGCTCAAAGATTGTGCCTCACAACACGATCGTGACTCAAACTGTTGAAATATAGGTCCATTTTCATACTAACAAGCTCTTTGGAACATCATAATATTTATAATATAATTATATAATATTTATTTATATAATTATATAATTATATATAATTATATATAATTATATAATATTATATAATTATATAATATTTATTATATAATAATATAATTATATAATATTTATAATATAACATCATAATATTTATTTAATATCATAATATTAATTACCTTCATTTCAGTAGCACGAAACGCACCTCAGAACAACAAACTCAACATCACTTAAACCATATTATGGTTTAAGTGATGTTGAGTTTGTTGTTCTGAGGTGCGTTTCGTGCTACTGAAATGAAGGTAATTTCGAATGTTTGTTGGTAGGTACTTCTTTTATAGAAAAATTATTACCGACGTAGTATTAAAAACCCCAGAATTATATCGTATTAATTTATCATAATAATTATTATGATTAATTATTAATAATAATTATTATTAATAATAAATACGAATTATTAATACCTATCAATAAATTATAATAATTTTCACTAGGTACTTGATAAAATTGTTAATAATTAGTGATAATTGATAATAATAATTAATCTAACATTTAGGATCTTGACATTTAGACCTAGTGATCTAGACAGAAGGGTGATCTGCACAAGGACGATAATAAACCGTTGTGTCAAGAATTTGCAGAGTTTTTTAATTCGATTTTCTGAATCTACGTATCTTGAAACGTAAACCAACAAATTTTGAGGGGGGGTTAAAATTTTTTTTCTTTGGGCGATTCCAATGGTTCATTATCGAAGATAATAAACCAAAATTGAGTTTTAATTTCGGCATAAAATGCCGCCCGCGACCGCTCGAGGGAGTAAAAATTGAGTTTTAATTTCGGCATAAAATGCCGCCCGCGACCGCTCGAGGGAGTATTGTATTGTATTGTATTCCTTTATTGGCAAAATAGTTAAGTATATAATTCAATCGGTATCATTTTCACAACTTATTGCCCACCGAAGAATAAGTTCAAGGGAACTTGTGCTCTTCGGAGGAGTTCATCTATCACTATTATAACAGCAGCACACAGGTGATGCAATAACCTAAGACATAAACGTTAATTAACAAAAACAAAAATTTATCATAGTAACAATGTAAAGAACAAGACAATACGAAAATTAAATAATTAACTTATACACAAGAAAACATTACGAGGACTTAAAAATGCAGAATTATAAACAGCTATTTAATAGTTTTTTAAAATTTGACAGGCTGGAAAACGAAAAAAATATTTATTTCTTTTTGGTATAGAGTTCTGAGGACAGTTACATAAGCATTTCTCCTGTAGAACTCAGTATTTATATTAGGAATAATGACACGGGAATTATTGTAGTTACGAGTAACAGACGAAGATAAAAGATGACGTGGATCAACTTTAGCGCCAAAAACATGTATGCAAGATTGAAAATGATAAATTTGATTAATATTTTTAAATTCAAAAGATTTACACAAAAGTGAGGAAGAATATCTAGAGTTTTTATTTAATATAATTCGTAATAATTTATTTTGCACGATTTGCACTTTCTTAACAGCTGACTTAGGCGCGTAAAAATTGAGTTTTAATTTCGGCATAAAATGCCGCCCGCGACCGCTCGAGGGAGTAAAAATTGAGTTTTAATTTCGGCATAAAATGCCGCCCGCGACCGCTCGAGGGAGTAAAAATTGAGTTTTAATTTCGGCATAAAATGCCGCCCGCGACCGCTCGAGGGAGTAAAAATTGAGTTTTAATTTCGGCATAAAATGCCGCCCGCGACCGCTCGAGGGAGTAAAAATTGAGTTTTAATTTCGGCATAAAATAACGCCCGCGACCGCTCGAGGGAGTAAAAATTGAGTTTTAATTTCGGCATAAAATGCCGCCCGCGACCGCTCGAGGGAGTATTGTATTGTATTGTATTGTATTCCTTTATTGGCAAAATAGTTAAGTATATAATTCAATCGGTATCATTTTCTCAACTTATTGCCCACCGAAGAATAAGTTCAAGGGAACTTGTGCTCTTCGGAGGAGTTCATCTATCACTATTATTACAGCAGCACACAGGTGATGCAATAACTTAAGACATAAACGTTAATTAACAAAAACAAAAAATTTATCATAGTAACAATGTAAAGAACAAGACAATACGAAAATTAAATAATTAACTTATACACAAGAAAACATTACGAGGACTTAACAATGCAGAATTATAAACAGCTATTTAATAGTTTTTTAAAATTTGACAGGCTGGAAAACGAAAAAACATTTATTTCTTTTTGGTATAGAGTTCTGAGGGCAGTTACATAAGCATTTCTCCTGTAGAACTCAGTATTTATATTAGGAAGAATGACACGGGAATTATTGTAGTTACGAGTAACAGACGAAGATAAAAGAGGACGTGGATCAACTTTAGCGCCAAAAAGATGTATGCAAGATTGAAAATGATAAATTTGATTAATATTTTTAACTTCAAAAGATTTAAACAAAAGTGAGGAAGAATATCTAGAGGTTTTATTTAATATAATTCGTAATAATTTATTTGGCACGATTTGCACTTTCTTAACAGCTGACTTAGGCGCGTAAAAATTGAGTTTTAATTTCGGCATAAAATGCCGCCCGCGACCGCTCGAGGGAGTAAAAATTGAGTTTTAATTTCGGCATAAAATGCCGCCCGCGACCGCTCGAGGGAGTAAAAATTGAGTTTTAATTTCGGCATAAAATGCCGCCCGCGACCGCTCGAGGGAGTAAAAATTGAGTTTTAATTTCGGCATAAAATGCCGCCCGCGACCGCTCGAGGGAGTAAAAATTGAGTTTTAATTTCGGCATAAAATGCCGCCCGCGACCGCTCGAGGGAGTAAAAATTGAGTTTAAATTTCGGCATAAAATGCCGCCCGCGACCGCTCGAGGGAGTAAAAATTGAGTTTTAATTTCGGCATAAAATGCCGCCCACGACCGCTCGAGGGAGTAAAAATTGAGTTTTAATTTCGGCGTAAATGCCGCCCGCGACCGCTCGAGGGAGTATTGTATTGTATTGTATTCCTTTATTGGCAAAATAGTTAAGTATATAATTCAATCGGTATCATTTTCACAACTTATTGCCCACCGAAGAATAAGTTCAAGGGAACTTGTGCTCTTCGGAGGAGTTCATCTATCACTATTATAACAGCAGCACACAGGTGATGCAATAACCTAAGACATAAACGTTAATTAACAAAAACAAAAATTTATCATAGTAACAATGTAAAGAACAAGACAATACGAAAATTAAATAAATAACTTATATACAAGAAAACATTTCGAGGACTTAACAATGCAGAATTATAAACAGCTATTTAATAGTTTTTTAAAATTTGACAGGCTGGAAAACGAAAAAATATTTATTTCTTTTTGGTATAGAGTTCTGAGGGCAGTTACATAAGCATTTCTCCTGTAGAACTCAGTATTTATATTAGGAAGAATGACACGGGAATTATTGTAGTTACGAGTAACAGACGAAGATAAAAGATGACGTGGATCAACTTTAGCGCCAAAAAGATGTATGCAAGATAGAAAATGATAAATTTGATTAATATTTTTAACTTCAAAAGATTTAAACAAAAGTGAGGAAGAATATCTAGAGTTTTTATTTAATATAATCCGTAATAATTTATTTTGCACGATTTGCACTTTCTTAACAGCTGACTTAGGCGCGTAAAAATTGAGTTTTAATTTCGGCATAAAATGCCGCCCGCGACCGCTCGAGGGAGTAAAAATTGAGTTTTAATTTCGGCATAAAATGCCGCCCGCGACCGCTCGAGGGAGTAAAAATTGAGTTTTAATTTCGGCATAAAATGCCGCCCGCGACCGCTCGAGGGAGTAAAAATTGAGTTTTAATTTCGGCATAAAATGCCGCCCGCGACCGCTCGAGGGAGTAAAAATTGAGTTTTAATTTCGGCATAAAATGCCGCCCGCGACCGCTCGAGGGAGTAAAAATTGAGTTTTAATTTCGGCATAAAATGCCGCCCGCGACCGCTCGAGGGAGTAAAAATTGAGTTTTAATTTCGGCATAAAATGCCGCCCGCGACCGCTCGAGGAGTATTGTATTGTATTGTATTGTATTCCTTTATTGGCAAAATAGTTAAGTATATATATAATTCAATCGGTATCATTTTCACAACTTATTGCTCACCGAAGAATAAGTTCAAGGGAACTTGTGCTCTTCGGAGGAGTTCATCTATCACTATTATAACAGCAGCACACAGGTGATGCAATAACCTAAGACATAAACGTTAATTAACAAAAACAAAAATTTATCATAGTAACAATGTAAAGAACAAGACAATACGAAAATTAAATAATTAACTTATACACAAGAAAACATTACGAGGACTTAACAATGCAGAATTATAAACAGCTATTTAATAGTTTTTTAAAATTTGACAGGCTGGAAAACGAAAAAATATTTATTTCTTTTTGGTATAGAGTTCTGAGGGCAGTTACATAAGCATTTCTCCTGTAGAACTCAGTATTTATATTAGGAAGAATGACACGGGAATTATTGTAGTTACGAGTAACAGACGAAGATAAAAGAGGACGTGGATCAACTTTAGCGCCAAAAAGATGTATGCAAGATTGAAAATGATAAATTTGATTAATATTTTTAACTTCAAAAGATTTAAACAAAAGTGAGGAAGAATATCTAGAGTTTTTATTTAATATAATCGAGGGAGTAAAAAATGAGATTTAAGTTCGGCATAAAATGCCGCCCGCGACCGCTCGAGGGAGTAAAAAATGAGATTTAATTTCGGTATAAAATGCCGCCCGCGACCGCTCGAGGGAGTAAAAATTGAGTTTTAATTTCGGCATAAAATGCCGCCCGCGACCGCTCGAGGGAGTAAAAAATGAGTTTTAATTTCGGCATAAAATGCCGCCCGCGACCGCTCGAGGGAGTAAAAAATGAGTTTTAATTTCGGCAGACAATGTTGTTTTATAGTATAATGGCATTCTTTAATTGTTGATAATTAAGTTTATATTTTTGTTATTTTTAAATTGTCTCTTTGGACTGAGTTCTATTATTTTACTAGGCACTTGATCATCTCACGTTTTCTTGTACATGATCGGGTTGAGCTTTTAGACTCCGCCGGAGGCCACAAGTCTTCGACTTATTCTCTCGGTGGGTGAAAAACTGTGCATTTTCTTTTTCTTGTTCTTTGATTTGATCATAATAAGATTATTATTTTAGTATAAATAAGATTTCTGTGTTTTCATTGTACGAAGTGGTTGTTCAGTTTTTTGCCAATAAATTATTCTTATTCTTATTCTTAAAAATGAGTTTTAATTTCGGCATAAAATGCCGCCCGCGACCGCTCGAGGGAGTAAAAAATGAGTTTTAAGTTCGGCATAAAATGCCGCCCGCGACCGCTGAAAAACGCTGAAAACCGTGAAAAACTGTGCATTTTCTTTTTCTTGTTCTTTGATTTGATCATAATAAGTTTATTATTTTAGTATAAATAAGATTTCTGTGTTTTCATTGTACGAAGTGGTTGTTCAGTTTTTTTGCCAATAAATTATTCTTATTCTTATTCTTAAAAATGAGTTTTAATTTCGGCATAAAATGCCGCCCGCGACCGCTCGAGGGAGTAAAAAATGAGTTTTAATTTCGGCATAAAATGCCGCCCGCGACCGCTCGAGGGAGTAAAAAATGAGATTTAAGTTCGGCATAAAATGCCGCCCGCGACTGCTCGAGGGAGTAAAAAATGAGATTTAATTTCGGTATAAAATGCCGCCCGCGACCGCTCGAGGGAGTAAAAATTGAGTTTTAATTTCGGCATAAAATGCCGCCCGCGACCGCTCGAGGGAAAAAAAATGAGTTTTAATTTCGGCATAAAATGCCGCCCGCGACCGCTCGAGGGAGTAAAAAATGAGTTTTAATTTCGGCATAAAATGCCGCCCGCGACCGCTCGAGGGAGTAAAAAATGAGTTTTAATTTCGGCAGACAATGTTGTTTTATAGTAACTTTTGTTTATAATGGCATTCTTTAATTGTTGATAAGTAAGTTTATATTTTTGTTATTTTTAAATTATCTCTTTGGACTGAGTTCTATTATTTTACTAGGCACTTGATCATCTTACGTTTTCTTGTACATGATCGGGTTGAGCTTTTAGACTCCGCCGGAGGCCACAAGTCTTCGACTTATTCTCTCGGTGGGTGAAAAACTGTGCATTTTCTTTTTCTTGTTCTTTGATTTGATCATAATAAGATTATTATTTTAGTATAAATAAGATTTCTGTGTTTTCATTGTACGAAGTGGTTGTTCAGTTTTTTTGCCAATAAATTATTCTTATTCTTATTCTTATTCTTAAAAATGAGTTTTAATTTCGTCATAAAATACCGCCCGCGACCGCTCGAGGGAGTAAAAAATGAGTTTTAATTTCGGCATAAAATGCCGCCCGCGACCGCTCGAGGGAGTAAAAAATGAGTTTTAATTTCGGCATAAAATGCCGCCCGCGACCGCTCGAGGGAGTAAAAAATGAGTTTTAAGTTCGGCATAAAATGCCGCCCGCGACCGCTGAAAAACGCTGAAAACCGTGAAAAACTGTGCATTTTCTTTTTCTTGTTCTTTGATATGATCATAATAAGATTATTATTTTAGTATAAATAAGATATCTGTGTTTTCATTGTACGAAGTGGTTGTTCAGTTTTTTTGCCAATAAATTATTCTTATTCTTATTCTTAAAAATGAGTTTTAATTTCGGCATAAAATGCCGCCCGCGACCGCTCGAGGGAGTAAAAAATGAGTTTTAATTTCGGCATAAAATGCCGCCCGCGACCGCTCGAGGGAGTAAAAAATGAGATTTAAGTTCGGCATAAAATGCCGCCCGCGACCGCTCGAGGGAGTAAAAAATGAGATTTAATTTCGGTATAAAATGCCGCCCGCGACCGCTCGAGGGAGTAAAAATTGAGTTTTAATTTCGGCATAAAATGCCGCCCGCAACCGCTCGAGGGAGTAAAAAATGAGTTTTAATTTCGGCATAAAATGCCGCCCGCGACCGCTCGAGGGAGTAAAAAATGAGTTTTAATTTCGGCATAAAATGCCGCCCGCGACCGCTCGAGGGAGTAAAAAATGAGATTTAATTTCGGCAGATTAAAAATATTGTAGATTAAAAATTAAGATGAAACAAATTAAGATGAAAAATTTATTGGCAAAAAAACTGAACAACCACTTCGTACAATGAAAACACAGAAATCTTATTTATACTAAAATAATAATC